>CM018092.1:5260463-5775463 GCA_008658365.1 Alca torda
CGATAGTCCAAGACAGGATGTTAAGCCATAAGCTCAGTGATTGGAACTGCAGGGGAAATTTAAAGCAGCAGAATGCAATTAGCCATGCCGGAATTCAGCTCAATGCTGAAGCTGCCTCCTAAATGCCACAGGCTCTTTAATGAGAAGCCTGAGCGTGTCTGTGCTCTCTGCACTCTGACTCCAGAGGAATGGGGTACAAAACCACCTCGCTGCCATCAGACCCGCCAGCGGCACAGCCCAGGGTTTGGGCAGACGACTTACCTCTTCCCTGAACACTGATGCTTGTTCTTTGCAACCAGGTAAACGCTGGATAAAGCTTACCACCTGGAATTAACATTTGGGAAAAGAGAAATATCCACAATTAAAACGGGGCCTCATCAAGCAAAAAGGTCATATTTCTGTATGTGAGTTCTCTATGCAAGAATGTTTAAAACTTTAATACTTACAACTCTCCCATCAATGAAGGGTATATACGAAAAACATTACTGGGTTGCTGCTGCAATACCCCTGCACAGCGTATTCTGGTTATTACCTATGATACTTTCTGTATTGCCTTTTGACCATTTATCTTTCCGTAAAAGTCCAGTTGCTCCATTACTCGTTTTTATAAAACACCAACAATATTTTTACAGATGAAAAGCTGTATATGGCTATTCTATTTTAAACCCATCCGCAACTTCACTTTCTCTATGGTATTGCTGGAAATTAAAATAAAAAAGGGATTTAGACAGTTTTCCATGATGACATGCCTTTAAGAGACAACATAAATCAACTGAATGAGTACTGCTGGTTTACCAACATAGAGAAGGCGGAAGAGCCGGGAAGGAGAGGAGTTTGGGTTTTATTTAATCCATGGTGGGTGCACAGGATCCGTGGAACCAATAGGATTAAACCAGTAAAAGTTAATTTTGCGTTTCACATTAGGGAAAACCTTTCTAAGCGGGAAATCTGTTACCATTTGGAATAATCTCCCCAGAGACATGCAAGCAGCCCTTGGATTACATTATACAACACCAAGTAGTGCGAGGAGCAGTACGGAATGCAGTGGAGGGTGACTTAATATGTATTGTCTTCTCCAGCTGTAGCTTCACTGGTTCATAGATTTGTATATTGAGGCATAATCAGATTAAACATCTCATGCTAATTGGATGCTCCCTTGCAGGAACAGCTCTGTTTCATGAGGCATATTCATTTGAGTTATTCCAGATGTGACATGTCGTCCATGAACACAAACAAACAGGAGGGGCCACTGTCAAATACAAGCCTCCCTGTAACTCAGGATTGTCAGACTCTCTCCTAAAACGTGTCGCTGCATCTCCAGCTGATCCCACCACTTGACTAATATTCATTCCCTTCCCCCAGTTCCGACCACGCAGGAAGGGAGCTGTCAGCGTGCCCTCGGGTTTTGCTCTACCCTGGCAGAGGCTGATTTTTGGTGAGCAGCTCTGACTCCCCTGGTTTCTGTTAGGTAACCTGAAAGCAGAGCATCCTCTCGTGTTTCGCCCTTATCTTCTGCAAGCAGCGACAGCTCCATTTTAAAGGGAACCCCTAAAATCCACATCCCCATCAGGCAGTGACTCCAAATTTTTTTCTGTAGAAGTGCAATCTCCTATTATAAACAAATAACAAAATACTACTTTCCTTTTGAATCCTCACCCCCTCCCCTTATAAATAAAACACAAATGAAAATCCTTCTGCAGGGTCCGGTACCTTCCAGAATTTAAGAGACAGCTGGACCCTGGAGGCAAGACGATAAGTAAGTGTCTATGGTATTGAGAGGCTGGAAAAAATCTCTGGGGAATGATCTGAGCTTCCCTTGCTCCCGTGTCCTTCCCTGCACTATTGCTGCTGGCTACTGTCACAGACACGGAGTGACGGGCCTTTGATCTGTCCCAGAAGTCATTTGTACGGACACTGCAAGCACTCTGCGCCACAAGAGCGGCCTTTTAAACAAACAGGAATCCTGGGGTTTACCAGACATGGAGAAAAGAGAGGGAAGGAGGGTGCAAGAGGAGAATACAGGAGAAGGTGCCCAGGATGCGAGCCAGACCCAGGGTTCCACCGAGTCACAGTGACCTGCCTGGCCATCACTGCTGGGGGAGGAGAGTCCCCAAACAAAGATGTGGCAGCTGAGGGACAAGGGAGGCTCGGGAGCACAAGGCCAAAACACAGTAACACCATGGGAAACAAACACAGCCCCACAAGGGTGGCAGTGAAGCCCTGAGCCAAGGGAAAGGGTGAAGCCGGAGGGTGGGAGAGGCATGGGACGGGGTAGGAGCACGGTGGGGTCAGGCAGATCAGGGCTTTTCCTTTGAGGAGGGGAACGCCTGCGTGCCCTTCCTGCTGGTAACAACCTCAGTGCCCACAGAGCTACCTGGGGGAAGCATCTCACACTACGACTGCATATTGGTAAAGGGAAGGGGCTTGAAAAAAGAGCTGTATGTAATTCTGAGAACACCTTCGAAACTCCACACTGGAAGGTACTGACGCAACCCCAGATGTGTGTGGTACACTGAAATCAGCACAGTATTGGTACCTTGTTGGTAAAGTCGGAAGGTGAGCCCCCTACACCCCCCTTTAATATCAAGCTATAGCAGAACTGACAATGCCTCGTGAGACTATGCAGAGAGGAGCTGGGTTTAACTGGGATTTAGTAACGCACAAACAATTAGCACAAGGACAGTCCCCCCACAAGGTATTAGCATCTGATGCAGGATTACCTAACGAACAATATAACTCTAGCACATATTAACGTTCTCTGATTCAATATCCTTCGCTAGCTGTGCTCTGAAAACAGGACAGGAAGCTTTCAATAAATAACAGAGCTGCATTAAAGTAACTACTCTTGTTGACTGTTCGGTGTTACCAAGAGTTTCTTAGCTCCAGGGCCCCTACATACTGCTGCGGCTCTGCCATTTCAGCTGTTCTCTACCAAGAGAATCAAAGCAACATTTTTTTCCTTAATGTGGGTTTCATAAAATAAAAACAGTTCTTCAGTCTGAAACCAAAGGAGAAGTTTACACCCCCATTGCTCTTGTTTCAGATCAGCAGAATGGTCTCCTTTGTGCAGCAGAGTTCAAAGCACAACCCAAAGGCAAATGTTTGCCCTGTAGGAAGATGTTAGGAGCCCAAGTGCCGACAGATCAAATCTACTTTGGACTCACTAAAACACAGAAAGTCCTGCTGCTTTCATCTCCCAGACCTGCGGCTACATTTCACTGCTCGTGCTGATCCTGCAAGCGCTCATACAGAGGCCAAATTGATTCCTATGGGAATTTGTGATGAACATAATTTGCAAAACCAGATCCACTTTACTGAAATCCAAGACAAAACCCGTAATGACTTTAGCCAGTCCATTGTGGTGCTGCAACTGATCTTTCTAATGTGCCATTCACACTCCCACCGGCAGTCCAAACTTCCTCGGTTGTTTCAGGCTGCAGCACAGAGCACAGTTCCATGTATTCTGGGTTTTTGAATCGCTATATCCAGAGTGCCCTGCATTCATGCCCTGTAGTCCCTGCTTACATTCATCCGTTATCAAACCAATATCCCAGTTAAATTTACCCAGCAGTTGCTTTAAAGGTCAACTGCAAAGGACAAATTTTATTTGGCTTGTATCCTGACTCTGTTCTTCCATGAACCAGCCTCCGTGTTTTATCCAAAAGAACGAGATTCTGATTTTCATGTCAGAGGATTAACTGCTTCTGCCTTTATTGATTTCCTAAAAGACCTTTTTGGAAAAATCATTGGAAGCTTTCTCAAAAGAAGGATACGAACAGCAAATCTTTCAAAGAGATTATTTCCTCCTTGCTATGAATTTAATTCAGACGCATTTTCATTACAAAAAAAAACCCTCACAACAAAAAAAAAAAAGGCCCAAGTTTGAAACCAGCCACACTAATTGCTCTGCCCCCTTCACAACTGCTGTGGTTCCCATCTCCTGTGACACTGCAATCCCACCAGTCTCCCAGCACTCCTCCAGCCTGAAGAGCAAAGTCAAGATGGGATTTATCTGATGTAAGAGGCACTTAGGGAAAATGCACTTTTAGAAAAAGTCTCTGAAGATCCTCTGTGCATCATGAAGAATGGCACCTTTTTCCTGCCTTGCAGATTACCTACATCCTTGCAAGCACAACATTACAGCACATTTCTCTTGAATTAAATGGCCTGCGATTAAGCGCCAGGATCCAAATTGTCACCACTTCCCAAGCGGAGATACAAATATTATTTATGCCCAAGGCACTGAGGCAAAAACCAACTACTCAGCACATAAAAGATACCAGCTTTTTCACACACCACCTAATTATAGGAGGCATCTCAAGAGCTAGGACTGCAGAGACATATCCCCAGCTCCCTCCGTCAGAAATCAGGTCAGGCTGTGGGCAGTTTTGTTCCAGGGGAATTGGGCAGGGAGACGCAGGAGGAGTGGGCACGCACAGTGCAGTTTGGAATTATCTGCAATGTAAAAGTGAATCAGCAGCAAAGGCACAGGAAAGGAGGCGGGAGATCAGAGAGAAAGGGAATCTGCTGTCAGAATCACGTTTCAGGCCTGAGGACTAAAAGATCAAGGGGTAAATAAACAAACAAAGAAAGGGAGAGAATCCTATTCAGGGAAATAAGCCGGGGACACCAGAGGGTTAATAAGGAACTTTCCTCTCTCTCATAAAGGGACTTGGGTATAACTTCCAGCTGAGTCAGCTATGGCATATGCAAAGCAAACAGAAGAGCACTGCCTAGGAAAGGAAAGAAAATCAAGATGTCTTCCAGTTAGCACTCCAGAAGAGGAGGGCTCTGTCACTCCCGCACCCCAAGAGAGCAGAACAAGGAACAGGGAACTCACCTCTTCCACAGTCCATTTGGCCACGTGTTTGGCCGTGAGGCCCGAGACCTCTGGCAAGAGCCTGCAGTGCTGCTCCCAGCAGAGATGGAGGCGGTGGGTCGGGCTGGAGGCCAGGGAAGGCATGAAGATGGACTGGTGGAGGGCCTGCTGAAGATCCAGATCAGGGTCTGGAAAAGGAAACGAGACAAGTCAGAGCCAGGCTTCAAGTAGGAGCAAGTACAGCAAAGGAGGAGGAAGAGTGACACTCTGGAGGGGAAAGCAAGACAGGGCGAGCAGGCAGCCAGGCACGGCTACTGCATGGCACGCAGAGCTTTCAGGGTGTTCTTCCCACCCTCCCGAGAAGGAAAAAAAAAAAAAAAGATAAGATAAGATTGCCAGGCTGAATGAAGGCTTCATCGTTAGCTTCTTCCCTGGAAAATGATGTCATGCTGCTAACAGAGAAGGTGTTTGCAGCGTGTTATTGACAAGGTGGAGGAGTTCTGGTAACAGCATCTTCGGCTGGAAACTAATGGCACTGTTCCAGCTGACAGCTGTAGCCAGCCTGCAAGGAGTGCTATGCGTGCCAGCCGATGGCCTGGGTTCACCACCTCCCCAGGAGACTCCCAGGCCAGGAGTGCTGCAGGTTACCTCCTGACATCAACTCCCTCCTCATGTGTCAAGTGACAGAAGCTTTAAAAACGAAGGCAAAAAAAAAAAAAGAAGAGATCACCCCTCCCTAATGAGATCACTCGAGTAGTGCAGAGTCATGGTCCTACAGGGACGTGCCTGGTTATACAACAGGAAGCAAAGCAGAGGATGGAAACAAGATGGGAAGCATTCCTCTGGTTTACAGGGGTGTGCTGTCCCCTCGCCCCCCCAGCCCTGCCAGGATGTGTGCAGGGTGCGCAGGCTGCCCGGCGCCATCCCGTGGCAACCATACAAAATTCCCGTTTCATTCCTGCTTTCAGACAGGTTCGGCATGCCCAGCGCCCGTACGGCCGCTGGGTTTCCTCAGTGTTAGCACAGCCGGTCGGTGGTAGGATGGTGTGTAAGGATCTGTGAGGTGTGCCAGTCGCTACATGTAAAGCGTGAAAGAAAACAGTATTATAAAGAAAAAGCAAATTTCCATGATTTGCCTGCTCCTCATCAGCTGAAGTGAAAGCAGTGCTGGAGGTAGGGCCTAATCTAGCAAAAGGTCACTCCCCTGTCCCCATCCCTGTCACCTTACCTCCTAAAGCATGTAGGACAGCATCAAATACAGGTCTCTCTTCTTAATACTGAGACCAAAGAGGAAGGGATTTTAAAAAATCAAGCCTGAGTTAACAAGTACTCAGCCCAGGAGGTGATGCTCCTGGTGACAACAGGGCACAGGGCTGTCACCTCCGCCTCCCCGGCCTCCCCACCGCCCTGCCGCAGGAGGTCCTACTCCTGCCCAAGGTTTACGTACTGCCATGTCCCTGCTGGGTGGGCACTGCCACTATCACAGGCTGTCTCCTTTTCTTCACTAAGCCCAAATCCTCGGGGGTAAGCGTCCAAACCCCGACCCAAACAAATTACTTTCCCTTTGAGAAAGCAGCAGTGTTCTAATAGTTTAAATGTAGACGGGATGTGGCTGGAGAGAGCTGTCTGTGGCTGGAGAGCTGCCTGGCAGAAAAGGACCTGGGGGTTCTAATTGACAAGCGGCTGAACACGAGCCAGCAGTGTGCCCAGGTGGCTGGTGAAGGGCCTGGAGAATAAATCTGATGAGGAGCGACTGAAGGAGCTGGGACTGTTTAGTTTGAGGAAGAGGAGGCTGAGGGGAGACCTCATCACTCTCTACAACTACTTGAAAGGACGTTGTAGAGAGGTTGGTGCTGGTCTCTTCTCACAGGGAATTAGCGATAGAACAAGAGGGAATGGGTTCAAGCTGCAGCAGGGGAGGTTTAGGCTGGACATTAGGAAAAAATTCTTCCCAGAAAGAGTGGTCAGACCCTGGAATAGGCTGCCCAGGGAGGTGGTGGAGTCACCATCCCTGAATGTGTTTAGGACTCGTTTAGATGTGGTGTTGGGGGATGTGGTGTAGGGGAGAACTTTGTAGAGTGGAGTTGATGGTTGGACTTGATGATCCCAAGGGTCTCTTCCAACCTAAATGATTCTATGATTCTATGAAAGCTCTGGGTAATCGTGAAATTACAGGTCAGTGGATTATGGCAGAATTTCCCTCCACTGATTTCCATCACTCTGTGGAAGGTGAATGCGGAGGGAGAGCAGACAGCTTTCCCTGCCAGTTGCAACTGCATCTCACAGCTGGCAGACCTCTCCAGCTCTCCCTGCAGAAGTCAGTACTAGGTAAAAATGAGTATTAAAAAAAAAAAAAAAAGCTAGGCATCTGTCCCAGTTTGTGCCTGCTTAGCTATTTTTGATTGGAGACTTATTACCATGTTAAATCCTCCTAAAAGCCTGGTCAGCTCGGTTCTCTGAAATGGCTTTTTATAGTAAATCTGAAAGTTAAGCATATGGTTTGCTAAAGTGATATCAGAAAGCTCCTCTTAAAAGTTAACCTGTCACATACCAGAAAAGAAAATAAGGCATTGTTTTTCCATTTAATTCTTTTGTTTTCTTTGTCATCCTTAGGAGAATCTTAAAAAAGTCACCACCCAAAATGATTCTAATTATGTTTCTGACTACCCAGTGGGGCCTAAGGAAAGAAGGTGATGGAAATTAAACTGTCTGCCAGGTTTTGACTAAGTCTCCCTCGTCACCTCTGCTGGCTCTGTCAGCAGAACCGTCATCGACTGCTTGGGGAACAACCCTGTGCCACTTGAAAAGAGCAGGCAGTGGTACAAGAGATGGTTCAAGCTTGTTTTCTCAGTTAATAAATATGAGGCTTCACTCTACAAAGTATTAAACCTTTCACTTCTAAGTAATTTTACCCTTCCTACTCATTTTAAAGGAAGAAAGACTACCATTACCACCCCCTCCAGCGTGTGCTTTCTCTCGACTGCGGAATCAAAGACAAAAAAGCTGTGAAGTTTTAAATGCTCCTTGTGACTGTGGTATATCGCACATCTGTGCACGCACACAGAAAAAGAAATAAAATTTAACCAACCTTTCCCACTGCTTTCCTGCTTCACCAGCTGGAACTTTATATAGGCATGTGAGCACCCAAGCCTGAAAGTATCAATTACAAAACATTTAAAAAGGTACAGAAATTGATATAATTTCTTCGCTATACAGAGATTCATGGGATTTACCGGAACCCAAAACTTTTCCCTCTTAAAATAGCGCTGCTCCATCCCTGACCACTCTCTAAGCTAAGGACTGTGCTATTGAGTTCAAGGCTAGAACTCAGATTTGAGTTTACTGCAGGAAAGAGAGGCCCCAAAATAACAGGAGGAAGGGAGGAGATTTACCATGTCATTCTAAAACCCCATGCTGCAAATCTCCAATCAAATTGGGCTCTTCTAAGTTATGATTTACATCTGTATTTCCGATACAGCAGCAGCATCAAGAAACACAACTGTTAATGCACGAAAGTACATGACAAAAATCTTATTTACTTTTTTGGTTTGGCTTTGATGTCTGCAGAGGAATCCTCTTCTACCCAGTCTCTCTCTTGATTGTTTTCAGACTGTTCCGACAGACTGTGAACACTGCTTTGACACGACTTTTCACTGTCTTGTGCAGATTTTCTGGAAAGACAGATAAATGATAGTAGCTAAACTGTCATCCTCTGTTCCCTTTTCCCGCAGGAGAGCAAAGCTGGCTGCTCCTGGCAAGTGAGAGCAACAGCTGCCATCTAGTGGCAGAAGCTTTCCTCTCCCCCACCATCATTACTGGCACAGCACAAAATGCTTTTTTACTCTTCGGCGCGGATTGAGAGAGATTACGTGAAATAAATCAGCCCCTGCAGACTGAGGCTCTGATCCCAGCAGCTACATGAACCCCACTGATGCACGCGTTATGGTGAAATCAAGAGATTCAGGATTTTTGAATCTTGATACCTCCAGATAACATTTAAGAGTCTCTGCGACTGAGTTTGATGCATAAACTGAGTTACACAGTTGCCCACGGAAGAACAAGCTGCAGGGTGTTAGCAGGTTTGCATGCTGAATTCAGACCTCCCACTATCAGGAAATGAAATACTTAGAAGAATAGAAATGTATTACAATTTTAAACGCCATTTATTCTGGGAGAATTTCAAAGCTCCTGAGAGAGCTTTATGGTAGCAGTACCATTGAAATGCAATCAATTCTGGTGTTGAGATTAGCAAATGGAGATCACTGCCCATTTCTGGGATGGGAGGAGGCAAACTTTCGCCATGTATGCCCGGGAGGGAAGAGAAGTATCCCTTTTGCTGGCCAAATACATCTTGAAAATGTTGCAAATCTAAGCAAAACAATCAAACTTCAGAATCTATATAAGCTTTCATATACAACAAAGACCAAAAAGATTGCTGGAGTTTGCTCTAATGAGACTGGATTCATACAGACTAAAAGGTGACAATAATAAAAGTCCTCATGCCCAGGTCTGTCCCATGACACATTTTAACTGCCTCCTGCACTCTAACACACAGTTTGCTTCAATGATACTCAATTCCAAGATTTTCATGTAAGAAAATAAAGTATCTGAAGGAGCTCAAGTTGTTTGCCAAGACATATAGTCATTACGCCTAGCGGTGTAATGCAGCTGACTGGGGTGGATTGCAGTTACAGTTTAATAGTACAAAATAACCTTGCTTGACAGTTTTAGGACAGGAAACGAAGGAAAAGAATATATTTTAAATTGAAACCGCAAGGAAAAATTTATGGAGACAGAATGCAATTTCCTTTGTTGGAATGTGACCAGAGCAGCAGGATTAAGGAATCAAGAAACTTATTAAGGCATATGAGGGTATAAAAGTGCATTGCTCTGTGTTAAGAGTGTCTGGGGCATGGGTCAATATTACAGACAGATTAACTCAATGCTCTGCTGCTTCTCTGCCACTTCCTGTGTTATTCAGCCTTGTGAAATGGTTTTGCTCCCCAGTACCTGCCTAAGAAAGAGGTTCAGCTCACCTGGATTGTGGAGAGTCGTCCTGAGAAGAGTCTCCTGCTCCCAGCAGAAATGGGGCAGGAGTCTCCAGCCTCTTGGCTTTCTGCATGCTATTGCTAGGGGAAGGTCTCTCCCCGCTCAGGCGGTCCTGTAACAAGTTTTCTCTGTTGAGGTTCACATCAGAATATGGGCAGCCAACTAACCTGTGTCAAAAACAAAAAGGGGAAAAAAAAAAAAGAGAGAGAGAGATAACGATGCATGTTTTTAAGTCATGCAGTCTTACCAGCCTCAGGCAGACCATCAGCAAACTCAGAAAAAGTGAGGCCAGAAACACTCATGGAGATGTCATTACCCAGTTTTAGGTGCGGGAAAGCAGGGGACTACGTGTCAGAATTAGAAACAGAAGTCATGTTTTTAAGGAGTCGCCTTAGAGAGCAAGAGTTCTTCCTCTGTAACCTGCTTGTCTGAACAGTATTGCATGAACAAGCAACTTTCACTCTGAAAAATTCAAAGCCCTTTACCACATTATATACTACTAGATCTTCAGACCTCCCATCTGAGATCGTTTTCTTGCTCTTTAAAACAGTTTCATCAAGAAAAGCCTTCCTTTTCCAAGAGCACATAAGAAATCAAAAGCCAGCCCACAAAACACGAGCTAGCTCTCCTCACTCTTACACTTTAATAAATCTACCCACACTCTCTCCCGCTTTAACTGTCTCCTTGCATGCTGTTCTTGGGTATTTTATTCCACAAAAAAAAAAATAAATTCCTTCAGTAAAGTCGGAATGTAGAAACTGGAGTGAATTAATCTATGTTGGATTGCATTGCAGTTGTAACGATTATACCGGTGTAAACAGAATTTATGATGAAACAGCACATTTAGACACAAGAGGGAGCTGGAACTGCAGTTTTAACGAGCTCCAGAATAAACACCCTGAGATAATTTCAGTGCAGTGCAGGTGCTTGTTGCTGCCCTGGCAGGCAGAACCCTTCTAAGAAGGTCTCATGTACATACGTATAATGCGTTCCATATCGTGGTCCCCTGACATGACCGATACCATGGCAGCCTGGAGTAGGACACGCTTGTCCCACTGTTCCCACTCGATCAACAGCACCTGGTAATAAGAAAAAAAAAAACCAAAAAAAAGTTAATGAGATCTGTAAAATGCTCCCTGCCATCTGAAGAGCAGACTGCTCTTAGGAAAATTATTCAACATAACACTATGAGGTCATCTACTTTACCGAGAGGGACTTGCAAAGCATGTCCAGTTTTCGCACACCAGCCTACTGGATGAACATCAGGGCTGTCTGCATCGACCCAGAAATCATAATTACAGTCCCAACCATCAAAATGTATCTAAAAGAAGCACACAGTCTCAGTGAGAGGTACAGTTAAGGACATGACTCAGCTTTTATTTTAACTTCCCCCTTTGTTTCACCTTGCTCAGCTCCGGCCAATTCATTCAATCTTTCAGTGAAGCACAATCGTCCTTTGTGCTCAGCGTAACTGTTTGTTTTCCTGCCTCCTGCCTCTGTGTTTTACAGAACAACCAGACCCTGGTCACACAGTCAAACCACAGGGTCTGCAAGAAAGCACCAGACTACGGGGTGCTCCACCACACTCCATACTCAAAGACTAAATCTGTGCAAACACAACTGCTTATTTAATTGTTTTGTCTTCTGAGGATCCCACAATACCGTAAAAGCCAACAAGTTCGGTGAGTTTTGCAGTGAATAAGCTAGAATCTTCTGCTGGACAAAGGGACTAGTAATAGTTAGCTCAGATCCAGGTGAGGTTACCAGAGACTAAGGATCCCTGCAGCTTAAAGGCTACTGGGTTGTTTATGTGGCAAAGTTTCAAACAAATGTATGAACTGAGTCTTACGTGGCAGAAATTGACTTTTGTTTGCAATCGCAGAGATGAAACTGAGAATCAAATGGCTGATGGAGAGCAAACTCCACCCCTGCGCACATAATCATCCTTCGGGAAGGGGACTGTGGCTGAGGAGCCTCCATCACTGCAGCCTCCACTTTAGCTGCCTCATACTTAATTTCTCAGAAGCCAACACACAAGAGATTTTTCTGGCAATATATTTATGTGAAAAGAATTAGTTAAAATCCATTTATGTAACAAATTCATACTGGAGAACGAAGCTGCTTCCCAGACATACCAGGGTTTAACTTGCTTTGGGTTTTCCTTCAAGCATGCTAGGAAAACAAAATTGTCAGGTGGCTTCCCACCAGTAGAACATTAATGCTGCCTCCACTCGCACAGATCACACAGAAACCGCTAAGAGATGGAAAAATCATGCTGTCAAACGTTATTTCAAAATAGTTACATTAAAACAGTAACGAACAATACCAGGCAATTCCATCAGATTTCAACAGGACAAAACAACAGAAATCATTTCCAGTTGGGCAGGCCTGCAGCTAGATCATCGACAAGGCATTTCTCTGCTGCTCCTCGTACCAAATGGGTGTTTTTTCTGTACTGCCAGTCACTATATTCCTCAGCACAAGGGCTCTGCACTTTGAAGCAAGGTCATACCTTAATGCGATGGTCGTCTTTGTCAACTATTGTTGCCACTCTTATCAAGATGGGATTTCTTCTGTCTACAGCCTCTAACTTCATATTAACTTGGAATCCGTGAGCAGGGCGCTGTAAGAGAGGATTGTAAGCAGAATGCTAAAAAGTCTGGGCGTTCAGAGCTAGTCACCTGCTCTGAATAAAATGCGCCGAACGTTTCATCTACCATTCAAATGCCTTTGCAGCTTTGGCCCCTGATCTCACACGGCAAACTGCTTCGGAGGTTAAAATCACAGTTTCCTAGAGGATTAAGCTGTCTGTCTGTCAGCAGCCCAACACTACCTGAGGGGAAGTCTGAGCTTTCTCAGTGCAGAGGAGCGTTTCACAGCCAGGGCAAGAGGCGCTTCCCTAAGAGAAAAAAGACCACACGCTCCACCGACAGACAGACTCCGCAGCGTGACAGCAAAACTCCCAAACGCAGCAGAGAGACCATCTCACTTCTGACAAGGACAGTGGCCAGTTCACCACTCTCTTACACCTGAGACGCACCACCACAGACATCTCTCCTCACTACACTAACGTGACATCCTTCTTGGCATCAGGATATTACAGAGTTACCTTCATTAGGCAGGTTACCACCGACTTCTTATGACAACAACTGCATTTGCTTGTTAACAATGACTGTGGAGAACTGTGGTGCTGGGACCCAAGAGCAGCTCCAGCCGCTGGAGTCTCCCACCTGCAGTTGCCAACTTACCCCTTCTCTCAAACCGCAGCAGTCAAACTACTTTGTAAAAACTCCAGAACATCCTTTGACCTGATGTGTGCCCTTTGCAGCACCCACAGAAGCAAACCGCTAAGTAACAGACAGCGTTTACCATTTTTTCCATTTATCTTTAAATGACTGACTGCAAATTCCTCCTCTGACCCCCCTCAGCAGGGGGTTACGGAGCACCGGATACTCATTCCAAACACATCCTTCTTCACTTCTGCACACAAAGGTCAGGATTTTAGCAAGAGATGATAAATCGTGTCTTTGAACAAGATCAGGTTAATGAAAAGATGATTAAAATCACTCTTCCCTCACAATCTTCCTTACCCTTCTTACTGCCAGCAGCCGGGGGCAGGGAAGGAGGCCCACTTCTGAGCTAAGGGGATTACAGACTCCAAACCTGAAGTTTCTCCTTGGTCTTTTCACCTGAACATTTATCCACAGGCTTTCAGCCCCACGCCACACTAGAAACCAGACAATCCAAACTGCTTTTAGTTTTAAGAGCGCCTTATTGAACCAGCCGGCCTTGTCTGGCTTCCTTGAGGAAGCAGCCTGACTGCTAGAGAACAGAATCCTGCCCCGAAGATGCGCCAGGCTGTTTGTTTAAGGCATGCTGAAGGGTTGCTGCCTTTTTGACACCAGGTTCTGAACGTTTTTGAATTGACAGCCCAAGACAAGGGGCTGAAATAGCGATGCTGACAATGAAGCTGTCTCCTGCGTTTTAGGGTAGAGGAGAAGGCAGAAATCCAGACACAAGATCTGCTATTTGTGCTGCTGACCAGTGCCTTCAGACTACATAAGACAGCTCTTGAAAACTGTTAAAAACTAATTCAGTGAGAAATGCCTGTTCTGGCTCTCAACCCATATTTTTATGTACTGATTTCCTGTAATTGCTAGCTGGGATAATAATAATAATAAAAAAAAAAAATCAATAACTGTGCCATGTATTTGCACTTCAGACCAACCAAGCCAGAAAAATAATGAGGTTTGATCTTGAAAGAGTTCTATTAACTGTTGATATATCAAATGCCTTTTTTTTTCCTGTCTCATTTTTGAAACAGTCTTCGATGCCAATTTATATTCTGGAGTCGCACAAGAGCCAGAATTGGCCCTTCTGCTATTCTCTCAAAGCCAGATACCTGAAGGAGCAAAAAATTGGCTGCAGAGATGTATGTAAAACAGGAAAAGAAGCAGACAAGGCAGTTGCATTCCCCCTTGGGAAGACAATTCCCTTTGGAAGACTCCAAAAAAGGGAGCACTCCCCGTCCTGAGCAAAGCCCTGTTATCTTCGGGTGATATTTCTCAACGCATTTTATACTGTGCAAATCTGAGGAAGAATGCTGGAACGACACATTACCAAGGACTTGAGACTGGGAGTTATAAGTAGGTCGTACTTCACTGTTTCTTTTTCTATCATGAAGAGTTTTATTATCTTTCCAAAATAGTTGTCTCTACAAAACTACTTCTATTGTTCTGCTATTGTGTAGAAGACCAATTGCGCATTCTTTTGCTCTCGCATTCTGAAGGTTCCTGTTTGCTAGCATGGCTGGGATTTTACAAGCACAGCTCAGGAAAAGGCTGAGCCTACACTGGGGACAACAAATGTGTCCTACTGACAAGCTTCACCCGTTATCCTGTACACAGGCTCCGAGGTGTTTCACCTGCTGCGCTGCATGATCAAAGGTGCTGTCTGCCCAACTCCGGAAAAACTTAATCCAAGGGATGTTTTGGAGTTCAACTGTGCTACAGATAGCTCCAGCTGTGGCCTTACAGCTCTCTGGAGAGGCAAAACCAGCCTCTTCCTACTCCCTGACATCCACCTTGCAACCTGCAACAACTTCAAATGGACACCTGCTGAAATCTAGCAATTATCAAACTTGTCTGGCTGGATTTTTACCTCCCTTATCTGAGGCCTCCCTGATTGCTTTTCCTCCTCAGTCCTGAAGAGCTTACCAACAAAATATATGGGAGGGCAGCGGGTATTAACCTGCAACACTAACTTCATCGAAAGGAATCAAGACAAGTGTCACTATGGCACAGAAAAGTTTTTAAACATATTGCAAAGTTTAGCAAGGTGAGCCAGCAGTGTGGAAGAAGCTGCTAAGAAAAAAAATAAATCATCTTTAAAGTATGGGGGTTTTTTTATGAAGTTGTTTTAAAGGTTTTTGTTTTGTTTCTGCTCCCAGTGAGCTTCCAGATCAATGCACTGAACTCCTATTAAGAAACAAAAGTTCATGCTCCCAAGGTTGAGAGAACCATCTTCAGATTTAGTCTGCAGGATGATCTTACTCCATCTAAGAGTTTGGCAGAGATTCTCTATCACCTATTAGCACACTTATTCCTGTGGAGGGTACAGAACATGTAAGTCCTTGATAGGAACTTCTCCCCCTACCTTAATTCCAGCCTCACCAACCAGGGGAAGAAGGATTTGCACAACTGCAAGGTGAAAATAATTTAGAGAAGTTTTTAAAACTTCACGCAGAGGGGTCATCTGATAGAGGAACCACACACTTCTCATTCCCCCTCAAACACACACACACCCCCCCCACCTCTTACCCTTCCCCACCAAACGTCACCAGTTGCAGGCAGTGATAGACACTTCTGACCCCCATGAAGGGAGAGTCTGGAAAGTCTGTTCAACCAGCATCAGTGCTGCTCAGATGTCAACTGGGACTTCCCCTCGGCCCACGTGGTCAGACCTCGAGGAGAAGACCAGATCTTTCTCCTCCCCATGCCCTCTCTGAGGCAAGGGACTGCCCTTCACACATTCCTCTGAAAGCTATAATTTTCTGTGTGGACTGCAGGCCCTTCCCTTAAATCTGCTAATGCAGCAAGTGAAGATGGTTAGTAGAAAATCCTTTTCAAGGAAGCTTTTCATGGCATTTTTATTTTAAAAAATAATCTTGCAGTCTTGCTGTGTGTTTTGTCTTAGCAGCAGTGAGAGATGATCTTAAATTCAAGGTAAATTTAAACCCAGTTTCACCCTCTTGTCACAGCCATGGTGAACCACCATCCAATAAAGCAGCGAGCAAAAAAGGGTAGATAACAGCAGTTTCTCCTGCCCTCCTGATCTAGGACGATCAAAGAGATTCACCAACCAGTTTGAATGCTCTTGCTGGGGCTGCCTGGGAATTAGTTTCTTCCAAGTATTTCTCCCATGAGAAGGCTTTGGAATCCTTGTATCCTGAAAAAACCAAGAGAATTAACGTTTAAGTAAGAAAACCCCACGTTTATTGTTAAAAGCAACAGAAAAGCAGCTATGTAACACATGGCTATTATGTTAATTTAGCACTTACAATGGGTGGCACTGGAAAAGGGTCTGTTTATTCATACAAACCACTTACAGCACCACACAGCAGCACCGCAAGTTTCCCTAGCTTCTACACAGGGCTTTAACCCTGACCTGAAAAACCTGAAGAGTTCATTTCTGTACAGCTTAATCAATGCTTATTCTCTAGAGAAAGCTGCCAATTAAGAGCTAGTCAGAGGATTCTGTGATGTGCAATGGCAGCACTAAATTAATTTCCTATTTTATTAACTATTCTATGTGTGCGTGCCTGCAAGACTGTAGGAACTTCTCGTCTCCCGCTACCTACTCACCCATAGCTGAGTAAAACTAGCAGTCTGGAGATAAAAGGCTCCATCGCCGTTACCATAATCTCACACACCTACACTGGTATGCTACTCTTAACAACAACAGGATATCTCTCCCTGGCAGCTACATTTAAGAAACTGCTCTACTTTTTTCCCCTTCCTATTTCAGTAATTTTTAGCCTCGGAATTGTTTTCTTTTGGCAGGAGGGTGCAATGACTAAACGCATAGGACAGCCTGCAAATTGCTGCACGTAAATCTCTCAGCAGAGAAATCAGAACTGACTGGAGGTTCTGCTGGGAGCACAGGTAGCTGTGATACGAGTAGGGGAGCTGCACGCCACAGCCCCGTTGCACATTCCAGGAGCAGAACAGATGTGGTGCTGCTGAAGAGTAAGCATTTACAACCCCTGTTGCATCTGCAGCAAAGGCACAGAGGCTAATTCCTCCAACGCAGAGGGATCTTGGGAGAGCCACCCACTCTACTAAACTCGATATGCAGTATTTGCAGAAATTCTTGCTCCAGATCTAGCAAACAGCAGACATAATTTTTTAATTTTTGCTGGTTTTAAGGTGAATGAGCGCTTCCAAGGCCTGAAAACAACATTGATTTTCCTGTAGGTTCTGTCCTTTTTCATTTGCCAACATCCTCTTCATTTACTGAATTCTAGTGCAGCAGAAAGAGATGTGGCTTCAGTTACTCCTTTATTTCCAGAAATCCCATCTCACCATCTATGAAATCATGATCCTGATTCCTCTTTCTTCCAGCGAGCCCTAAAGGAAATGCTGCAAATACTTCAAAGTCCTTTCCCTTCCGAAATCAAATTCAATTACAAATTACCAAACTCCATTCCATTTTTTGAAAGACCTGTGAAACCAAATAAAATGCAGTGGCAAAAAGTACGAACAATAATATTATCCAGTCAGTAGAGAAAAAGAGTACTGAATGGAACCTGTAACTTGCAAATACGTAATTATGCGGAAGATAAAGCTTGCAGGTTTTTTGACTGAGGCAGGAAATAAGTCTCATTTTCAACATACCAGGTGGTGTTGTCAGTGGGGTTCCAGTTTCTTGGCAGTAGCCAACAGGACGAATATATGGGCTGCTAGCTTCACACCTGAATTAAAGAGGGAAAGTTGGCACCAGTCGATCTTAAAGCAAAAAGAAAAGCAGAATTTCAAATGCTGTCTGATACGCCTTTGCTGGGTTAGCAGATGCTTTCAGTGGGTGTGATCATGGTGTAAAAGACAAGCATTACCTCGTCAGAATTTATAACACCAAGTTTTCAAGGCACTCAAGCTGCCCCAAAAGATAGGGAAATACAAAGAAGAATGTCTGGTGCTCTAAAAAAACAACAAAAAGCCCCTTGCCCTGCCATGGACCATACCAACCACAGTTCAGCCTGGACATAGATCATCCAAGCTAAAATTCAAAGGAAGGAAAGAAACAAAAACCAAACCCTTGTCCCTAACTGAAACACCGTTATTGTGGAAGAAGGGGAAATTACTTTTAAGGTCTTTGCCAAGAACTGCATGTTATCCATTCATTCTAGCTGAAACCTAGCGGTAGTTTGCCTGGTTCCCAATTTTATTGCATTGTTTAGATTTTCTGAGTCCCTGAAGGAGGCTATGGGCGAATTTGAGACAGCCCCTTTTGTTGTATCTGCTGGGAGGAAGGGATCAGAGCAGTTTTTCAGATCTAGGAAAAAACCTGTGTGTTTTCAGCCAAGCTCTACTTTGAAGCTTTGTTTGCTTGTGTTTCCCATTAAAATTTTCAAATTCCAAACAAAACACAGCATGAAAACAAAGCTCCATGGGCTAAAATGGTGAAGGAATGAGATCTAAAGTCCTGCAAATGGAAACACCGTGCTACAAAGCTCTGAACATTTATGGCAAAGAAAGAAAAGACCAACTTCCTACCAAACAGGTGCCTATTCTGAAAAAAAAACAAACAAAAGGAAATGGGGGAGAGAACACAGAATTCTGATCGAACCACTGCCATTTTGGTAGGCATGTGCCTTGTGTTGCTTTCACAGACAAATTCAAAGAAAGTTGCTCCATTCCTGTAGGCTGGAAAACACAGACCATAAAGGGAAAACGTTTCCTTGACTAATATTCCACCTGGCTCCAGCATGAGGGCAGAGGATCAAGATTCTCAGATGCAGAACAACTGTAGTGCAGGTCAGGACTTAAAAGCCTCAACGTTGGCAATTGTTTTTATTTTCAAAGGGCCTTAGCCAAACTCCGCGGAAGCAAATGAAAAGATTTTTACTGCCTGCTTCCAAATGTAAGTTTGCAGAGAGACGTGCCAACACGCACTGCTAGTCCTGGAGGGGAGGATGTTACTAATTCCAGGTGGTGTCACTAGTGGAGCTTACTCTTCCTTCAGCTCTGCCAGAGGAACGGATAACATGAACATTCCCTGACCTGACCCAAGCCAGCCAGCTGCGTTACCTCCAACACTTCTTACCTTGAAAGCTTTGCAGGCAGTTCAAGCTAAGCCCACTGGTTTTGCACTGAGCCAACTGACGAGCACTCCAACAGCAGGGGAAGCTACTGGGCAACTGGCACTTTGTAAAAACCAAAAGTAATTACTCTGATGCTTGAAAACTGATTTAAGATCCTAACCTTAGTGACTACATTTAAAATATTAGATACTACCCTTAGTGGAAGAGCAAAATAAACCAGTCTACTTGCAGATATATATTAGAAATAGAAGCTCTTTACCAGTAGTCATAACTTGCATCCCAGTTATCGAAATGAATTAGCAGGCGGTTATCCACCATGTCCGTGATGGTTGCGACACACATCAGAGATGGATTCTTCTTGTCCACTGCCTCTAGTTTCATTCCCAGACGAAAACCAGAGGGTGTGACAGGCTGAGGAACAGGTCAGCAGGAAAGGGAAATCAGCCACATTCTAGGTCAGGCCATTTAAATTACCCTTATAAACTCATTTGTTGCAGGTTGTAACCCCAAAACCCACAGACCAAAACACACACTAGACATATATTGTTAGTAGTAAGAGGTCTACAGATGAGATTTCCATGTGTTGTGGCAATGATTGTTACCATTTCCAAAAAAAGAGCTAATGTAGCTTGAATAAGAGAATCTGCAGGTACACAACAACACTGCAGACTCAAAGGCTGAGAGGCACACGCCTTGCAGTGACGAGTATTGGCTGAGGATAAACGTGAGCACTGCAGGTCCTGTCTTATTAGTGGAAAAGGTAAGAGAGTCTTCAAGGAAAATAGATGACTTGGTCAGAAGCAGAGCAGAGCTGCACAATTAGGCCCTGATCCTACTGAAATCAGTGCTCCGTCCATCTGCAGCGTCAAATCCACCAGACCATGGACTTTGTGTCATCTGAGTCACACAAAATGGGAGTGAGTGTTACACAAGAACTGAGGCTAACAACCAAAAAGAAAGCAACACTGGGTGAAGGATGAAAAATGCCCAAGATCCATAGCCTCATAATGAATCCCACGGCGCACATGAGTATGCTGCTGGAAACCAGAAATTATTTTGGAAATGATTAAATTAGAGGAAAGTGACACAAATATCTTGACTGTAGGGACACAGCAAAACAGACTGTTGTAATATATTTAATAAATGGTAGAGTAAATCTTTTCCTCCAGTATTAAGGAGGAAGGGAAATACAAATTCTCTCTCTCAAAAGTCAGTGACTGGGGGAAGGAAGAAAAATTGTACTAGCTTCCCATCTTAAAAATAAATCACAGCAGGAAATAGCTTGCATCTGATTGTACCATGGTTGCACCTCTGACATGAGCATATTAAAAACACATAAATATTCTGGTCAAAACTCACTTAGCATCAGACCTATTTGAAACATCTTGTATTCAATATCACCACTTACAGTGCTGAGGGTCTTAAAAAGGTTTTTTGGAGCTGCTTGAGCTTTGCAATTCTTCAAATAGGAAGTCCAATTAAATTCTCCCTCCTTGAAACCTAAAAAGACAGATAAAAAGATTGTTTTACACAGCCTCGTTATATTCAGATTGGTTTTTCAGAAATGGAAATAACCTGGGAAGAATATGAACTTTGCATGATAACTGCCCTTCTACAGTCTTCAGGGGTTATGCATTTCAGCTAAAACATCTCTCTCTTTCAGTATAACGTCCAATCATTAATTTGAAATTTCAAATGTTTCTAGGAAACTGAACGCAGGAAAGAAGTAAGTTCTGAACCCCAAAGAGACTCCTTGCTTTACACACTCATCCAATAGTTTCTAATTTGACCAACAACGTCAATCTTTGGGAACACCAAATGAAGCTGTTTTGTTCTTTTGTGATTCACTATCTTAGTTACACCTTTTCCCTTTAAACCACTCTGAGTTCCACAACGAAACCATACTAAAAATGAAACACGCAGAGCCAGGACAACTAGTTCTTAGTAGAATTTATGGTTTATTGTACACCTTTTTTTTTTTCCATACCTTTAGGAGGGAGCAGCTTATGACTTGTTTTTTCACACCAGCCAACAGGATGGATGTCCGAGGAATCAGCGTTAACCCAGAAGTCATAGCACTCTGGATAACCATCAAAGTGTAACCGCATTCTGTACCCTTGTACCTACAATGAGGGAAGCTCTGATTATCATAAAGGGTCACAACAAAGTTAAAGAAAAACACTAATCAAACACTCCTTCCGTATTTGGATTTAGATAGAAGTAAATTCAAGATCTCATTTATTTCTCAAAAGTCTAGTTTTATTTTTCCTCATTTATGTCTGCCGTTTTCCACACTCTTCTTTCCTCACTTCAAACAGTTGAAAATAAAATTGGTCAGTGTAGCTTCACTGGCCTCCTATTCCATACTCATGCACGTATTACTGTACAGCAATATCTGGAGTACAAATGCAGCCCAAAAACTCTTATGTCTATACCAGATCAACACAGATTTCACATAATTGAAGATGCATAAAAGCACTTTGACTTGTTTATATTTACTAATATAGTGCCTAATTGCATTGTTCTTTTTCATATTTGTTCATTGCGTGCAATTAAAAGGTTTACTATCCTGAGTTACAACTGTAAAAATCTGACAGTAGGATTTCAGGTATAGATCCTTAACCACAACACTATTCCTTCAGTGTCACCTTGAACTTCACCTAACCATTAATTATCAAAGTCCTTTTATTCTTATGTTTCTACTTTTTATTGAAAAAAAAATCCTAAAATACAGGGGTCTTTTGGAATCAAAGAAAGGAAGAGCAACTACCTCAGCCACTGTGAGGACACAAAATCGAGAGGGGTGTTCAGGATCCAGCCCTTCCAATTTCATTCCAACTTTAAATCCATTTCGGCCTTGTGGGAATGACTGATACTGTGAGGAGGGGGAAGAAGGAAATATTTGTTTTTATTTCCTAGAGATAAAATCTGTTGCAGAGCAGTCATCAGATATACTTGAGTTTTCAACTCCGAGAAGAAAATTCTATCACTAAATGATTGCTGCTTTAACAGACAGGCGCAGGTATAGAGATCAATAACGGAATGATCACCATGTTTCAGATTTACTTATTAATCTAATTAATCTCTCAAAAACACTGAACCATGAGCCTGTTGCAATTAGCTATGAACAAATCTTTCAGCAGATGCAGAAATGAGCTCTATTCAAACACAAAAGAATCCCCTTCACAGCCCAGTGCAGGAGGGCTGGCAGAAAGAGCCAGAAAAGCTACAATCGCTTTGCCTGTGTCAGCACGAGGTCAGCAGTCCAGACTTTCCCAAAAGGTAACTTCTCATCTTCAAAGGGTAAAAGGGACAAGGCATGTTTGATCTGGAGTCCACTTACACAGTCATTGCAGAAAACATTTGTGTCTTTCATTTATTTGCAGTCTTAATCCAAATTAAACATTTGAAGTATAGTTAAGGCTTAAAAGAAATCCGAACTGGAACTGCAAATGACTTATTGCAGCCGCTGCAGCTATCTGACTTTCCTTCTGTCTCACTCTGTGAGGTGCCAACTGCCCTTGGCTTTGAAGAGCTCACTGGGAGCGGAACTTTTAATGTGGGCTGGCACACCGGAGTGCAGTAGCAGCTTCACCAAGGCTAAACTCATCCTCTTCCACCTTCAGCGCATCAGACTACGAACGAACACGACTTCCACCCTCCCTCGTAACAGTCACTTCTCACTGAGACACTCCACAACATTCACAGAGCTCAGTGACTTGCAGTTTCCTACAGAGGAAGGATGGAAGGGGTGTTGTACGACCACAGACGAAGCACAGAACATATGAAAGACATTAAGCTGTCCCTCTCCAACATTACTGGGAGATTGCCTAACAGCCCATTTATCCAGAGCTACCCAAAGCAGATCGAAACAGTCATTGTTTATTTCGGAGTGAGACTCAACCAGCATTTTTCACACCCTGGTTTGGAATGAGACCCACAGGGCAGATGCTTGTTTCCACAGTGCTTCAGGGCTGGAAATAAACATGTGGGGGTTTTACCGCCTGCCTGCACCGAAACAACTCGTAAATGTAACTGCTGGCTTGAGGGTAGTCTCCAATCCTACCTCCACTGAGTTAGTAATTCTGTGGTGTTGCCTGAGAAAAACATAGCAAGAGAGCCGAAAAAGCTGCCAACCTCTCTGAACAGTTTTAGGGGAGCAGCTGGCATCCGTTCCTCTTCTAAGTAGGAAACCCAGTTCCATCCCTTCTTCTTTCCAGGAACAACTAAGCAAGCAAAAACAAAGAGAAAAATGAACGTTTCTCTCAGATGCCTCCTGCTCTGCCCTCTCTTCTCTTTCTCCTCCCACATACACGCCAACGCTGTTCTGCTGTTGTACCCCAAAGGAGGCAGTGTTACCCAACTTTTAAGGCAAGGTATGAATTCCAGCAGTAGGAAAACTGTGCTTATTTCTCATTAAAAATATAAGAATTTATGATCTCATAGGTCAAATGAATTGTGGCACCCGGATTGCTGGCAAGCTGCCCGTGGAAAGTTGCCACTGTAAAGTTTGGACAACAGACAATAACTTAAAAATGTGTAAAATAATTCCTGCTCCTGATATTTCACAGAGGAATAAGGGGTTAGATATAAACTAAAAGACAGCACAAAGAGGCATATAATTGCAGCTGAAATAAACCTAAAACAAAACAAATGAAAAATCAAGTGAATTTTTGTTCAGTTCACAAGATTTTTTTATATATATATACACACACATATATTTATAACCCGCTAATACCACAATGCATCTACTAGAGAGGCAGCTATCCGTACACAGATGATGAAAACAACAACTTGGGCAGGTGCTTGGATTCATTCTAGCAGAACCACGGTCATACACACAGAAAATTATGTTTAAAATACAGATTAAAAATCTCCCCCCGTTTTACACATGCTAACTCCTTTAAGGTATCTAGTACATTTAACCCATAGTCTATAATCCATCACATGGTGTTTACAGTTGATTTTCTATTTAGCATTTGCAGTCTGTGGCTGTGAAGCTCTCCAAAGTCAATGGAAAAAAGATTCTTACTGGCTTCGGTGAGCTTTGGGTCAGGCTGTCTCCTTCTAGATCCTCTACACTGCGCCCATCATGCAGGCAAATCTAGTATATTCTTGCTAATACATTTGAGAAGACTGACTGTGGTAAGAGGGTTATGTACCTAATAAGCTATTCTGAATCTGAAATGAGCTCCACTGTCCTTTCCTCTTCTGTTTACTATTATTCACTTCATAATAGCTAGTAAAAAAAATCTATGAACATTAAAGAAAAGAGACTATGAGCTTAGCTCACCTTGTTTTATTGGTTTAGTGTTTCTGCGGCTTTTCATATTATTTGATTTATTCTTCTCCTAGACACAGATACGTTAAAAAAAAGTTTAGCAATATTGTTTTTTCCTCCCTCCTTGATCATCTCACAATGCAGGTACAATAAGGATGTAACATGTGACTAACAGGACTATTAGCTAGCATTATTTTCTTTTGAATAACCCTGCAAGAACATTAGTAGGGTATCTTACATATATAACTTTGATCCTGCAGTATCCCGAAGTGCTTTACAAATTATTTAATATAGGCTGCTAAAGTTCATTTAAATACGGCTACTGACAAGCAGCACAGGCTCAAAATCTCCATTACAATACACAGGATTTGCTTTCTGCAATGCAGGGTTTACTGCTCACGTAAGCAGCCTTACTGTAATGCTCCATTTTCCTTTTCCTTTCAGAGGTTCTTATGTCCATCTATGCCAGGGAATGGATACAGAAAAAAAATCGTTTATGAAGCCCCGAAGGAAGCAGAAGCTTCAAGTAACTGCTGCCATAGATGAACACCCCAGAAAACATGGTCTCCCTGTGTCACACTGCGAGCCAGACTGCCATTCGCATTTCTTCTATGTGGTTTTCAAACTCATGTTTAATTCACCCAGGGTTGTCATTTCTCAAAGCAAACCAAAAAGGGCGAAATCTGAAGTGCAAAGCTGCCTGCCAAACGTGCCCCAGCAGAGACAGGGGGGCAGTTTCAAACGAGGAGGAGGAGAAGGGGGAAGAGACAGAATGCAAGTACTTCTGAAAACATACGTACTTTAAAACATCTTCACACATGACAGAGAAAAGCTGAGCAACAAGAGGAGTTAAACTGTTTGTGACATCAGAAGTTTCAGCTTGCATTACCAACGACCATGTGCCCCAGCGTCTCTGCGTTACAAAAGCACGTGCGATACGTGAATATAAATAAAATGGTTCAGGCCTGAGACGCTATGCACGCGGGAGCAGAGCGCAGGCTTGCACAAAGAAGGGCCCCTGAAAGGAGTAAGATGCTCAATGCCGAGTTACGAAAAGATCAGGTCAGGACTGAGGTACTTCTATTCACCCACCTTTAATACAGGTTTCTAGTAGTGTAGTGAGTGTACATGCAAGTACCTAATAAAAAGCAATCAAACTCTGTAGTTTGGCACTAATCTTCAACATCACATAATAGTACTTGACTGTAGTTAGATAAAGTATTTTTAGAAGCATGTGTTTTTATTACTGTGAAATACACTTGGTGCACAGGGCTACAGCTGCACCTGTGAAGTTACAGTCGGAAATCATGACTTTGACTTCACACGAGCTATTAACCCTTACGACTCCTCAGACTTCAGAACAGATATTCTCATTGCTGATACAAATCAGGATCAGACCCAGATCGTTCTCACGGGTACGCAACAACCTCCCTCAGCCCAGTCTGCATGGCACAGTGAAATGTGAGACACAATTGTCCCTGCTCTTCACAGTTCTCTTTAAAGAAAAGACATGCAGCCTCATTTACCTCATCCTCATCTGCATTTTCCTCATCATCCTCAGACTCCAGAAGCAGTCTTCTCTTCCTCCTGAGACGTTTGACAGGTCTGTCAGCCTCATTCACCTGACAGCCACTGCTGGTATTAAGATTTCTACTATTTCCCCTGTTTCTGCAATCATCTGGAATGTTTCTGGTATCACTAAACATCCAAAATTGAAAACAAAATCAAATTAAAAGTGCAACAATACTTCTGCAGTATTCCCAGTGTCTCTGTACCTCTTCAGAAGAATGAGGATGCCTGGGCTGAGAACCTAAAGACGTGAATCATGTTCGCAGGATTTGCCAGCACTCCAAAGTACCAGCACAGCTCTCACCACCAGAGCAGCTCCAGAGGGTTTTTAATTTTGGCTTTTTACAACTCTACAGGAAGCTAAGACATCATCCTTATCTGTGGGATGGGGGACTGAAGCATCAAGCACACAACCGGCATTTCCTCAGGCTGGGAAGAGAAATGAGGACAGAGCTCTGGAGCGGAGCTTTCCTCGGTCGGGTGTGGGAGCCTCAAGGGTGACAGGAAGGTCACCAGCAGAGCTCGATGGTGGCCCTGCCTCAGCCATGCCACGGTAACACTCGCTCTGAGGATTTCATTCAACTCACAGCAACACTTTTCTCTAACACAGTGTTCTCTCTGAACGTGTTCAAACACAGAACAGGAAAAATCTGGGGTTTCCTTACCTGTCCCTGTGCTGCTGGGAGCCTGTTTGAGTATAAAACTTTCCATTCTCAGAGCAATCCATTTGTTCACAGGTTTGGAAAACGGAGCAGGGCACGTCGCCTCTGAGCACTGCAGAAGCAAAGGGAAAGACAACTATTAAATTCAAATGCTGAAACTTTGTATTTTTAAACACCTTTCATGCAATTAGTTCTGTCAAAGTCCTTCACAAACTTCCATTAAATGACCCTCAGTATCCCATTGTTAAGGAAGTAATTATTACCTGTGCGCTGGCACACAGAAAGAGTGTACCACCTCATACAGAAAAAAACCGCTTTTCTCTATAATATTTTAATTTTGGAGAAACCCTGCCCCCTGTAAAAGTGCTAAAGGAGGATATAATCTCTAGGCTATAACCAGGACAGAGTTACAAATCTTTTTCTATTTCTTTATTCCTAGTAACCCTCTAACTTGAAAGACAAACATCAAACAAGTCCATCTCGTTTGGATACTTTTAATACAGTTGGTTAAGTTTAAAATCTTCAGCCTTCATATTACTTTGTACATATGAAAGTCTTTCATAGGCAGCCTCTAAAAATAGCATATTATTGATGGGAGAGCAGAAACAATTATTTCTATATCTAGCAAGGGATATATATATCAACCTTTCATCTGAATGAAAGCATGAAAATGTAAGGAATAACTCCAATATATAACTTACGTTTACCTTCTCCTATGATTTCAGTTCTTCCTAGTGCAAATTAATTTATGTTTAATATTTCAACAAAACACAATTGCGGTGGTCCTCATTACCAGGAATCTAAACTAGCACGATGCATACTTTGCTCAAGTAACCTGACGTGCAAATTGTGCAAGGAGGCTCCTGCGTATACGTCATTCCTGTTCTGCTTTTAGTGGCACTGTTTCGTGTGCACTGGTTTGATCAAGCTATTTTTGAATGCGCCATTAAACACTCTAAAAGGGAAAAAGAAAAACCACACCACATCACACAATCCAGAATGCTGAGGTATGAGTCACTTCGCTTTTTTGTTTAAAGCCATTTTCATAGTCTCCTTACCAGTACTTGTACTCATTCTGCTAAGACGACTGACATTTTTCATTTATATTTGACTGCTCCCTATAGCCCAATCTGGATGTCAGATGGTCCTGCCTGGAACTGGGCAGATAGACTGCCTACGCACAGAGTGTACGCATGCCTGCTCGTACCACAACTTAAAGCCTCTCCCTGTGCCATCGGGGACCAATGATTCCAGGCAGAGAAAAGACAAAACAGGGAAAACTTGCAAGAACCAAGAGCGCTCGAAGAGCTTTGCTCAATTAGAAGTCACACTGATCTACAGAATACACGTGGACTAAAAGGGTGTGAAAAATTCTTAGTGCTGGGGTGTCCACGTAAGAGACGGTTCTTCACCTGATGGATTGACATCTCCTCAGCTCGCGCAGACGAGAATGACCCAGCATCAGCAGGAGCGTAAGTGAATGCCTGTGAGTGTAAGTGAATCTGCAGAGCTTACAGTGAAATTCGAGATGAGAAAAGCCAGCAGGGAAGACAGGCAGAAAGCCTTCCTACCTGAAAACAGAAATAGTTCCACCAAAATCCTAGGGAAAGCCAACTGGGAGACGCTTGTCCACGCAGGCAACACGAGGAGAGATCGTTCCCACCTCAAAGAAGTTCCCTCCATAGGGATGTATGACTTCAGTGACGCAGCTCTGCCTTGACTAGGCATCCAGCATCGCTAACAGACCTTATACAAAGAGTTAACATCCTTTCAATTACTGCACCAGGATGCACTGGTGATGTCGAAGACAACGAGGCACTGAACAAGCTCCAGCTGCTGTCCTGTGGTGCCTCTGTGTCCCAAGCTAATTCTCAAGTCTCCTGTCACCAACTTAGAAGATCTGTTTTGGCACAAGGCGTCAGACAAAACTATCAAGGGCTCCCTACGCCACAACCACATGCTGTCGTGTTTAACCAAGAGCATCTTTAAAACTTGACCTAACGCTGGATGGCAAACGGTACTCTTGGGATGACAGCTCTTAATTGTCACTCACTCCCCAGCACTGGTCTCCATTAGTACTCTCTGGAAGACACTCAGGCACATCTCTGAGGGAGCTCTACTGTGAGCTCTACTGTGAAATAGTGAGTAATTTAACCAAAGGGAACTAGCCATTTACAAAGTAAGTGAGGCTGGCCAGCTAACCGAGTGGTCTGGAATGGAAGAGCTCAGTGGTTAACATATAAATATTCTGGTTTGAGCTATCGGTTTCTAGATAAACAGAGTAAGAACAGGTCTGCAAAGAACTGAGATACTTCTTATCCATTACATTGATGTGCATGTCCAGTAACACGCACATTATCCTGCTAAAACTCAGGTTTTCCCTTATTTCAATTACAGTAGCCTTGGAAACCTCAAAACTTTTATGGTTAATAGTGCAAGTCTTGGCATGACCCAGGTTAGAGGAGATTCTCAAGGATGTTCTTGCAAGGAAAACTAACACTACTGGGGATTCATCTTGAGCCAGGAGTTCCAGGTTAGCACAGCACTGTGCCATACATCGATGCTCCACACTACAACCACAGAAAGGAATAACGCTGGAAACTCCCGTCGCCTCTGAGGGCAGTCAGCAAAGGCACAGCTATACTAGTACATCAAACAGTGCCAGGTCCTGCAGCCCAGCCACATCCATCTTCAGCACAGCCCCCGGGCACTTCTGGCCTAGGGCAGGCACCTAGCACCATCCCAAGCAATTCCCAAGCATGGTTCAGGAGTCAACATGGAGCTGAGACGCTGCCCAGTGGGAGCAATCACTCCATTTTAAAGGCTGAGTGTATTTAATACGGTATATATATGACCAGACCATTCTGGTCTCAAAGCCCCAAAACAGGCAGTTTAGTTTAATACAGACAGACTTAACTGCTGTCGTGACAAGTAAACCATCGGTGTTAAGGAGAAACATCAATGTCATTGCTAAGCCACCACCCTGGAAAGAAGGGGCTCCAACTTCCCAAAATCACCGGTTAAAAAGATCCCAGGATGTCAGTTAAAACTCAGCATGAGAGGGATATTTGACTACATCGACAAATCTAGCCCAGATTGTTGATATAACCACACTTACCTGCCACAAAGGCGAGCACAATGCATGCGCCAGGTACTGTTACGACTACGCAGTAATTACATTCACTCTAAATACTCCTAAAATATTCGAAATAATACAGTGACTCACTCCACGCGCTGCGCCAGGGAGCACAACGCTACTGAAATACATATTTCAGTTAGACCTGTTTCTAGAAGCTTTTTCAGAGACTGTATATTCTCTTCCACAGCAAAAAGCTCACCTTCCGAACCAGTGCTAGAGGCAGCGGAAGCGTTGATAGCAGCAGGAACAAAGCTGGCTGGGCTGGCATTTACTGCTGAGGCTGAGTTTTTATGGCTTCTGCTTCTACTTCAGTAATGATTTCTAGCAGTCCAAACTCATCTAAACGGAACTGCGGGTAACAGAAGAAAGCAAGCGAATAAGCAGTAGTAAAGGGCTAGGAAGGGGAAGAGGAAGGAATGCAGGATTCCCCGAGGAGCAACTAGGTATGGGACAAAAAGAAATGCTGTGCATACATTAAAAAGCATTAAAAATAAGTAACAACAAAAGTGAGAAACACCCAACACAACTCTTCCTCAAAACACCAGCAACTGGCCCCCCAAAAAACCCCAATGGTGTGTTTTGTTGTCAATGAAGGAAAGCAACGTTAATTCTACCTGCTTTGGATGTGACCCCCTTATAAAACCCAGACTTCTGATGAGCACATCAGAATAAATACCCTCAGAAAAGCATGTTAACCCAAAACTCGCTCTGACGGTTCAAATTCATCCAACAAAGCACAATTACATTTATTGCAGTTATGACATACAGCACCTTCCCTAAAATCTCAGTGCAGGCAGGAATCACCTAGCTGTTGACAGAAAGGTCACATTCCAGTGGAGTACTTGTCCAGTACATCCCCCAGCCGGTGCTGGCTGGGCTTTAAAGATCTCAGAGCACAGCGACAGCTGGGACTGCACAAACACAGTGAGCATCTGGAGCTGCAAGAGGCCAAGCGGTTCTCAACCCTTCTTCCATGACACAAGACAGTCTGGTGGGAAATGAACTTCCCAGAGGAGCAGAGGAATGCCGGGATAGAGGGAATATTGTTGAAGAACAGCAGACACTGAGAAATAACTACCCTTTCTTCGTTTGATAAACTCCTCCTTGCACAGCACCGCTTATTAGTCAAAGCCACAGTGGGGGCCCTGACCCAAAGGCAGAGGGGAGAGCCTCAAGTCTAAACCAACCACTTCCAAAAGTCCTAGAAATGCTCCTAACAGAAGCCACAGGCAGCACAGGTGGGCAGGTGGCATGTAGCAGTAGGGCCAGGAGTCACTGTGTCTGACTTCCCAGCCCCAAATCCCCCAGGTTTTGACCCTTAAGAAGCCCTCCATCAGCTGCTGGGCCAGGGGACCCTCCCACGGAGGTTCTGCCAGCACACCCATCCTCTGCTCCAACACAGCACCTGCCTACCAACCCTGACACGCTGCAGGCCCAGAGTAAATTCAGATGCAGAACAAGGGAACCCCTCTAGACACAGAGCGAAGCGCTCACACCATGGGGTAGCTATGGAAAAGGAGTGATATGTGGCAGACTTCAGAGACTCTTATCCTTGAAGCTTAAAAAATTTCTTAGGCTAGGAAGGAACGCTTCACTGGTCCTGGTAAAATTAAAGCGTGCCAAATCGTGTCAGTGGTCATCTTTTATTAGTCCCGATCTGCCAAGGCAACTGAGCACCAAAAAAAAAATTAAAATAATAATAATTTAAAATCACGTTTCTGATGAGCAAATAGCTCTAAAGATTACTCAATTCTTAATCTTCTTTACTGTCTGCAATACAGAGGTAGCGAACTCCAAAATGAAAGAGACAAGTCAAAGGTGTGTTGCATTTGCAAGCTCTGCTCCGAAGCTTTTATTCGTAGCAATTTATTAGTTTGAGATCTTTTCTCAGCCATCCGCTCTTCGCTCAAACCTGCTAAACCCAGTTTAAAAGCATTTGCTTCACCTCTGAAGCAGTGCTCCTCATTGCATTGAGAAGCACTGTTCTTCTTCTACTCCTGCATGTTTCCTGGGCTCAGGATCCCGCCTCCAACTCCCTATCAAAGCCTTATCCCAAACATTCTTCTGCCTCTTCCCTCTTTTTTTATCTGAAGCCTGTATTTCTTAAAGCTTCAAAGATAGCTGGACTTGCTTCTAAAAAGCTCACTTCTTCCTTTGCGGCCCTGATGAGACCGAGCATCACATTTATTTCAGCACAAAGAGAAACAACCCATTTCAAAGAAATGATAATTCTAAACGGACTAAGTTTCCTGCAGGAGACCATCCGGTTTAGAGAAGAAACCCATCGCTTCCCTTAAATGCCAGAAGAGCAGCAGCACAACGGTGCAGATCCCAGTGGTTCCTTGCTATGGCTGCTAAGGACAGCTCAGCATCACAAGCAGAAGGTCAGTGGACGGAGCATCTCCAGAGCTCTACGTGCCATTAAGCAGCAGAGCTAGTGCAGAGCAGAGCTCGCAGCTGGAGGTGGGGAAGGGTGCCAGTGTCATTCCCTATTAGCAGATGAGTCTCTGGGGTAGAGACACTCCTGCATGCAAATGAACAGCTCTGATTCAGCCCAAACCAGTGGCGGCAGCAGGCTGTTATTTCCTCCTCTAATTTCGATGGCGTACCTGCAGCCACGTGAACTGGTGAAGCCCAGCCCAGGTCCCAGAAAACATAAGTTTGCATCAGGAAGACAACGAGCATCTTCATTAACAGCCTCTGATCTGGTGATGAGGACTGGCTGATCCATGGAAACAACGTCCGGTTTCGCCCCGAGACTCTTCAAGGCAATATCCCTCATTCCTAAATTCTGGAAACACATAACTGTGCTACTATCAGGACTGCACCTTCCTTTACACAAAGGGGTTCAACATAGCATGTTTGCTAATATGAAATCCACACAAACCTTTCAGAAACAACCTCCTGAGAATTTTTTAAGGAACTTAAGGAAAAATGTATTTCATTGTGCATGCAAGAACTGGAATATAGCAGGAAGAGAAGTGAAAAAAAAGATTAAACAGAAAAAAAAAAAAGCATTTGGCATTTCTGCAGGGGAAAAAAAAAAAGTGTCTGGCATCTTAAGAATGAAGTGGCTTCCTGTGGAGCCAGTTATGTTCCAGCTAAGCATTTCTACCACACTCACTAACCGTGGTACTCAGTGCTCTTATACTTCATCATCTAATATGAAATAATACAATATTATTTGGTGTCTCTCAGTGTAATAAATAATGTGGTACTTTGTTGATCCTCTACTATTATGAGGAATCAATAAAAGTGAAGCTGTTTCTGCAAAGGAACTTTACTGCTGGTTAAGAGAAAACCTGCGGCAATACATCGCTAAGCTCTTTTAAGAGGCAGAAGTACAATGGCTTCAACTAAACATAGGGCAAAAGTTAGGCCACGGCAAAATAATCATCCAATGCACCTCCTAGAAAGTCAGTGGACCTGATTGCACGTTAGTTTTACAGGAATATAAACCACTGATCTCAAATCACTCCAAGGAGGCAAGTTCATCCACATTCTCTCAACATTTGCTGGCAGAAGCATTTTCCTCGTAGCCTAAGCGAGGTCTGGCAGCCCGTGTAGGAGACATTTCTGCACAAAGGGAAGAGGACGAGGGGAGGAAGGGGAAGACTGTCAACACTTGCAGAAGGTGGGGGTCCTGATTCTGAATGCCTGATGCGACACCAACTATCTGATTTTTCAAAGCTCTCAAGTCCCTTCAGCTCCAATTTATTTCACTTGAAATTGATTTTTTTCCCCTCAGAGATTCAGAACTTGCAGCCTTGAGGGCAATTTTATGTATTCATTTTCAACCATCAGAAGTGAAATCGAACTGAAATAACAGTTGAAGGTAATTTGGGAAACAGTCAGCAGACACTCACCCTCCTCCCTCCTCTAACAGAACACCATGTTTGTGACCATCACATCTTGGTTCTGATTTATAGGAGAGCTGTATTCGTCACTATCATGAATATGTAAGATATAAGCTGTCAAAAGCTGCAAAAAAAGAACCACTGATGTGAAAAGAACCTAAAGACTCAACCCCACAAATTGCAAAAATTTGTCTTTCGGAGAAAATGTCTTTCTCACACTGGGCTGAAATTAAGGGGATTTCTTGCCTGAGTATGTTGTATGGACATGACTGAGAATTAGGAAGACCAGGCCCGTAACTTCTATTAGCAGAAAACAATTATTTAAAATACTTCCTGCCTTTAGAAATCAATTGAGCAAGAAATTAGAAGGGGAGAGGGAGTATCACCAGGCTTTCAGAAGCATTACTAAAATTTCACCACTTCCTTGGTAATGCCAACCCCGTTGTTTACAACAAAGTGGGTTTTTTTCCTGCACAACCTTTATTTGCAAACTGCAGAATATATTGCAAATATTTTGCACTGCCAAATGCATGGTGGCCACTCATGTATTGTGTTCCCTGGTTTCTTACTTGTATGTTGCTACCAGGCAAGGTACCAATGTCATCTTTCCAGTCTGAGGCATTCAATATATCCTAGTCTGCTGTCGGGATGCTGATGATTCTCTCCGAGACATTCTGTTCCATCTTTCTGCTTAGTCTTTGGGCTCTTTATTTAATTTTAAGAAAGAAAACTAGGGTGTGGAAACAAAACAAAACAAACAGAAAAAGAGGCACAGAATAAACAGGCCTGTTGCTTACATTTCACAAAGGGTTTTCAGAGCAATACTAGTTTCAAAAGATGGGGAAAAAACGTCAAACTTGTATTTTGCCCATGACACTTAAGTAAATATGAATAGAAAGTTAAGAGCTTTAAGCATAAGTGCAGTTTGAGGACACAAAGATAAACCAGTAAGTTTTAACCGTTACTTGATTTGTATGACGTTTATGCCAATTACAGCTCACTGGCAAGATCCTGGGGTCTCTGCATTCAGTAGGAGCTTTGGTCCAGATATTAGGAATACCAGGATTTAAAATTACAGTATCACAAATACACGGGTGTATGCACAAACTCATACATTATATACAAGTGATAAGTCTGTACAACTTGGGGAGGGGGAGCAGCAGCATCTAATGGCTGTTGCCAGGTCCCTCTACACTGCTATAAAGCCAAGGCTCTATGCTAGAAATGCTATAAAGCTCTTAAAATGCCTAAGCTTCACAAATTGCTTTCGCGTCCCAGCAAATAACCTAATGGGCTCCATTAGAAGACTCGACTAAAAGCCATACTGCTATACGGGCTCCCCATATCCAATTACTCATCTGTTTTTGCGGCAGACACTAAAGAAACACTGGCCATAAATTAACTGTACGTTCCTGCCCTTTAAACATAACCTGAATATTTTCAATCTATGAACATAACTGTTTGCTTAAAGTTAAAAAAAAAAAAAAAAAAGATTCACGACCTTCCCTTGAACTGACAACTGTACCAATTTTTCCAGCGAGAGCAAACCCACTGATGTTAAGTTCGAAAAAGCACAGCCCAACTGACAGGTCTAACTACACTCCTGCGGGAATGGGTCAAAACTGCCCATGGTGGGGGTCCTCCCTCGGACATTTGAATGCTCCAGTTCAACAAGGTCACCCTGAGCTTTTAACTCAGAGTAAGAGCAGTCAGCATCCAAGGACCATGTGCCTGACCTGTCTTTGGCAGATTGTTTTTCTCCTTGAGCACTGGAAAGTGCCTTAAGATACATGGGCAGGGCAGGTTTTTAACTGCTGAGCAGGTGAACTCCAGTCTTGATCTGAAGCCTTCCACGTGCTACATCTTCTACCTACAGGTTGAAAGTGTAAGTTTGATTCAGCCAAAGGCAAAACCACAGATCTGCCGTAGGATAATACATGACGTTTGAGCATTCCTGTAGCTCTAATTCAAGCATCAGAGCACTTTATGATTACCTTAATTGGCTGAAAAGCACAACAGACAGCTGTAAACTGCAGTACCAAATATCTTTGGGTATCACGATCTAATCCCTGGAGGAGTTCCTCCTTTTCTTCTCCAAACTATAATATTCCAGCTACTTACAATCCAGCATAATTGTGAAGATTAGCGGTATTTGGGCTAGTCAGAATGAGTCAGGAGGGTGAAAGTGGGAGCTAAGCGGAGCAGGAGTCAAGCTGCAGAAGCCCGTTCAGCTCCCACCGGTTTTAACTGAACTGCAGGTGCGGAGACCGGCAGCCGTGGCTACGTACACAGGACAGCCCCACAGCAGTCCCACATCACCACCGCCTGCCACCGGATTTATGAATCCGCCTAAATAAGCCATACGGAGGGTGGTATTGAACAACTGTAGCCGAAGGCTCATCATAAATTAATATCTGATGTAGCCTCGTACATCTATAAACACTTGCTTGTGGCCAATGTTTCGATGCCAATTTCAGTGAGGGCAAAAGCATCACGTTCTAGATGTTATTCTTTGCATTCAGGCTTTTAAAATAAAGAAGCTCAAACACCAAGACCATTTACAGAGCTCCCTCTGGGAAAAGGAGTTTGGAAGATACTTGGACAGATGTAATTAAGTTATAGAATTTATTTAAAACTGGGCTCGGAAAACTGTCAAAAATCACAATGTAGAAAATTATCTTGTACTAACCAGAGAAGACCTGATACAATAACGGGCCTTTTTCATCTCTGTATTTTATAATTCCAGTAAAATCCCTAGAAAAATATAATAAAGAAATTACTTTTCTTGTAATGTACCCTATCAGCAAAATCTACAATAAAATCAAGATAGCCCAATAAAAGGAAGCAAACTGTGCAATTAAGAAGACAGCAGAAACTAACTTCAAACATTTTGAAGAGCCACAGTCAGGCACGAATGTCCCCATTTGTCCCTATTTGTGATTGCTTTTCATCTTTAAGGCTCAGAAACATTAACGCAAAAGAAGATTTAGCAAAACTAAGATGAGTCATTCAGCCCCAAGCCGCAGATTCAGATTTATGAAATGATAAATGACTACCATGCTGGCAGAGATAATGGTTCATAATTAATATGCCACCACCCAGACCTCCGTGCTTTATCTTTAGATAGGGAATCCACAGGCAGAGGTGGTCAGAAATACTCAGGTTTTCATCTCGTTTCTGCCACTGAACCACAGTGCTACCTTGGGAAACTGCTTCAGTATTACTGTAGAAAAGCGGCTTTTGCCATCCATCTTGCCTTGGTTAAGATACAGGGAAAAAAAAAAAAGAAATAAAAAAGGCACAAGTTCATACAAACAAATAAAAGTGTGAAGGCTTAAATGGGTGGACAGGGGTTCGCTGTATTTCTCTATACACCATCAGACCTAATGGGAAGAGAAATATTTCAACCGAAATCCCATTTCAGACGCTGCCAGGTTGATTTCCAGTCACATGAGGATTTCAGTGTCTTCCTATGAGGGTAAATGTGAGAAACACAGCGGTGCAATAAGCCCAAAGACTGTAAATCAAGTGACAACACTGAAGTTTTCAGCCCTCCTGGCTAAGCCTCCATGTACCAGGAGGCAAAATTCCATTCAAGGAGCACGCTGGCATTAAGAAAACCATCTGATACTGTGCCGTTCTGGGAATAACTGACTTACAGATCACCTTTTTTCCCCGAAACAGAATGGTAAACCTAGCAAAGCTGGTCATTTAATGCAGGGTAATATATATGCTCTGAAAGCGAGCTGGCATTCAGAGCTCTGTGCATCCCCAGTTTCCTGTAAGATTTGGCAGCGGTGTCTAACACCCAACGCATCAGATCTGCCAGTCACTCTTATGACGTTAGTGGAGAACCGAACTGCAATTTAAGCAGGAAAAAAAAAAAAAAAAAAGCATGGCTTCTTGCAGGGCACAACTAATCCGGTCTCAGGAACTGCTCTGAACACTCACCAGTTCAGACACAAAAATCATTTCCCTGTCCTTTGCTATGATGATGACTGATGATACTTTACGTACCCATCAAAACCTATTACTCACCTCAGGCAAGTAATATTTTGCAAGGCTGAACTAATAACATTACCTAAAAAACCAGCCTCACCTCTAGGAACCTCATCAGTCAGGGACTGAAATGAACTTTCAGAGCCTGCAACAGAACCCTATCAACGCCTCAAGAGAAAGTGTTAGTAGCCACTGGCAAGCATTTAACGGCATGAAGAAGGCTTAAGTGATTTCACTATGTCAGTGAAGGGGAAAAAAAGAATAAAAAAATTCAGAATTGAGGAATCCCAGGCTCCACCCATTGTACTTCCTACCAATTTTTGTTTCTCACGAAAAGAGAGAAAAATTATAATTACAAAACAAGGAAAATACTGCTCTGAAAGATTAGAAATGGGAAATGGTCTAGGAAAGGAGAGGGATGCCTTGGGCTTGCAGCACGGGCTGGAACAAAGGAGAGGTAAACACTTCTTGTCCTAGTTCTGCCGCAGGACTGCTAAGATAAACTACTTTGGTTTTCGGGAGTTTGCCACGTTCGTTTGTACAGTACAGCCCTTCCAAGGTTATCTTAAGTACACATTAATGTACAGATTATGCTTAGATGGTATTGTGCTCAGAGACAAAGAAACAGGCACCATGGCAATGCGACTTAAATCAATTTGCAAGATCAGACAGCAATATTGTGAGTTCACTCTAAACCCAGCGGCTGAGCCTAGTATTAAGCCCAAACCCAGCACTGTAGTTTGTAAGCTGCCCTCTCTCGGTTTCTTGACACAGTTGTGTCAAAAATACACACACGCGCATATATTTATTTCATCTGTCGAAAGAAGAGTGCCCGCACAGGCCATGGCTGCTCGCTACGTGAACGCGCTTTCTGCAAAGCGCCCGTTTTACGCCCAAGCCCGTTCCCTGCCCAGCTCTCCCCACGGAGCACACTGAAAAGCCAGCGTGCAGCGAGTCAGCGGCAGCAGGTCTGGCTGTGCAGGCTGAGAGCGGCGCTGCCTCACTTCTAGTGACTGTCCCCATCTGCGATATACTCACTTCGCTACCTTTCTCTTTAGATTTATGTGACATCCTGAAGCCAGCAAGGAAGCAGCCCGTTCTCCTTTCTCCTGCAGGAGCTGAACGAGGCACTCGCTGCTGCGCTGGAGCACATTTCAACCTATTCCGAATAGAAGGGGAAGGACACAAAAGAAGGTACAAAACCTACTTCCATGTCCACAGAGCTAACACTTTCTGTTCGTTTACTGAAAGCGAGAAGCAGGAGGACATCTTAACTTCATTTTTATAGCTTTCATTACAAGCGTTTGGTGCTGAGCTGCTTTTCCCCAGCTCTTTGTCTCCTCCTGCTTGTGAAGAACAGTGGCTCTGGGGACAGCACCCGGCCTCTGAAAAAGCCCTGTGCAAACCTGACACTCGGTGGGCTCAGCCCAGAGACACAGGGACGTCTCCTCGGGGCCGGAGACCGTGACACTGCTAATTCCAGCCTCTGGGAACCACTTGTAACCGCTGTAACACTTGCACACACTAATGCACGTCACCCGGTGCCAGGCAGAAATCATACACCATAAAAACTGACACGTTCAGAAGCAGCTCTGCAGAAGCGGCCCAAAGCACTCCTTAGCAAGACGCTGGAACTTCTACCATTTCTAAATCTGATCCGATTTCTACAACAACAGATGCAAGATATAAATACTTTCCATCACTTGTAATCAGAACTATTTTCACTCAAAACTTAACGACCTGTAAGGAAGCTGTAAGATTTGTGATTCAAGATAAAGTCAATTTTGTGACAACATAAAAATTGCAGTGCTGGGGGGGGGGGGGGAAGTGATTTTTCTAACAGAAAACTAAAAGTTCAGTCATGCCACTTACATGTTTAACTAAGATACAAAGAATTAATTTTGCAATAAACCATGCTCTTAAAGTGGAAGTAGTTAATGAAAACAATCAAGAGGAGCACACCATTATCCATAATGTTTTGTCGTCTTCCAACGTTTTTGACATCTGTAACGGCTGCATGTTGGGTGTAGGCTCCCAGACAGACGTTTTAAAGGAACATCAAATCTCTGCACTAGTTACCTTACGTGCTCCTCTTCTGAAGCCACTTTACTTTTTCTGAATACTCATCATTTTCTGGGGAATAATTAGAGTTGGTTATCTAAAGTCCAAAACACTGCTATTAAGGGGACTAATCTTAAACTCCAGAACTACCAGTACCCACTCCACGAGTTTTTCATGTATCATACTGACACCAAGAGCAATTGTTCCACGTTGAATAATGCATGTCAAGTATTTCACAAGAAAAAAAAAGGTGCACCAAATTGGTGAGGCAAGCTTAAAAAATATGGATAAGTGTAGGCTTGTCTTTCAGATCCATTTGATGCTGAAGTCAAGAGGCAGAATCAGCCAGAGCGCCCTTATTCTCTGTACGTGATTGCGCAACAAAAATTGCAAAACAGATTTTTCTTCTGGTATTTGTTTTCTAAATAGCCTGGTAGCGTATGCAGTCAAATTGTTATTTGCAGATTTAGCATTACTACAGAATGAAGGAATTAAAGTAAAATCTAGCACAGATGGCCACATAAAAACATCCAAACTTCTTTCAATTAAACATCACATGCCTTCTTTGTGTTAAATACAATGAGAAATTGCAAAAATACTCCTGTCCCTGTTGCAGAAAAGGTTAGGTCAAAAATGAATCTTCTTAGAAAATCATCTGAGTCTGAAAAGTGAAGTGTTTAGTCAAGGAACTAATTAAACGAAAGCACTTTTTCAGATAACACAAAAAAAAGCACAGCTAGCACACATACATAAGCCATTTTCCGTCCCTCCTTTCTCAACGGAAGTTTCAGCAAGTACAGATGGATTGATATCACCGTCATGGAAGGTGAGCGAGGGATGAGAATGTGCAAATTTCGTGAGCGATATAGTTGTTATTGATCCAACAATGCACTTAAGTACACACTTAGTCCTATTTGATTTCCTAAAGGATTTTGTGCACACTTCGGAGCTTCACTGAGAGCAACCATGAAACTGACCATGACCCCACACTTGCTTTACTTTGACTGCATCACCCAACTTTTCACCTTGAAAAGTTATAACCCAAATGTCCAGCTAACTCTTTAAAAAAAAAAAAAAAAAAAGGAAAAAACCTCACCCACAATCCACTCAGGAGTACCAGCATTTTCCAAACTTGATTTATAAACATCTTGTGATTTATAAAACAAGGATAAACAATACCCTGATATCCCTGTGTCACCTTTAGTACAGCAAGAGTTACAAGCCAGCGTGGAGGTGCTATTTTTCTCCAACAACGCAGTACTGTCCCCGATCTTGCCCCGTCTGGTCTCTCAACTGAGTGACCAAGGGCAGCTGTGGGCCCTCTCCGGGCATTTCAGAGGCAATTCCTTCTCAATGCCCCTTCTGTAGCCAAGGCAGGACAGAAATCCGCACCTGGTCTCAATACAAGTGAATGACAAGCAAAAGGGCTGCTGAGCAGGTAAGGGCTGTGCACTGTTTGAAATAAATAAATAAATTTAAAATAATACACCTTTATGGGACTGACTTTTTCCCTAGGTATTTATTAAAAAAAAAAAGTATTAAGTGATCCAGTCCTATGCTATCCCGTTTCAAAAACTTACATATATTCTGGCCTCGAAGTGGATGTAGCTCTGGCACCAACGGGAAACTGGAGCCCAGGCATGGGAGCAGACAGGACGGAGCTCAGGCTCCCAGGTCCTGCATCACACTGCCATCCCTCTCTAGCCATCACGACATCCTCCAAACACAGCGTGGGGGAGAGAGCAGCTCCTTAGAGCCACAAGGACACATGAGTTCAGCATCAACAAGGGAGGTGAAGGCTGAAACTACAGTAGCTCACCCTGTAAATCCACTGCAGCTATTTTCTCCCTGCTCCAGTGCTCTCACCATTCACGTTCCAGCTCCCGGGGACACTGTAAAGTAGCACTGTGGGGACTGCATACATGGAAGCAGTCAAAAAACCCAAACAACAACCCAACAAACCATGTGCAAAGAGAAAAGAAAGGGTCACATACAGACACGGAGCGGCAGGAATGCAAGAGGAGCTGCCATGTACTGTTTGAAAAGCAGGTTGTAAGACACAGCACATCCCTGCAGGGCTCCCAAAACTCGTCTCCACCAACCCCAGTGCAAAGAGATAGATGACTCCTAACGGCGGTGACTGTTTCCGTGCCTGGGATCATCCGATGTGCCAATGGGACCTCAGCTCTGCACTGCCCTGCTTCCAGCCAAACAGCAACACGTGAGGAAGCTTTGATCAGCCTCACAGAACGAACTCTGCTGCTGCTTGTGTTCAGGTTTCTTGCTTAAATCACATATTTTGTTTGATTTAAAAGCTACAGCCTAAATAGTTTTCAAAACAAACCCTGTGTGGTTCATGAATACAGCTTCTACCTCTGTTTACTTAGATCTACCATGCTTTTATCTCATCATTTAGCTGGATTCAATCAGAAATTTAAAAAAAAAAAAAACCCACCAGGAGATGAGCCAAAAGATGCTAAACCTAGTAACAAAACATCCATTCCTAGGAGGTAAAGTATTTTGCCAATAAGTTGAACCATCCTCTGGAAAGTAATCTGCCAAATTTAGCAAAGCACATCTGCACGCATACCTCACCTGCGGAGCACAGTTAGTGCTAGTAATTAGGAAGGATGGGGTTTGGTCGGGTCTCTGTTTGCTTCGACTGCTAATTGATTCCACATGTCGGAGCTTTCAGCTGCCAGCCTTCATTAACAAGTAAACATTTGGTCATTTTTCCCCCCAGTCTCTGATCTAATTTTTCACCCCACTGTGCCACCCACCGCTCTCCTCTACCCCAAGACAACACACTGCTGGAGGGCTTGAGAAAAGGCTGAAATAGATTAAAAATTACAAACTATGGGAGAGAGGGAACAGTGTTTGCCTGGGGAAGGAGCACTGACATTGCAGCTCAGGAACTACCTTGTTATTCCACAGGATGACGAGAAAGGCCCAGGGTAACTGCGGCTGTGGTTCAGCCTGGTTTTCATCCAGTAACTATGTCTTCCTGATATTTGAATTGTGCAATTCTGATAATGGGATACAGGCCTCCAAACCCTTTTCCTGCACAGAGGCGAGGCATGGGCCAGCACAGGAAGGCTGAACAGACGACACTCCACACCTTCATCCACGTCTCCATCATCATCTCCATCACCACCTGGGAGAATCTGATCTCATCAGCCACCTCCCAGTGCCCGGCTTGCAGCCCGCTGCACTTCTCACCTCTCGAAAAATACCAGTATTCATATGAAAAAGGACAATTTGAGGCTTTACCCTCAAATTCATATCCCCCCCCGCCAATGGAACATACCATCATACCTACAAGTGCTTAGACTAAAAGCTTTGCATGAAGATAGGAGTGAGATAAGGGAGAGCCAGACCTTCTCCTGCAGACAAAACAACACAATTTTACGCCAACCATTTATAAAGTTAAATTGCAGATGCTGTTTTAAATAAATTCTAGATGCTACTTTTAATAAATCAGTCTAAAGGCTCGTGCTCCTGCTGCTGCCTGAAACTTCCAGTAAATAAAGAATTGGTGGTAAAACGTACAGACAAACAGCGTGGCTGAGGCAAAGAAAACACAGCCTTGGGCCATGAGAAGTCAGGAATCCTCTGCAGAGCACATCTGTTTGTAAAGCACTCACCCTACTGCAGCTTACGTACCGGGGCAATAAAAACCACGAAGGCAAGAAAAATTAACTCTGGCAAAGAAAAATGGAACTGGCCTCGCACAATCTGCCCGGCGCTTGTACCCACTCGTACTCGGCAGCTCAAATTCGGGCTCCATTTCCACCTCTGCACTCACGATGAATTACAATTTCTTTCGCACGCGTTCAGCCTTAATGGGATTATTTGCAATGTAAGGTGCAATCAATTTTAGGCCAAAACTAGAGCACTGAGGCCAGAAATGTCCTGCATTTTAATTGCATCTGTAATTAACTTTATAAGACTACAATCCAGCAAGTCACCCTGGGGACTCTTACTAATTATTATTACATATCTTACACTGACAAGTAGAAATACTCACTGAGGGAAAGACTGTCCCAACCCTCAAAAATATATAATCTAAATAGATGGGACCAGGAAGAGCAGGCAATCAAAACACCAACACTAACGAGACCGCGCCGGACCGCTGTTAATTGCTGTGTGGTAAGAAGAGTTTGCAGCACTAAGTACCCATTTTCTCTCCTTTTACTTCTGTTTTATTATATAAAAAGACACGAACCAGAGAGGTCTTACGCAATTTGGCACAAAAGATGGGAGCTCTTTATCCCTTAATCCCTATTACAGACTAACGCGCGGATGTTTTTGTTTCTTTTTTAAATTTATCTGGGCGATATTTGAATAAATTAGAGTAAATGTTTTCGTATTAAAAATCTAATCCAATTCCTTGTGGCACCAAGCGTCAATAAAACTGGCCTAATCCCTTTCTTCTCAACACTAAACATCATTAAGATTGTCCCATACCAATCTTTACCCGCGGCACTGATCGATACTTTTAGAGGATTATATTTATCCCTTTATTTATCTGGCACTGGCCTTCCCACTGTTCATAAAATCTTGCTATCGTTAGTTCTAGTCTTTGAATTTGCTGTCAGAAAGTTTGATGATGGTTTTTTTTGCTCATGTAAGAAATGTCTATTTTCAAACATGAATCTCTGGTTTGGGGCAAGTCTCCAGGATCTCTTTCTATTGCACTGAATTTATGTATTTTTTTAATATTTTTTGAGTTTTCACACTTCCTAAGAAGTTTCCACCGGCGCTGGGACCAGGGTTGGATAGCCCCGATCTTCCCAACCACCTCTTGTGGTTAGAAACGGGTAAAAAAACCCCATCACAGAACCTGTAAATATTTCACTACTTCGCTCCGCACCCCGTGAACAACTCGCCTTCCTACCGCGTCCTTAGCCGAGCTTTATAGCTGACTTTTCGCCCTTTCAGAGTGCTTTAAAACACACTTTCCCCACCCAACCGGGCGCTCTGAGGGGGGGGAGCCCTGACGGGTTTCCTCAGCACCCGGCGGGGAGGGGACCCCCAGAGAGGGGCCCGTCCTGGCTGGGGACCGAGCCGTGAGCTGCCCCTCACCTCAGAGGCGCCATTTCCCCTCACAGACCCCGGGGCCGAGACGGGCCGGGCCGCTCCGCAAGAGCCACGGCGGAGCTGAGCGGCCCGTCTCGGCCCCGCCGCCGCCCCCCACCACAAGATGGCGGCCGGCGGCTTCCCGCGCTGCCGCCGTTCCCCCCCGCCGCCCTCACTCACCCCCGACCGGCTGCCCAGTGCCTCTCTGCCGTACCGGGTCTTTTTATTTTCTCGTTAACTCCGGCAACAATTAGTGCCCCGGCCGTCCCGCGGGAGGGCGGAGCGCATGCGCGGCGGTCCCGCTCCCCGCCGGTGCCGGCCGCGGCCCCGGCCCCGGCTGAGGCGGCGCTGGGGGCAGGGCTGGCGGGGGGAACTGGGATGGGGATGGGACGGGGAGGCACTGGGACGGACTGGGACTGGGACAGGGATGAACTGGGACGGGCTGGCACTGGTGTGGCTGGCACTGGAATGTGAGTGGGCACTGGGATGGGTGGCACTAGGACAGTCACTGAGGTGGGACTGGGCACTGGGATGGGGTGATACTGGGATAGGGATGAACCGGGACACGGCTGGCAGTGGGATGGCTGGCACTGGAATACGACTGGGCACTGGGATGGGCTGGCACTGGGACAGGGATGAACTGGGGCAGGCAGGCACTGGAATGTGACAGGGTACTGGGATGGGGATGAACTGGGACGGGGTGGGAACTGGGACGGGGCTGGCACTGGGATGACTGGCACTAGGACAGGCACTGAGGTGGGACTGGGCACTGGGACGGACTGGTACTGGGACAGGGATGAACTGGGATGGGGCTGACAGTGCGATGGCTGGCGCTGGAATCTGGCTGGGCACTGGGACGGCTGGCACTGGGACAGGGATGAACTGGGATGGGGCTGGCAGTGGGATGGCTAGCACTGGAATGTGGCTGGGCACTAGGATAGGCTGTCACTGGGACAGGGATGAACTGGGATGGGAATGAACTGGGATGGGGCTGGCGCTGGGATGGCTGGCAGTGGGACAGAGAGGCACTGGGTGGGACTTGGCACTGGGATGGGGTGATGCTGGGACAGGGATGAACTGGGACAGGCAGGCACTGGAATGCGACTGGGTACTGGAATGGGGATGAACTGGGATGGGGTGGGCACTGGGACAAGGCTGACACTGGGACAGGCAAGCACTGGGATGGGAATGAACTGGGACAGAGAGGCACAGGGACCAGGATCAACTGGGACAGGCAGGTATGGGGATGGGGCTGGCTGTGGGATGGCTGGCACTGGAATGTGAGTGGGCACTGGGACGGACTGGCACTGGGACAGAGATGAACTGGGATGGGGCTGGGGCTGGGATGGCTGGCACTAGGACAGGCACTGAGGTGGGACTGGGCACTGAGTCAGGGATGAACTGGGACAGGCAGGCACTGGGATGGCTGGCACTGGAATGCGACTGGGCACTGGGACGGGCTGGCACTGGGATGGGGCGGGCACTGGGATGGCTGGCACTAGGACAGAGAGGCACTGGCGTGGGGTGATACTGGCACAGGGATGAACTGGGACAGGCAGGCACTGGAATGCGACTGGGTACTGGGATGGGGATGAACTGGGACAGGGCTGGCAGTTGGAGAGGGAGGCACTGGGACAGGGTTGAACTGGGACAGGCAGGCACTGGGATGGGAAAGTATTGGGACAGGCAGGCACTGTGATGGCTGGCAGCAGGACAAGCGGGCACTGGAACGAAGCTGACACTGGGACAGGCAGAGACTGGGATGGGGCTGACACTGGAACGGAGATGAACTGGGACGGGGCTGGCATGGGGACAGAGTGGCACTGGGACTGGGATGAACTGGGACAGGCAGACACTGGGATGGGGCTGACACTGGAATGGAGATGAACTGGGACGGGCTGGCATGGGGACAGAGTGGCACTGGGACTGGGATGAACTGGGACAGGGAGGCACTGGGAGTGGGATGAACTGGGATGGGGCTGACACTGGGATGAGGATGAACTGGGACAGGGAGGCACTGGAATGGGGATGAACTGGGATGGGGCTGGGTGCTGGGACAGGGATGAACTGGGACAGGGGCGAACTGGGACGGGGATGGATGCTGGGACAGGATGAACTGGGACAGGGACGAACTGGGACAGAACTAGTGGCAGTTGTGTGTCCCGGGGGGCAGAGCCCGGCGCTGCTCTCCCTGAGTGGCCGGGGATGGTGCCTGGGCACGTCCCTGGGCGTTGGGGCACATTCACGGAGATTTGGGAAATGGGGATGGGAATTGCTCTTCCTGACGGCACCCAGCGGCTCCCAACTGCTCCATCCCGCTGCCTCCCTCCCCCATGGTAAACATCAAATATTTCCCCCTCTTCTCTGCATTTGTTAAACTTGTTTTTCTTCTCATCCGAGAACGTTATTTTCCTTTGTATTTGAATTTTGAAACAATAAAAGAAGTGGTGGTAGGGTTTTTTTAACGGCGCTTTGGGTGTGTTTTTGCCGTGGTAAGCGAGGAAGGAGCACGAGCGGGCCCCAAGCTGGGACAACTTAAATGGAATGGGATTCCATGAAGATAATAAATGAGATTTGAAATGGCTCATTTGAAATACGCGTCGTAATATTCTCCATCCGTTGAGTAAGGCGCATAAAATACTCGTCTTTAAAATTAGTCAGAAAACAAACACGTTTCTCCCCTCGTCTCACGTCCCAGCTGAAACCCCGACTCTGCCCCCGCTCCCGGCCGGTGCTGGGGCCGGGTTCACCGGCCAGGGCCAGGGGACGGTGAGGAGCCCAAAGAGTTCCAAATAACTGAACTATCCATGCCTATTTAAACTCATATTTTGATTTTAACTGCAATAATGTACTTTTTGTTGAGAGTTATCCCTATTTTGGGGGCTGTCTCACCCTTTTATTTCCCTGCTTTGACCTTTATTTTCCCCGCCCCGTGGCGGCCGCAGGAATTCCCCCTTTCCCTGCCCAGAGCTCAGGGACAGGCTGCGTTTCCCCTCCGAGATGGGTCTCCCCACCCTACACCAGAGTGTAGGACTCTCTTTTCAGCGCAGCCGGGCAGAGATCTCCATCCTAAAGCTGGATTCTCTCTTGTATTTAATTATTCAAGCCCACCCAGTGCCACCCCCTGCCCTGGGCAGGGACACCTCCCACCAGACCACGTTGCTCCAAGCCCCGTCCAACCTGGCCTTGAACCCCTCCAGGGATGGGGCAGCCACAGCTTCTCTGGGCAACCTGGGCCAGGGGCTCACCACCCTCACAGCAAACAATTTCTTCCCATTATCTCATCTAAAGGCGGCCAGTCGCATCCTGCGCTGCATCAAAAGCAGCGTGGGCAGCAGGTCCAGGGAGGGGATTCTGCCCCTCTGCTCCGCTCTGGTGAGACCCCACCTGGAGTCCTGCGTCCAGCTCTGGAGCCCTCAGCACAGGAAGGACACGGAGCTGTCGGAGCGGGGCCGGAGGAGGCCCTGGAGGTGCTGGGAGGGCTGGAGCCCCTCTGCTGTGGGGACAGGCTGAGAGAGCTGGGGGGGTTCAGCCTGGAGAAGAGAAGGCTCCGGGGAGACTTTCCAGCCCCTAAAGGGGCTCCAGGAAAGCTGGGGAGGGACTGTTTGCGAGGGCACGTAGCGACAGGACGAGGGGCAATGGTTTAAACTAGAGCAGGGTGGGTTTAGATCAGCCATTAGGGAGAAGTTCTTTACCCGGAGGGGGGTGAGCCCCTGGCCCAGGTTGCCCAGAGAGGGGGTGGAGGCCCCATCCCTGGAGGGGCTCAAGGCCGGGTTGGACAGGGCTTGGAGCAACCTGGGCTGGTGGGAGGTGTCCCTGCCCAGGGCAGGGGGGTGGACTACATGGCCTTTAGAGGTCCCTTCACACATTCTATGATTCTAAATTTCCCCTCTTTCGGTTTAAAACTGTTCCCCCTCGTCCCATGGCTCCCCTCCCTGATCCAGAGTCCCTCCCCAGCTTTCCTGGAGCCCCTTTAGGGACTGGAAGGGGCTGGAAGGTCTCCCCGGAGCCTTCTCTTCTCCAGGCTGAACCCCCCCAGCTCTCTCAGCCTTCATCATTTGCAGGTTTTCTTAAAGGCATTTTTAAGCTAATTACCCCCCATTAGCAAATATCTCGCCCAGCCTGGTTTGTTTCTGTACTAAGATTAAGCGGCAAAAGGGATTAGAAATGTTATTACGAGAGCCTAAAGTGTTAAAGCACTAAATATATAGGGCTGAAAAAGGCTTTTCCTACTAAAGAAATTAAATGTCGCTTGGGCAGAGCTTTCTCAGGCTGCTGGAGCAATATGGCATTTGATAAAGCCTGAGCCACCCACCAAGCCCTGACCCTTCTTAAACTCTACGGCAGTATTTTGTGTTAAAAGCAACTCTTATATCAGCTCTCGCCCTTTTATCTTATTAATACGGCCATACAAGTTTCAAATGATCAAATTATAAGGAATTACTCTGCAGCTACGAAGTTAACATCCAGCTGCGAGAACTGCTGTCCTAAGTATTGTCAGCAGTTTGAAATTTGCTGAAGAAAAGTTTTTGATAAAGCCATAACTAACCTTTTTTTAATTTTTCCCCTCTCTCCTTTTTTCCCCCCCAGACGGAGTAAAAACTCACAAAATATGTTTTCCCTTTAATTTTTCGGAGCGCTGGGGCAGGCAGAGCAAGGTGCTGGGGAGGGCAGTTCTCCATTCAAAGCCACCCGTGGAACGGAAGAACTTGCGGAAAAGTTCGGCTGGAGCAATCTGCTAACGGCCCGAGTCTAAAATCGGGATATGATTCAGGAACATCTACAAAACTCCTGCTGGCAGCTGCCTTCCCTCCTCCCCACATCCGCGGGGATGCTGGGGACACACCGGCAGAGCAAACCCTATTGCTCCCGGTGTTTCCAAGCCCAGAGCTCCCCAAAACCACGTCCTGAGCTGCTTTTTTTAAAGGTACCCCCAAGCACAGGTGATTTATTAGGGAGAAAAACTCCTGGAAAACATGCTGGGAAGAGACAAGCCAAGGCTCCAGCCTCAACTCCCAGTACCCAGGAGAGAAGCCGGAGTGGGAAGCGAGCAGGAGGGGATTTCAGTCAGATGGCAGAGACCGGCTGGAGACTGGGAATTCGGAGCAGACCGGGGTTCTGTAGAGCAGCTCCCCTCCGGGGAAGGGCCATACACGAACCCAACCTTCAACCCATCATCGGAAATCCCCAAACTAGAATTCCCCCCACATTTTGGGGGGACATTAAGCCAAACGCTGGCTGCTGCGCAGCGCCCGGAGCGAAGGCTGTGTCGTGCTGGCGCAGGCTGCGACGTCCTCCTCAGACTGAGACCTTCCTGTTTCTATGAAGTCGTGCTCATGACCGAAACCCCAAACTCACCATCAGAGATCACGAAATGAAAGAAGAACCAGAAGGAAGCGGCTGGGATGGCTTCGCCTTCTCCCGCGGTGTGCGCTAGGCTGGAAAAGCGCCTGTAAAAGCATCGCGCTTCTTTCCCCTTCGTTTCCCAAAGGTATCAGGAGAAAGGCCAACGGTGTGAAAGAAAAGAGAGACCTGGGAGTCCTGGGGGACAACAGGGGGACCATGAGCCAGCAATGTGCCCTGGTGGCCAAGAAGGCCAATGGCATCCTGGGGGGCATCAGGAAGAGTGTGGGCAGCAGGTGGAGGGAGGTCATCCTCCCCCTCTGCTCTGCCCTGGGGAGGCCGCACCTGGAGCGCTGGGTCCAGTTCTGGGCTCCCCGGGTCAAGAGGGACAGGGAACTGCTGGAGAGGGGACAGCAAAGGGCTGCCAAGATGCTGAGGGGATGGAACATCTCTCTTATGGAGAAAGGCTGAGGGATTTGGGTCTCTTCAGTCTGGAAAAAAGACAGCTGAGGGGGGATCTTATCAACGCTTCTAAATACTTAAAGGATGGGTGTCAGGAGGATGGGGCCAGGCTCTTCTCAGTGGTGCCCAGGGACAGGACAAGGGGTAACGGGCACAAACTTGACCATGGGAAGTTCCACCTCAACACGAGGAGGAACTTCTTTGCTGTGAGGGTGGCAGAGCCCTGGCCCAGGCTGCCCAGAGAGGTGGGGGAGTCTCCGTCTCTGGAGACATTCCAACCCCGCCTGGACGCGTTCCTGTGCCACCTGCTGTGGGTGACCCTGCTCTGGCAGGGGGTGGGACGGGATGATCTCCAGAGGTCCCTTCCAACCCTATGGTTCTATGAAAAAGGAAAGAATTGAGCTGATGAGGTAGAGAACAAAGCAAAGAGCAGAAGAGCGCGCTCTCCGTGCCAGCCGCACTCACCTCCAGCAGCAGCCGTACAACGCCTAAAACGTCGTGGGACAAACAATGATTTCAGATGACTCAAGTCGAGCGAGTTACGTGGGTGAAAAACCTTCTTTCCTGTACGATGGAAGCTGAAACTCACTGCGTTTCACGGGTACAGACAGCGGGAAACGGGCTCGTCACCTCCAGTATCGCTTCTGCTTCATTTCCCTGTTTTCTTCTTCAATGTTAAAGCTCCCAACAACACAATAAATCCAAACAACACAATAAGCGTTTCGAGAGAAACAAGTTATTTTAACTGGATTGTATTTGAGCGTCGTTGATTACATTTAATATTAAGTGGCTTTCGACGCCAAGAAGCCGTTCTCTGCGAGGAGCTCCTCTGCAAACTCCAGCTCCCACCCGCGGATGTTAAACCGGCGACAGCCACAACACAACTTCCCGGAACCACCACCAAATGTCCTCAAGCAAAAATAGTCTTTATTCAAATTTCATGGAAACAGGAATCACCGTACTTTGCAAGACAGGGAGAAAAAAAAATAAAATAAAAAAATTTAATATAAAACAAGGATATCGTCACAATACCAGAATATGGAACTATACTTCTTTTCCCTATGGATTACTGCCAAGTACCTATTATTATTTTTATTTTTTCCTTTTGACTGTGCTATTCACAACTTTGTAAGTCCAAAAAATACAAAATGAAAGTAGTATGAAACTCAAAAGACTTAGCACTTCCACTAAATGGCGTACATCGAAGGGCATCAAACTCAAGGGCGAAGACCGCGGAAGCCGCCGTCCCTACCTACCAGCCACCGCTGCAACCCCGGGACCCCCCCGAGCCGCAGTGCTCGCTCCCTGCAAGGCTCTTCCTGGAAAACAGGGCAGTTTCGGTGCTCTGGGAAGAGTTCAGGTTTAAAGAGCACCTTTCTCTTTAGAGGGTGGAAAATGAGCTGAGCGGCCTCGCGCCGGCGAGCGTCGCAGGGAGGGAGCACGGCGCTTGACAAGGAGGACAGACAATACCATCAGGGTTGTTAAAAATATACAGCATCGACATGTTTTCTACTTCGACCACTCGTGCTACAGCTACTAAACATGTACAAAAAAGACTTTTGGGACTGTTCCAAGTGTGGCTGCAGCAAGGTTAGGATATGGAGCGAGACCTTGACCGCGATCGGGAGTGTGACCTAGAGGCAGACCTAGACCTGGACCGGGACCTAGGCTTCGAAACGGATTTGGACCTGGAACGAGAATCTGATTTGACATTTGGTTTTGACTTGGAAATGGACCTAGACCTGGAGCGAGACACCCGCCGCGCGGCTGCATCCTCGCCCTCACCTTTTGCCTCCTTTTTGTCAGAATCTGATTTCGGGTGCTCCTTGTCTTTGGAGGCTGACCTGGACCGCTCGTGGCTGTCCTTCCTTTTCTTCTTGCTACTGGGTTTGCTGTCTCGCTTGCTGCGCCTCTTGCTTTTCTCGCTCTTGCTGCGGCTCCTGCTTCTACTCCTGCTCTCATCCCTGCTTCTCTTCCTGCTTTTCCTTTTATCCTTACTGCGGCTCCTGCTCCTGCTCTCATCCCTGCTCTTGCTCCTGCTCCTAGCCTTGCTAATGCTCTTCTCCCTGTCTTTGCTTCTACTCTTCTCCTTGCTCCGACTCCTCATGCTCTCCCTCGTCTCTCCCCTGTCCTTACTGCCACTCCTGCTCCTACTCTTTTCCTTGCTGCGGCTCCTGCTCTTTGCTTTCTCATCGCTGTTATGGAGGGCGCCCTCAGATTTATCTTTACTTTTGTTTCGGGATTTCTCTGCGCTCCTGCTGCGGCTCCTACTTTTATCCTCTTTACTTGGAGTCCTGCTTTTCTCTTTTTGGCCTCTGCTACGGCTCTTGCTTCGACTACGGCTCTTGCTTCTGGAACGGGACACAGACCTGAAAGCGCAAAGGCAACAGACAGCTCCACTTTAGCGCGGCTCGGATTTGACTAGCGCTTAAACAGTGTGCATAATATGGCAGGGAAAGGAAAAACAAATGGCAAAGTTTGGATGATGCTTCTCATTTTAGCGGGTAAGCCCCCGTTTTCTTCCAGCACAAAGACATACCTGGATCTTGATCTACTCTTGGAGCGGCTACTACTGGCACTGCGGCTCCTGCTCTTATGAGAATGTCTGCTTCGAGAGCGAGACCTGGAACAAAATGAAGCAGGTTAACGTTAGCATGAGCCCACGGAGAGCTTGTGATCCCCTCGTGCCCTGCGGGTAAAACCCCGTAGTATTAAAGCACCTTCCAAGCAGCCGAATGGCGAGAGCGCTACACAATAAAGTCACAAACAGTGACTTCTCCCACTGCTCATCCCCTGCTGCCGTGTCTGGAGGAGAGCAAGGTTCCTCATCTGGAGGAAAATACGCAGCCTTGTTCAAGACAAGGAAGCGAGAATGGCCTTTCCCAATCGAGCCAGAGTTTGCATACAGTGAGACACCGGGATAAAGCTTTGACTCCAGGCTTCGATTCCATAAGCAAGCTGCTCCGTGAGCAGTGGAAGTTTGCCCGAGCTTTCTTGCAACAACAAGTTCTACCCCAGAACGGAAAGGGGAGAGTACTCGGTGTTGCGTGCTGGAGCAGCTCTCTCCATCGTACAACAAAAGCAGCAAATCTCTAAGAAACGGGGAACGGGTGGGGGTTTCCAAGCTGGGAAAGAACTGCTAGTCCTGGTGGCTGTAGCAGAACACAGTGGTCGGAGCCGAAGCGTTAAAAGCACCTTCGGTTTCATTCTGTAGGAGCAGCTCCACCCGCCTCGCAGCCGGCTCCTGCAGGACAGCAAGGACTCCGGGCCCGACGCAGTCGGGGAAGAACGGCAGCACGCTCCGGGTGTTCGGCTAGCACACGCACACCTCCACCAAGGAATGCACCTCATTTCCCTTGGTTACTGCCAGGTAACTAATAAATTCTCAAAACCTTGATTTATGGAGAACTCTGAACTCTTCCCAAGGGGTTTTGGCACCTGCTGTATATTGACGTAATTGCGGCTAGATTCAGCCTGAGCTACATGAGAGAGACGTACCTCGAATGGCTTCGGCTTCTGGAGTAAGAGCGGCGCCGTCTCGATCCAGGTCTGTCTTCCACTAATCTAATCTTTCTGCCATTTACTTCTGTCCCGTCCAGCTTTTCAAGGGCTCTTTTCATGTCAGAATAGGATTTGAACTCAATCACACCTTCATTTTTCCTTCCTTTGTGTGCATCTGCATATGTCACCTCCCCTGCCTGACGCATATAATCCTGGAGGGAGAGGACAGAATAACCATTGCCTCGAATCCAGAGCCAGGCTTCCAGGCTGACCCTGCTCCTTCCTGCAACGACGCTCCCTTGGCCTCTCCTAGTCCCAGGCACGTCAGCAAGGCTTTTAACCAAACAGCAGCAGCAGGGCTAACGCCAAGGGTTTTGAGCAAGCCAAAGAACACGCTACCATTCCACAGAGTTCGCGGAATTAGAACCAAGGCGGCGTGGATAGTTTTGAGCCAAACGATAATTTAAGGTCTCCCATCTCGTTTAATATCAAATACGCTCTGGACTATGGTTAAGTTTCAAATTACAAAAGCGATTAAAGAAATAACACGCTCGCTCTCCAACTCGTGTTTTCAAAGGTAGCTTGGGAAAGGTGATAAACTTAAAGGTGGAATACGAAGAGGCAAGAAGACTACAGGCAGGCAGACGTCCCCTCATCCTCCACCTGGGTAACGCAGCTCATTCTGCTGGAAGAGACCCCCACGCTCGTAAAAGCTCAGTTTTTCCCCACTTCATGCTTCCCGGCTCCTCTGTCTCAGTTACTGACCGCCTCTGTTTATCGGGGAGGGGGGGGCCATTCCGCCCCGCTCCCAGCAAGCCCTCAGCCAGGGCCACCGTTGGGCCGCTGGGGACTGTGGCTGCAATGGAAACGGGGCACACGGCTCCGGTTCAGCCTGAGTTCAAGCCAGCTACTCCCATCGTCAGTACGCTGAAGTGAAAGCTATTCCTCCCCCCCCAAAAATAAATAAAGCAACGCATCCACTAGAGGATTAATCATGCCATGCTCTACTTACACTTTTTAATACCAGAAGCAAAGACAAGCTATTGATGGGGCGAAGCATTAACAACAAAAGACATCCGAAGAGTCTCAGTACGTACCTGAACTAGTGTTACATATTCAATTACAGACCAGTTTCTACTACGTCAAAAGTTTGTTTAGAACAAATTTTACACATCCTTAAGAGAGAACCATAAAAGACAGCGTTCCTGTAAGAACAAGTGTTTTTAACCATTGCTGCCAAGTCTGAGAAGGAAACACTACCCTTTTGCAGCTACTAGTGACATTCTGCTTCCTGTCCTGCCCCCCCATCCGCGATGCAGATAATCACGAGCCCACGTTTCACCTCCAGCACGAAGACACTGGGAGGTGCCGAGGAGTTACTGGGGGCTACACGGCGTTACCCACTGCCGAGAACCACCTTCCGCCCCTTCGGACTTTGAGAAAAATATTAGCTTTTGGCAGAGGTTTTGTGCGATTGCTCATTCCGCTCATCCTTTCCCTGAAACTCTCTTTAATAAAAACAGCTTTACGCGGGGTGGCAATTCCTCACAGGGACTGTGCCAGAACGATGCTATCGTTTCCAAATAGCTCTAACACCTTAAAGCTGATGAGTTAAACCCCAAGTGACAAGGGCAAACTCCTCCATCTCTAGCGAGCCCTACCACTGGCACGATTTAAGCCTGTTTTGACAAGGCTTAGGATGAGATAACACACAGCTGTACGTCACGTTGGTTTGGGTTAAGGAACAAAAGTTATAGTTATTCTCCCACTGTCCGGTGACACCAAATCTGCAGGTGCAACCCCCGGCGTGGCATTAGTGATTTTATATATGCAAATACACTTCCATATTGACTTCATGAGTCAATAAAACTGAGTATTACTTCCAAAAGCTACTTGTATGCACACGAGCACACGGACTTATTAACAAGCTGGAGTCCAGAACACAGGCGTGTACCATTTTTCCTTGTCGGAAAGCTAACTTTTTTACCCTTCGTGCTCTTTACTAGAGAGAGGGTAAAGAAAGGGGCCCCATACCTTAAGATCTTGCCAACTGCAGCGGCTTGACAAATTTTCCACAATCAATCTGTATTCTGTACGGGTAGGAGGACCGTACTTATCTCTTCCGCTTCTTCTATAACCATATCCACCTTTAGGAGGTGACAAGCAGACAGCAGTACTTCAGCTAGGGAAACGGAGCGCTCGCTCTACATCCCCGACGCCAACTCTTCTGCCCCGCATCATCGCAAACACGTTAACAAAATCCTCCCACCCCCTCGCCTAAATTGCATCCCCCTCGTAGAAAACGTTACAAATAGCCAAAGCATTAAAAAAAATAAATAAATAAAAATTTAACTACAAGCACATAATTAAAACAACGCACGTAATTATAATTAGGCTAAAATTAACATGCAATTAAGCTTAAGTTATTTTTAAAAACAACAGTTTGCAAGAAGAAACCGAATTAAGGCAGTTGACTAATGTTACTTACTTAAAGGTTTTCTGAATATCTGACATGAATAAAGCTTTTCAGGCACCTATTTCAGATTAATCTCATCTGTCTCTAACCCTTGGGGTCCTCACCACCCAGGTCTAATGGGAAAAGGTTGCGGTCGTCACATGGCTTCCTTTTTTTTTGGGTCAGCCAAGGGCCACAAAGGTCAAAGAGCCACTCATGGAAAGGTAACCCAAGGTCAGCAAATGGAACGGGCAGTCATCTTAGCCTCAAAGGACTCTTTTAATTAAAACATTGAGGTCTTTGTTAAAAGTCGTCTAGGGTTAAACATCACATTGCAAATAAACCATTCAAATAGTTAAACGAAATGATAATAATAATAATAAAAATGGTACAAGAAACCGTGTTTATTAATTTATCGATTAAAATAGTTTAATACAAGCAAGTTAATAAATATTCAGATCAACAGTTACATTTACAGTTACAGAACACTATTCACAACTTCATATCATTTTCTTTTAAAATTACTTCTTTTTTTTTTAAAAAAAAAAAAAAGAGCAAAAAATGTTTTATTTAAAATAAGTCACGGATACAAATGCATGTTAGTGCTTACTGCGTCCAGAACCGTAACTGCTGTCACGCCGTGGGCCTCTGGCATGCTCAACGATCACTCTCTCCCCACAAAGATCTTTACCGTTGAGCTCATAAACGGCATCATCTGCATCTCGCAGATCATCAAACTCCACGAAGCCGTACCTAGAGAGGGGGAGAGCGAAGGAATCACTCGGAAAGAACTGCAGCCCAGGTACCTGTGCTCAGAGACAACATCCCACGGCCGGGATGAAGAGCGCGGGTCTCTCCGCACGCCGCCCTCTTGAGGAACATCGGTTGCAACCTCCTGAAGGCCACCTAAGGGTTCAAGGCCATAAGCACTACTCACTCAATGCTGCACCACATTCAATAATTCAAGAAATCTGCCCAACAGCAGCGAGGCTGACATTGCGTTTGACAGACATTGCAGTATCTATGTGCCACGGATTAGGATTTATCCTGATTTTTGAAGATCCCTGGGTTCATTAGGCTCTATTAGGAAGCTACCTTGATTCCTGCGCTTCAAATGGAACTATCTGTTCACCTCTGTGATCACAAACGGTCTGTACATCCTGCATGAAGGTCTAATGAGAAATAAAATACGAAGGCAGGTCAGGAAAAGGGATTCTGTTTTAATCAGACTCATTTTACTCTTGTCTGTGGACAGTACTGATGGTTTGAATACGAGAAGGACCGTGCTCACGCAACAGGGCAGATCTTCCACCCACTGAGGTACCTGCAGCTTCCCATGTACTGCTGAGGAAGTGTTTCATGCCCACTGTATTTCCAATATCCTGCCATTTAAGAGAGCATGGGGAGTCCAAACCTTGCTCAGGGACTTAAGAAAACGCAGCAACAATAACGAGGAACAATTCCCTGGGCAAAGGAGGAGCCCACCCGCGGGCAAGAGGCCTTGGAAGGGCAGCGCAGGGTGCAGGGCTGGAGAAGAACAGACAAAGTTTTGTGTTGGGAAACATCTGCCACACCAGCCTTGCTCACGACGTGGAAGTCATGGGCAGATCAAGCGCAAGAGGAAGGATACAAATTGGAAAAAAAAATACATAATTCTTAATTTCAACATTCAAATGAACATTTTAGCATCGGTTTCCTATGACCAAAACCGAACACAATACAGAGACCAAAGCTCGCAGACCACTGCCCGCCTGAAAAGCTGAAGCCAGTGCTCTCAGCTTCATCTTCAGGGGTGGCACAGACATCGGTGCCAACGTCAGGCTGCTGCAAGTGCCCAACCCCTCTTGGCTACAGGTCCCCAAAGACCGAGCGTAGGGTTTTTAAATAGTTTCTTACAGCTGGTGCTCGGGGACAAGCCGGTGACTTGCTTACGGTTGCAGAGCAAACTCACAGCAACGCCGAAGCAAAACTCAAGCCGCCAGTTTCCATTATGACAAGATGGAACACATATTAAACACCTATTTTTACAAGGGCATGTACTGATAGGATGAGGGGGAACAGCTTCAAACTGAAAGAGGGAGATTTAGATGAGATCTGGGGAAGAAATTCTTTGCTGTGAGGGGGGTGAGCCCCTGGCCCAGGTTGCCCAGAGAAGCTGTGGCTGCCCCATCCCTGGAGGGGTTCAAGGCCCGGTTGGACGGGGCTTGGAGCAACCTGGGCTGGTGGGAGGTGTCCCTGCCCAGGGCAGGGGGGTGGAACTAGAGGATCTTTAAGGTCCCTTCTAACCCAAACCATTTGGTGATTCTATGATTCTATTTAAAAAAACCAACATTGTGTAGATGCCCATTATCCCAACGGGGCAGGGGAAGAGGACAAAAAGCATCCGAGGGCTGTTTATCAGAGTTCAGGGTCTACCTGCCGCTGAAATGGCTTCTCCTTCAGTCACCTGCCAAGCCCAGATCCAGGCTCCACAGCCCCCCCAGGAACAGCCACGGCACTGCAACCCCCCCCCCCCCCCACAAAGCTGAGAACATCTCCAGCTGCTGCAGGCAAACACATAATCCTGAAGTCAGGTCTTAGCAAGCCAAGGGGGGAAATTATTGTGAGTGCTGGTGGTTTAAATAATCCAGAAGAACAAACCCCTGCTAACAAAATGCTGGCCTCTTTGAGGTTGCTTAATTTTTTTAAGCTTTCTCACTACCTCCCCCAAGCACGGCGCTACCAGCAGCTACAGCTTTGCTGCGTATTACCCTGTATTAATCTGTGTGAACCAAATGCTTCAGAAGGACCCCAAACTCCACAAATAAGGCAGCTGCTTTCTCATGCAAGTGCTGTAGTTCCACGGAAGAAACAAGCGTGATTGATTTGTAACAACCAAAACAGTCACAGTCATTATAAACGCATTCAAATCGTGACTTTTCTTCCCTTCGATTGCAAAAACAGAGCAAGCGAGCTCAAACGTTTCAACGAGATCTCACCCTAAAAGCAATTACTCACAAGGTGAAGTGCCTGGTACGCACCAGCACTTTCAAGTGAATAAATGCACCGACATTCGAAGCTAGAATAGCGGAGGAACATCTGAATTCAATCTGAGCTCGGTGTTGAACTTGTTCTTCCCAGAAGTGCCCCCAGAAGTTGCCTGGGGGGCACTGGGTCACCCGTAGCACACACAGACACTTGGCCTCCCACGGGAGTTTGCCCCAGAACTTGGTCTGGCCAAACCGCGCATAAGATATTCAGCCCCAGAGTAAGATACTAAAGCAAAAGTTACAAGAAAAAAACTTCTAATTTCTCTTTTTCAGACAGACAAGAGAGCTCGCACACACCTTGACATTACTTGCCTTTAAAGAATACTAAAAATCATACCCCACATCACTCATAAATGGAAGTAATACCAATCCACCTGTCCAACATGTATAATATTGCACCGCGTGATCTAAAAACCATGAATCAAAACCCCTCAGAAGCAGTTTTACACCATGGAAAGCCACAACTGCTGACACAGCCTTAACTACAGCCATCTGAACCTGCTGTTATATGACAGCAGTGCAAGTAAATCTTCTTTAAAATGTCTACTATTAGTACTTCATATGTGGCATAAAACTACTTACTAAAAATGTCAATGCAATTTACTTCAGCGAATGCAAAGCTACACCATTTTCTGTTCATGTATCAAAAAAGAAAAAGGAAAAAGCTACAGGCGCATGTCCTTATCCCAAGCAATTCCAATAGACAGAGCCTCCTAAGAGGTGGGGTTTTTGTTTACTAAATCCAAAGTGAAAGGAAAAAAAAAAAATGTGATTTTTCTAAAATTGCTTAATAACAGAAATAAGAAGGCCAGCCCTCATCTTTCTCCTCCTCTCAGCCTTCGAAGCCTGCTGGCTCCGCACCCTCCTCTCCACCCCGGCCCACCACAAAGCCCACCGCTGTGGCATTCCCCAGACGCCAATCTTCTCCCACTACTCATCAACGGCTGGTCCTGGAGATGTTGTGGAGCCCAAAAGCACGAGTCCCACGCGCCGAGAAGGACCTCAAAGCTGCTGTCCCTGCCCTTTGCCAACGCTGGCTCGAAATCCATGAGGTTTAGAAGGGCAGCATCCACCTGAGCTGATGGATTCAGCAGCTGCTTTCCAGGTTCCCGACAAAGAGAGACCGGCTCAACTCTCTCCACGCTCTCCTCTCCGCTAATCGAGTCGATGGTTTGGCAGCTCTCTGAATTTCAAATTACACAATCGCTTCTCCCGGACAGACGTGCTCAAGATGAGCTCACTGCACCTCATCGTTCCTCCATCATCTCCAGGTGAGCGAGGTCGGGGCAAGGCATGGACACGAGCAGCCGCAGAGGAGGAGGAGTATCAAAAACTGATTCCTGGCTTCAGCTGCGTTTGGAATAAGGATTGGGATGGGTCCAGCCCTAAAAAACACTCCTGAAAGTTACCTTGTAGGCGGCTCACTGGAGCTCTACACTTGCCCGCTCCGTAGCTGGGGAGGGGAACGGCAGAGCCTTATGAAGGAAAAACATCTTCAGGACGAATCACAACACTCATTTAAATGAGTTGCTGAAGTTACAACCTCGGAAAATATCTGAATTTTTGATACTTAAACTATTTAAATGTAATTTAAGATTTGGGAGCGATTCTTTTAAGTTTCTGCACTGCTGACAAACATCACTGAGAATCCCTGCTCTTGTAGCACAACCGAGCACCTGCAAGCAAAAAGAAATTAAAATCTCACCTTATTCACCCTTCTATTAACAAAGAAAAAAAAAATAATCCACAAATCCGCTGGCATTAAAAACCAATTTATTAGATGGCCACCTTACCGTCATCTAGGTGTACTGGCTATCAATACGCTGTGACACCAATTTGATTTTTTTTTCCTTAACACCAATTGCTCTAATTGAAGTTAATGGGCATTAAATGTTTTGGTGGGGAGGGTGCAGGGAAATCAAATCACTTCTCTTTGGGCAAGAAATTTGAACCCAGCTGGATGAAAAAACTGAACTTTGAAGCTTTTATTTTTGATCTGTGCTCCTCAATCTGCTGGAGGAGTTACATCCCTCCGTCTTGCAGCTATTTTTGAGGATGAAGCCGTGAATTCCGCAAAGCTGGCCAGGCTGATGGAGGGCAGATAAGTACACAGGTACAACTATTTTTTCACCTAGCGAGACTGCAGATTGGTTTCCCCCTCAATGAGAGCAGCTCTTAGAGTTATTACAGCTAGCTTTTAGCAAGATAAAAAAAAAAAAAAAAAAGCAAGCTGAAAAGTCCAATTTTCTGGTCACTTAGTACATAAACTACTGCCAGGCACAGCTCCAGTTGTCAATGCAGTTCTGAGTAGGAAAAAAAAGAACATGAAAACTACGAGGATACAATTAGAAAGTGCAAGTTGGAACAGAGAATGCTACAGAAACTGGATTTTTATTTCCCCCATTCTTCTGCCAGGTAAACATGGCTTTAAAGCCTTTGAATCGCAAGCTTAGATTACAACTAGCAGCGAGCGAGCCCCAGCTAAGCTTGGCGGACTCCGCTGTATCACGTTGCGGTTTCATCCTCTTGCTCAAGCGTTTCAGCAAACGCCGAGCGGCTCATCTCCTGCCGGCTGAGCACCCGAGATAGCCCACACGTTTCCAAAAGAAAACTCAAAAGAATCTCTCCAGTCAAACTCACCGGGCGGTAATTTTTAATCGTTTCCTAAGCGCTCCTAAAAATAAGTGGCGGAGAAAGGATCAGAGAGGGAACGAAGCAAAACGGCAGAGTCAGCCAGCAAAAGCGCGGCGCGAGGCTGTCCCACGGCGAGAGACACAAAATCTGGTAGCTCAAGTGTGATTTTTGTCAAACTGGAATTTAACTACAAAGCAACAGCGGCCTGCTGAAAGAACTTCGGACTACGCAACTGAAAAAGGAATTAAATCGTTGAGTTAATCCCAGAAATACACAGTGAGCTCTATCTAACCCACAGCCGAAGAAACCTGCTCCAGAAGCGGCAAAAAGCAAAGTGAATGACAACTCCACTACATTAAATTTCCCGGATTTTTTTCCCCTGTTATCTGCAGCTTTTGAACTCTGTCTCCCCCAAGTGAAGTTACGAAAATGATTTTAGCTCTGGAATAAAACGTATCGCATAGAGAACACCTGAATTTTAGCCACGGGCAGGCTGTGCCCTCCTCCCCTCTATACCTGTTACCGTTCACGCTTAAAACGCCACAATTTTTGGGCTGCTCAAGCACACGCATAATTCAGCTCCTGCACCCGCACCACCTCCCGCAGCCGATTCCTGATCGTAGGGCCGGGCCGTGGGAGATATTTGTCAATAAAGCACGAAGACAAGTCCGTCAGCCACGCAACTCGGGAGTTCTACAGCTGCCAAGAAAGTTTGGAATTTCTTCCAACATCTGTCTACGAAACAGAAATATTTGATTTGGAGGCTTTAATCGGCAACAGGAAAACTGACACACCCCCCCCCCCCCCAAAAAAAAAACCCCACGTTTTGAAGGATACACAGAAACCTGTGCTCTGGGAAACAGAGAACACAAATATTTCAGGTATGGGCGGGCAATCTTCAGCGTCACCTGAAGCTGTGTTGGTGAAAACACCGACACGTGCACACTCGTTTGTTTTAATAACGGCTTTTATTCATCACATAAACCCATTACATGTCCACCTACCAGTACAACCAGTCTTTACAGTTAATGAGCCTTTTTTTTTTTTTTTTTTTTTTTTTTTTTTTTTTTTTTAAGGCTCAAGGACCAACTTCACAAGATTCTTCATCTCAAGCTCTAAAGCAAAAATAGTAATTGGCTCTCCTGGCTAACGATAATAAAATCCATATTCCACTCAGGCTTCCTCAGCAAGACTCCAAGGTGGGTCTCTAGACCCACCTCAAAAGGCTTTGAGTGTTGGTTGGGGGAAAGGGGGGGGAAACCCCACCAAAAATGGCAATTTGTTTTCTCTTGAAAAAAAAGCCCCCCCTGGAGTGCCTTGGGACAGCCCTGGGGAGGGCAGGGGGGGGCAGGATCCGGCCCCTGGGGTGCAGCGAGGGCTCGGCTGCTGGAGCAGCACAGGGCAGGGTAAGGGGGCTTTGGGGGGGGGAGGGGGGGGGGCAGGACCACAAATGCCCCTTCCCAGGGTAGGGGTAGGCTGGGGGCTCTGAGAACAGACCCCTACTGCTGACGCAGGGCCTGCAAAGGGGCCCTCTCAAGGGTTTGGGTATTTTTTTGGGGGGGGGGGAGGCGGTGTGCCCTTGGGAGCTCACCCTGCGGCATGGTGGGGCCTGGGGGACCCCTCAGAGAACACCCCCCCCTTTACAGAGAGGGACAGGAAGACAGGCATCTGTCCCCCTCACGCCCCCAGCACCCCCATAACTGAAGCCGGGACCCAGGCCTCCTGCCGCCCCCACCCCCCCCCCCCACCCCCAGGGGACCCAGGCATCCTGCCCCCGCCTTGCCATGGAGGCCCAGGCGTCCTGTCCCCCCGTTTCCATGGGAACCCAGCCATCCTTCCCCCCCCGGGGGGACACAGCCGTCTTGCCCCCCCTTGCCATAGAGGCCCAGGAGTGTGTCCCCCCCCCGCGTTGCCATGGGAACCCAGGCGTTTCCCCCCCCCACCCCCGTTACCACAGAGGCCCAGGCGCCCTGCCCGCCCCCCGCGGGGGGACCCAGCCGTCCTGCCCCCCGCTTCCCATAGCGGCCCAGCCCTGTGTGGCCCCCCCCGTTGCCATGGGAACCCAGGCGTTCCCCCGTTCCCCCAGAGGCCCAGGCGCCCCGCCTGCCCCCCCCCCCCTGCCCCGTCCTGCCCGCCCCCGAGGGCCGCCACCCGGGCCGCGCTCACCCGTTCTTGAGATCCACCTCCAGGATCTTGCCGTAGCCCTTGAAGAACCGCTCCACGTCCCGCTCCCGCGCCTGGTAGCTGAGGCGCCCGATGTAGACCCGCGGCATCGCGCCCGGCCCGGGCGGGGGGGGGGGGGGGGGGGGGGGCGGCCCGCGGGGGCGGGGCTGCACCGGCGGCGCGACGTCACGGCGCCGCGCGGGGAAAAGCGGAGCGATAAGAGCGGAGGGGTGGGGTGGGGATACGTCACGGGAGGCCACGCCCCCCTCCGGGCCTCTTAAAGGGGCCGCGCCGCTGTGGGTCATCCGCTGGGTGACAGCAGGGTGGTGGGGCCCACCATCCCCATGGGGGGGGCAGGGGTGCCCCTTCCCCGTGTGGACGGGACGTATCGGCCCCCCCTTTCCCCATACGCAGGGCACTAATGGGGGTCTCCCATGGGTCGGGGGGCTTGTGAAGTCCCCACTCGTCTGATATGCAGGGCATGGGTGAGGTCGCCATGGGTCTGGGGGCTTATGGGGACCCCCCTCCCCATATGCAGGGCAACCATGAGGGTCCCCCATATGAGGACTTGTGGGGGTCCCCTTCCCCCATGTACATGGCCATGATGGGGGTTCTCCTTCCCATGGGTCTGGGGGCTTATGGGGTTCCCCCTCCCCATATACAGGGCAGGGGTGGGGGTCCCCCCCCATAGACGGGGCATTGTTGTCTGCTTTCCCATGGGGTGGGGGTCCCCTTTCCCCAGGTACACAGCAATGATGGGGGCTCGCGTTTCTTGTGGGATGCCCTCTCACCTCATATGCAGGGCATGGATGGGGTCTTCCTTCCCCATGGGTCTGGGGGCTTATGGGGTTCCCCCTCCCCATATACAGGGCAGGGATGGGGGTCCCCCCTCCCATACACGGGGTGCTGTTGGGGTCTGCTTTCCCATGGGTTGGGGGTCTTGTGGGGGTCCCCCTTCCCCATATACACAGAATGATGGGGGCTCCCCTTTCTTGTGGGGTGCCCTCTCACCTCATATGCAGGGCATGGAGGGGGTGCACCTTCCCAATGGGTCTGGGGGCTTATGGGGGCTGGGGGCTCCCCATGTACAAGGCAGGGATGGGGGTCCTCCCTCCCCATATGATGGGGGACCTATGAGGGTTCCTTTTCCCCACATACATGACAATGATGGCCGCTCCCCTTCCCATGGGTCTGGGGGCTTACTGGGTTCCCCCTCCCCATATGCAGGGCAGGGATGGGGGTCCCCCCTCCCCATACAGCAGGGGACTTGTGGGGGTCCCCTTTCCCTGTGTACATGGCGATGATGGGGGTTCCCCTTCCCAATGGGTCTGGGGGCTTATGGGGGCTGGGTGCTCCCCATGTACAAGGCAGGGATGGGGGTCCCCCCTCCCCATATGATGGGGGACCTATGAGGGTTCCTTTTCCCCACATACATGACAATGATGGCCGCTCCCCTTCCCATGGGTCTGGGGGTTTATGGGGACCCCCCTCCCCATATGCAGGGCAGGGATTGGGGTTCCCCCTCCCCATGTGACGGGGGGCTTGTGGGGTCCCCCTTCCCCACATGCCGGGCACAGGTGGGGATCCCTCATGTGCCCGGGTGCTCGTGGGGTCCCCTACATGGCAGGGGCTTGCGGGATGCCCCCTTCCCAACACTGATGGGCTCCTCCTTCCCCAAACGCAGGCAGGGATGGGGGGCCCCCATCCGCACACCTCGGGGGGGTCAGGGGTCCCACCCCTCTCTGGGGGCACGCCCCGTCCCCGGCCGCACTTGGCCGTTCCTCGTTCCCACCGATAAGCAACAACATCCCTCTCGCAGAGCCCAAAATGCCATTTTGGGGACTTATTTTTATCGGTTCGGTCCACACATCAGATGCTCAAATCACACCAAGCCCCAGCACAGGCTCTCAGGAACATTTCAGCTTTAGCAGCCACCACCCCCCTAAAAAAAACCCCACCATCATCCCCCCCCCCCAAAAAAAAATTAATACCGTGTATGTGCAATGGCAGCGGCTGGATTTCCAACCGCAATCCCGCTCGTTTGACAAGCAGAGTTAAATTTAATTATTTATTCCTCCGTGCGCTGGTGTAGGAGTAAGCGCTCGGGAACATTTTGTGAAGAGAGTTCTCTGAAGCTTGTTAGATTTTTATTGCCGAGTCAAATAAACAACGGGGATAAAAGCTTTGCATTAATTTTTCTGGTTTCTGTCATGCTTAATAGTGCTCTTAACGAGCACAAAGTCCTTTTCTTGCTTTTCTTCTCCCCAGTTTATTCGTCGATCAGGAAAGCATTGGGGCACGCGAGGCTGCCTCCGATGCCGGCGGATTTGCTGAGGGATAATAAAAATAAAAAATATTGGGGGTTCAGTAGCGATGGGAGATGTTGGCAAGGGCTTTATCAGGGATTATATCTTGCGGGCTTCTTGCTTCGCTCTTCCCTAAGGGAGGTGTGAGTGCGAGGGGTTACGGGGGGATAAAATGGCTTTAATACATCCAGGCAAATTTAGCTGCTAACACGGATGATGAGTTTTAATTTCAAAGTGGTTTGCTCTTCCAAAAAGCAAAGGCAGTTGTAAAGGAGCCCCCCTCCAACTCCGAGCAACGTCCCTGCGCTGCCACCCTTCTCCTCACCCCCTCGCACCCAGAAAATGCATAGAAATGAAGGTAGGATGCTGAACTCCCCCTTTTCACACTCCAAAAGCAGAGTTTTTGGAGCGAGACTTTCCCCTGCAGCAGTAATTTTACATATTGGTGTTTTCCTCCCCTCTGGGGAAGGAAATGTGCCGCTTGCGGCTCTTCCCTGCCGTCGGCAAACGGCCGCAGTGGAGCAGAGCGGCCGTTCCCCACCCCTCACCGGCGATACTCAGAAAGTCCCTACGGGAAAGAAAAAATATTGCATCGACTCCGAAATTGCGGGACGCTCAGCTGGAGGATGGCATTGCACCGTGCTGCACCACGGCCGCGCAAGAATGAACCAAAATCCTTGTCCTTGGTGCACCAGTTTATTCCAGTTGCAGGATGTATTTAGGCGACGTTTCACTTCTAGGTCACCCTACGGAGCCGCACGCAGAGCCTGCCGAAAGCCGAGAGCAGCGCCTGGGTACAGGGACAGCCACGACAGAAGCAGCGCTGCTGAAATCACACAGCGGGGCTCATTCCATATGAGAGGGAACGGGCATTTCTGCACGGGGGGGGGAAGGGAAAAAACTTCAGGTCTGGGCCACTCTGACGCCCAACGCTGCAGCCTTCCCCGTCCGTCCCTGGGCACCAACTCCCAGGGCAACGGGATACAGCCCTGCCCTCGCAGGACACACCGAATGCAAATACAGTCGGATTCGCTTCTGGGCTCAAAACCAAGAATCAGAGAATGGTTGAGGTTGGAAGGGAACTTTCAGATCATCAAGCCCCACCATCACCCCAACACTGCTAAAGCCACCACTACCCCATGTCCCTCAGCACCGCGTCTGCCCGGCTTTTAAACACCTCCAGGGATGGCGACTCCACCACTGCCCTGGGCAGCCCCTTCCAGTGCTTGACAACCCTTTCTGTGAAGAAATGTCTCCCAATATCCATCCTAAACCTCCCCTGGCGCAACTTGAGGCTGTTTCCCCTTGTCCCATGGCCTGTTCCTTGGGAGAAGAGCCCGACCCCCCCTGGCTACCCCCTCCTTTCAGGGAGCTGTAGAGAGCGAGAAGGTCTCCCCTCAGCCTCCTTTTCTCCAGGCTGAACCCCCCCCAGCTCCCTCAGCCGCTCCTCACAAGACTTGTGCTCCAGACCCCTCACCAGCTCCGTTGCCCTTCTCTGGACACGCTCCAGCCCCTCAAGGTCTTTTTTTGAGGTGAGGGGCCCAAAACTGGACACAGCCCTCGAGGTGTGGCCTCACCAGTGCCCGGTACAGGGGGACGGTCACTGCCCCAGCCCTGCTGGCCACACTGTTCCTGATACAGGCCAGGATGCTGTTGGCCGCCTTGGCCACCTGGGCACACTGCTGGCTCGTATTCAGCCGGCTGTCGACCAACACCCCCAGGCCCTTTTCCACCGCGCAGCTCTCCAGCTGCTCTGCCCCCGGCCTGCGGCTGTTGTTGTGGGGTTGTTGTGGGTTGTGGGTCATGGGGTTGTTGTGACCCAAGTGCAGGACGCGGCCCTTGGCCTTGTTGAACCTCCCACCAGTGGCCTCGGCCCATGGACCCAGCCTGTCCCGGTGCCCCTGTACAGCCATGCTGCTTGTGGGCCCGACCCGCGCTAAGGGGGCAAAACCACATCCGCCCTGCAGGTGCTTTTGGCAGGACACTAATTACTTAGGTGCAATTGTAATTAAAGCTATACAGGATGGAAAAAAAAAAAAAAAAAAATATCGCTGGGACTTAGGCCAAGCAGCAGCAGACCCCAGTCCATTGGGTTTGGCCGTCCTCGATGGCGCCCGCCCCCTGCCCACTCTCACGCGCCCAACTGAGCACAGGAACGTTTATTGGCAGCATCTTAAAAAAATAGACGTGTATTAGACATTGATTTCCAAGAGGTTCTCATCACAATCAGTAGTGGCAGCGGGAGCAGCAGCAAAACTGAATTCAAGTCCGGGTATTACAAAAAGCCCCCCTTGCCCTGCATGTGTCCGGCTGGCTGAGTCCCGTCCCCACCTCAAATGCCACCCCTCCTGGGCTGTCCCCAAGGGGACAATGGCATCTGCGGTGTCTTACAGCCCTGGGTAGGATGGCAGTGCTGGCTGGTACTTGGGAACTCGGCATTCCCTTTTTTTCCCCTTTTGCTGTTTGAACTAATTTTTGAGCCGAAGTGATGCCAAGGGCTGGAAAAGCCCTTTGTGCCCTTGTCCTCCAGCCTGCGTGGGTGTCCCCTGCCCTCGGCCTGCCAGCAGCGCATGGGCTGGGCAGGGAAAAATAATAAAAAAACAAAAAATTAAAAAATAAATTTAAATTTATTTTTTTTTCTCTGCCATTCAATGTGGGGAGTGTCCCCAGTGGCTGCTGAATTGGAGGGGGACAGACGGAGGTGGCTCAGAGGCTGCAGCAGCACAGGGGACGCGGTGCGGGCTGGGAGCAGGACGGTGAACAGCCCCAGGCTACCCTGCAAAGTCACCCAAAAGCAGCCAAAACTCACCTGTAGGGACAGTGCAAAGAGCAGAACACCACCGAGAGCGGCTAAGCAAGGCGGAAGGCAGCGGCGCAGCCCCCCCCAGACCCCAAGAAACACACACTAGAGGGGGGAACTGCGGCTCTTTTGACACCCTGAGCCGAGCGAGACGCCGGCCCCGGGCTCCCTGAGCTTTCTCTGGCTCCCAAACTCACCTCAGCTCAAGCACAGCCGTCCTCCAGAAGCAATTACACACACTACCATCCCTGCAAAGCTGCAGAGGCTTTTAAAACTTTCAGTGGCCACCCAAAAGTTTCAAAAAAAAAAAAAAAAAAAAAAAAAAAAATCACAATCAATGGGTCTGGAGGTTTTTCCCCCCCCTCTAAACATCTCTTGTCTGTGGACAAGGCAGCAAAGGACAGCTTGGCTGCGGTGGAGCTGCAGGTCAGAGGAGGAGGATCTGCTTGGAGGAGGTGAAGGGCTTCATGGACGCCTCCAGCGCTGCCTTGTAGTCCTGGAGCGGGACCTCGGTGCAGGCCGGCGCGGTGAGCTGGCCCCTCCGGATGAGCTGGCACAGGGTGTCCATCATGCCGGCCAGGCTCTCCTGGTCTGCAAGGGAAGGAGGGAGCTCTCACCACCCCAGCGCCAGGTCACCGTCATTGACCGGCCCTGGGCAAACACCCGCCTGAAGCCATAGAGGGCCTGGGGACGCCGTGGTGTGATGCGCTCCCAGCTCAGGCACGTGGGACAGGGCATGGTGGCACATGGTGGTCCCCACACAAGCTACACTGCCCAGCACCTGTGTTTCAGCTGCCCTGAGGACTATCAGCACTCAAGACACAAGTAAGAGCAAAGAGGACACCACCAGCGTGGTGGTTGGGCAGGGAATCACAGAATGGTTCAGGTTAGAAGGGACCTTAAAGATCATCTAGTTCCAACCCCCCTGGTCAGGGACACCTCCCACTAGACTAGATCATAGAATGGTCTATGTTGGAAGGGACCTTTCAGATCATCCAGTCCAACCATCAACCCAACACTGCCAAAGCCACCACTACCCCATGTCCCTCAGCACCGCGTCTGCCCGGCTTTTAAATCCCTCCAGGGATGGCGACTCCACCACTGCCCTGGGCAGCCTGTTCCAACGCTTGACAACCCTTTTGGTGAAGAATTCTTTCCTAATATCCGCCCTAAACCTCCCCTGGTGCAACTTGAGACTGTTTCCTCTTGTCCTACCCCATGTTCCTTGGGAGAAGAGCCCAACCCCACACCGGTGCCACCCCCCGGCACCCATCCCGCTCACCCTGTGCGTGGTCCTTCTTCCACTGCGTCATCCAGAAGCCACGGAGCTCCACGTCCCGGAAGATGAAGGCGCTCTGCGGAGAGAGGTAGTCACACACCCGGCTGAGACCTGTGTGTCCCCACAGTGTGATAGCGGCAGAAGATGGCAACGAGGCTCCTCGCCCCTTCGTTAGCGCTCTCATTAGTGAGTCAGGGCACAGCGGGATGCGGAGATACGACTCCGGGGTGTGGAGTCAGGGCAGGTTTGATGCTCGGTGTCTGCGGGGCTGTTTTCCCTGCTGGGATTCCACAGCAGCCCAAATCCTCCATAAATAAAGCCAAGAGACCCGCACCAGGACGCAAAGGAACTCATCCCGTAACAGAGCCAGTTGGTTCCAAAAAAAAAAAAGGTTGGAGGCTCTGAATTTGCAGGCAGGGGAGAGCCAAGCTCCTGCGATGCCAAGGGGATGGGGACATCAGCAGTGGGGCACAGGGGCCATGCCCTGAGGGAAATCATGAGCATCTCCTGTACTCACCACAGGCACCATCACAGGCTGCTTTGCCATCCCCCCGTAGGTGACCATGGTCCCTTTGGGCCTGGAAGAGGAAGGGGGTATTTGGTTGCCGGTCCCCAACGTGCAGCTCTGACCTTGCAACCTCTCCCTCCGCCATCCCCAAACCCACCGCTGGGGCTATTCTCTCACCCACGCACCACTCACTGGGTTTGCAGCTAAACACCCCAGTTACAGCTGCCCAGGACCTGGTGGACCTTCATAACTGGACCTCAGCTGCCTCCAGCCACCAGCAGCATGCGAGACACATGGTGATGATGTCTCAAGTCACTGCTATTTTCCAAAACCACTTCTTCTTCACTCATCTCCCCTCTTCAAAACTTCAGTGATGACCAACACCAGCTAATGACATCCCCGGCCACCTCTTGCACTCTGGGGGCTCTGGAGCAGGACCCCCCTGTACCGGCTGCTGTCCCCAAGCCCGTGCCCAAGCCACCACCCAGCCAAACTTACTGCAGGTGCCGCAGCATCTCCGTTGTGCTTTTGCCTCCGACGCAGTTCAGGGCGAGCCGGGGCTTCGGGATGCTCTACAAGAGTTTAGGAAGAAGGTTCCCAAATTTGAGGGCTCCTTTTGAGGACACGACTGCAGTTCTTGAGGGAGCAACTGCCTTAACCTCAACATTTGCCTGGGGGCAGCTGAGTTGTAAAGCTAAAAATCTATGATCTGACCCTTGCAGTAGCAGCAAAAACCCTCAGACTTCTGGGGTTAAATCCTGATCTAGAGAGATTTGTCCTTCCCACCATCCTTGAACCTTCCCACGCCGTGCTGAACCACAGGGACAGCCCCGGATGGTCCCTCCGGTGGGGTCAGCATTGAGGTACCTTAAATAGATCTTTCATCTCTGGCTTTCTCAGCATCTCCTCCGTGATGACGTGGTCTGCGCCCAGGGCCATCAGCCTCTCCACCAGCTTTGGCAGATCAGGTCTGGAGGAGGGGAAAAAATAAAGGACTTGATGAGCCAGAAAGCGAGTGTCACCTTCTCCTCTCTACTGCTCAGATGTAGCTCAGGGACAACGGGGCAGAGGCTGGAGGACACCTTGGAGGAGCAAAGGGGAGAAAATCCTGGGTTGGAATGGCAGGACAACCACATCCTGCCCCCCTGCCAGCCTCCAGCCCATGCTGAGGGCAGCTCCTGCCCCACAGGGGACCTTCTCCTCTCCCAGGGGACTCACCTGTCCCTCACCACGTTGATGGTCTTGATGCCGAAGGCTTTAGCGATCTGGATAACAGCCTGGCCCACACCGCTGTTGGCGGCGTTCTGGATGACAGAGTCACCTGGATATAAATCAATCCAGATTTTCATTGAGGGAGCGACCGGCAAATCCACCTGGATTCCTCCTCCTCCCCCTGCCCCGGCAAAGCCGTACCCGGCGCCAGGCTCTGGAAGTCGGTCAGCATGCGGTACGCCGTGCAGGGGTTGACGCTGAGGGTGGCGGCGCTCAGCACCGGGATGTCACTGGGCACCTTCAGCAGCGTCTCCTCCGGGAACACCCCCTGCGTCCGCCACGTCCCTGGGGCGCCGGCAGCATCGTGGGCAGGAAGGGGGACAAGGAAAGGGAAACGTTAAGATTCCTCAACTCACGCCATAATCTTAAGGCCGGTCATGGCAGCATCCCCGTCTGAATCCCGGAGAGTGAATTATGCAATACGGGTACGGCCAAAATATTGCGAGAGGCAGGATGGATCCCCTGCTGCCTGCCGAGATCTATCACCCAGCAAAGCCCAATCATTTCCCCGAGGGATAACGGGACCGGGGCTCCCCGGGCACAGGGAGTGTGTGCAGAGCCAATGGAAATACTCCCCGTCCTATGGATGAGCCCATATATTCAAAACCATTTTACTTAGATTTAGTCCCTCTATATTTATATCCAATTTAACCCCCCACCATCCTTTTTTTTTTTTTCTTTTTTGATGTTTAAAAACATCACATTTGGATCTTAACTAGATAGTTTTCCTTCTCCCATTAAGAAGAAATAGGCAAAGAACAAGCTGTTACGCTAAACTAGAACCGACAATTGTTCTGGCCATTGGCGTTTTGGAGGAACACCAGAGATATTTGTTGGAACATAAATTCCCATGCTTTCCCATCAGAGCACTATTAAGGAGAAAACTGTAATGAGATATAACCATGACCTCGCACGGGTTAAATGCTTTATCCTGGGACTTTAACACTTAGAGCTTCTTTAAGCAGATACGACAAAATGTGGTTGTTTCCCCCAGAGGCACAGATTGCTGCGATGCTTTATAATGGCACAAAAGCCCCATAAAGGGTCTATGCTATAGAAAAGGAGATTATTTCTAAATTCAAGTTTAGCATAAGCTACCGCTCCTCTTGCAAGTGCTCTCGGTTTTTCCCTGGGGAACCCCATCCTTCCCCGGAGCCCCCCCTGCATCTGCAGAGGACCAGCAGCATCCCTTGCCGTGGCTGGGGATCAGGTACCAAGCTTGCTTTAAAAAAAAATAAGATACATCAAAAATAAAAATGTGTAGTGGAAATAATAAAACTCAAACCAAGATATAGAATGGTTTGGGTTGGAAGGGACCTCTAAAGGCCACCTAGTCCAACCCCCTGCCGTGAGCAAGGACATCTTCAACTAGACCAGGTTGCTCCAAGCCCCGTCCAACCTGGCCTGGAGTGTTTCCAGGGATGGGGCAGCCACAGCTTCTCTGGGCAACCTGGGCCGGGGGCTCACCGCCCTCACAGCAAAAAATCTCTCCTTATACCCAGGCTGAATCTCCCCTCTTTCACTATAGAACCACCACCCCTTGTCCTATCGCTATGGGCCCTGCTAAAAAATTTGCCCTCATCTTTCCTGGAGTCCCTTTAGGTACCAAAAGGCCACTCTAAGGTCTTCCCGGAGCCTCCTCTTCTCCAGGCTGAGAGAGAAGGTAAACGAAGATGCCTTTGTGCACTCCAGAAGTTATCCCGATGCTTCTTGTCTGAGACAATCCACCCATTATATTTATGATTAGGCCAATACGGCACTAAATAGGTTCCAACTAACTAGGTTCTGCTGCTTTCTTCACCCAACATTCTCTAATGGAGCTTTTTCCCCCCACCCCATTTTAAGTCACGTCCAATTAGAAGTAATTCCTGTGAGGGGGAGATGCACGTGGCTCTACCCACACCCAGCAAAGACGGTGCTTTTGGGAGCAGCGGTTTTGCTCCGGGATCCCCAAAATCCCCGCACCAGCTCCCCAAGCACCGCTTTGCATGAGGGCATGACGATGGGTTTGCTCTCTGCTCTGCCATGGAGCTTGGGCAGCTCTTGGTGGGCTCAAGCACCCCAAAAATCCCCTGGGAAGAGGCTCTGTGGGTGGGGGGATGCAGAGGAGGACCTGGCCGGTGAGCAAGGATGCGGCGGTGCCAAGGATGCCAGGGTACGCACTCACCGAGTCCGGTGCTCGCCGGGATGACCCGGTCCCCAGCTTTCAGAGCCGCCACGCACCGCCCGACTTCCAGCACTTCTCCGACGCCTTCGTTCCCTCCCACGGCCGGCAGTGGGGACAGGATGGGGTAGGTCCCTGCCGGGAAGCTGGAGGTGAGCTGTGGAGCCTGTCACACCCCAGACCTCCCCATCCCAGGAGCCACCTCCAAACCCTGTAGGACACCCCTACCCAAGAATTAATACGCAAAAAAGATGCACCCGGCAAATTGTAGAGCCATAGAATGGTCTATGTTGGAAGGGACCTTTCAGATCATCCAGTCCAACCATCAACCCAACACTGCCCAAACCACCACTACCCCACGTCCCTCAGCACCGCGTCTGCCCGGCTTTTAAATCCCTCCAGGGATGGCGACTCCACCACTGCCCTGGGCAGCCTCTTCCAATGCTTGACAACCCTTTCTGTGAAGAAATTTTTCCTAATATCCAATCTAAACGTTACCTTGGATCATATTGATGTCGGCGGGATTGATGGGGGCTGCCAACATCTTGACGTGGACATCGGAGTCCCCCAGCTTGGCCAACTCAAGGTCTTTTAGTCTGAAGAGGGAGACACAAAGGGAAAGCGCATTAATACAGGGCTTGGCTGAGGTCTTCTGCACCTCGGTGGTCACCTGCATCTGGAAAGAGATGCCTGTATCACCTACGCAACACGTTAGACTTAAAATCAACAGCACCGTACTCCCTACCTCTTTTCTATCACTGTAGCCTGGTCGCCTCCAGCAAAGAAACCCAACAGCCAAATGAGACGACGCCATCGAGACTCCTCTATCCCCAGGGAGTCCCCAGGGAGGGTCCTGACCCCGCACCCCCACCTCGCGGGCAGGGCTCTGGCTTCTGCAAGCATCTCCCTCTCCTAATTAGCAATTAGGACAGTGAGACACGAGGGAGGCTCCCAGGGGGGTCCAAAAACCTCACTTGGTGAGTTTGGCACCAGCGAGGGGCAGGATACGGCCCCTCAGCCGCTGAGTACGACCAAGAGTCCCAGGGAGCAGCAGGTAGCGATGCCCGATCCACCCCTAAACCTCACACCCTTCGCCAGGGTTAGGAACAAACCCTAAATACTCCTTGTACTGAAAAAGGCCCCATCCAAGAGGGATGATGCCCCCAACGCCTTTCCCACCAGGCTGCGTTAAACGCCATGACGATGCTCTCGCACCGACGGAAGAGCGGGGCTGGGTAACTGCGCTCATCTCGGACGCGTCCCCCCGGCCTTCACGATCCCACGGGAATCGCAATATAAAACTTTCGGGATACCTTGGGTCTTGAAAGGGGAGGGAAAAGCCTCTCCAGAAAACCCGGCAGCACCACGGCACAGACCAGGGGGAAGGAGGAACCGGGAGCTCGATGACTGCCTGAGCCGGCTCCCCGCCAGGGCAAACCCAGCCCACCGTGCCCGTTCGCCAGGTGAGGCCAATTTTAATGGGCTGGGGGCTCTGCACAGGCTCCCAATTTTCAGAGTGGTCATTTGCTGCAATTACACACTGCTAAATAACGCGTCGTTAACAACAATACGCTGGATTTCTTTTTGTGGCTTAGCCTTGTGCTGGCAAAGGGGTTTCTTCCTCCTTTCTTCCTCCAAGCTGCCCAGCTGGTTTGGGGATGACTTCAAGGGTTGAATTAAATAGCCCCGCGTGTGTGTCGGGGGGCTTTTAGCACACGGGAATTTGCACCACCGGCTGTAGCTCCGGCTCTAGGTCCTACATAGGCTCCAGGAATGGTTTTGGGTAAGGGCATCAGGCTCCAGCTCTTGCTTTCAACAGCAGCCACCCAAACAGAAATACCCCAGCCCCAGCCGTTGCTGAGCATCCTTGTTATCTGGGAGCATCCCTGTTATCCCAGAGCATCCCCGTTATCCCAGAGCATCCCCAAGCACCGAAATCCTCTGTCTGCGTCACGCAAATCCCGCTCCACCATCACGCTGGGGGGGGTCCTGACCCCACACCCCCATGTCGGGGGCAGGGCTCTGGCTTCTGCAAGTATCTCCCTCTCCTAATTAGCAATTAGGGCAGTGAGACACAAGGGAGGCTCCCAGGGGGGGTCCAAAAACCTCACTTGGTGAGTTTGGCACCGGCGAGGGGCAGGATACGGCCCCTCAGCCGCTGAGTACGACCAAGAGTCCTGACTTTGGTGGATTTTGCTCAAAACCATGCGTTTTTTTTGACAAGGTTACGAATTATGAAGCCGGGTGTGTGTCTAACGCCCAGGCAGGAGGCAGCCTCCATCCTGTTTAAGGTTTAAAAAAATTCCAAAAAAAAAAAAAAAAAAAAAATCAGCGTAAAATCAGCGTTACAAGATGCAGGGACCCATCCAGAGGCACTGCTGTCGATGGGCGCCCGCTCCTCTGGCCCCCAGCAACGCCGTCTCCACGCTGTATATTTTTTTCCGCCTTGTAAGGCTGCAAATTAAATCATTTGGGGGGTTGCCACCCTCTGCCTGTCTAATTAAATTCCTTCATTTTTCTTAAATAAGGTTAAATATTGAGGTTAAAGTCAATACCACGCAGCACCTCCGCACAGCGCCAACCCGGCGCCAGCACCTTGGCCACGAACCCGCTGCTCAGATTTCCATCCCAACCCCCAAAAACAACGAGATTTGTATTAGACGGACAGATTTTTGATGCAGGCTTCTAAAAGCCGACCCCCTCCCATCAAAATCCCGCATCACCAAGCGAAGAAACGCTCACTAACGTTAAGAAATTCAGCAGGTTGCGTAAAACAAAAAAAAAAAAAAGGCATCGTTTCATCCGGCTGGGGGGATTTACGGCTCGTCCTGCCCTGCTTTAGCCTTACGGGAACACGGCTATTTTCGGAAATCGGCAAAAAAGAGAAGTCACGAAGCACAAAGCTTGGCCTTGCACAAGCGAGGGGGCGAGGGCAGCAAATCTCGGGAGCCCTCGGCGGGGATAAGCACCGTTGCACAATTAAATGGTCATAAGAAAAAGCAACCATCCATCCCCCTCCGAAAATCCCCCGGGAATTCGGGGTCTGGATGCACCCGCATCACGTATGGGCTCCTCCTGCATTTCTAGGGGTGGCCTGAGGTGGTTCAAGGGGGGCAGCAAGTCCTTGAGGTCTCCTCCCTTAAAAAAAAAAAAAAAAAAAGGCATAAAATTCACCAAAATGTCACTTTGCAAGGCTTTTTGGACATTTTAGGACAATCCCACCAGCCGCTGTCCCCAAAAAACGCTCGTGATGCCAGTTTGGTCCCATAATTGGGACCTCAAAGAGAACCCCCATGGGGGCCATGCAACCAAGGACGAAGCCGGGGCGCAGCGATGCCGGTGGGGGTCGGGCCTCCCCGTTATCCCGTCAAAATTAAGCAAGAACGAGCTTCCTGGGAAAAACACGTGGTTTCCAGCCAAGGTTTTCAGCTTGAAGGATCGGGTGCAGGCGGGTGGAGGATGGGGAGGCAGCCCCCCGACCCCGGAATCCACCTGAGACCACGGCACCCTGCGGGATGCGGGAAATGGGGGCACCCCTGGGGTCCCCCGCCTGCTTGGGAGCCTCCGAGCGTCCATGGCACTGCCCTGGGGGTCCTGAGTGGAGCTGCACCCCATCCCCAGCCCCCCCCCAAGGTGGGCAACTGCCCCACTGCACCCCCACCCCACAACTATCCCCCCACGGCACTGCATCCCCACCCCAGCCTTGCTCCTACACCTGCACCCCCAGCTTCGCCCCCACCCCTGCTGCAATGCACCCCAGTATAACCCCCCCAATATTTGCACCCCCCTGCAATGCACCCCTATTTTTGCTCCCACCCTATACCTGCACCCCCTACTGCAATACACCCCAGTACAGCCCCCCCATACTCGCACCCCCTACATTTGCACCCCCAGCTTTGTCCCCACCCCATTCCTGCCCCCCCCCGCTGCAATGCACCCCAGTATAGCCCCCCCTCACCCCCACCCCATACCTGCACTCCCCAGCAATGCACCCCCAGCCGCACCCCCACCCCATTCCTGCCCCCTTCGCTGCAATGTGCCCCCAGTATAACCCCCCCATATTTGCACCCCCAGAAATGCACCCCTATTCTTGCCCCCACCCCATTCTTGCCCCCCCTGCTGCAATGCAGCCCCGGTATAGCACCCCCCCGTACTTGCAACCCCCAGCAACGCACTCCCAGCTTCACCCCCACCCCATTCCTGCCCCCCTACTGTAATGCACCCCAGTATAGAGCCCCCCATTCCTGCACCCCCCAGCAATGCACCCCCAGTATATCTCCCCCCACTCGCACCCCTTGCAATGCACCCCCAGCTTTACCCCCACCCCATTCCTACCCCCCGCACAACGCACCCCAGTATAGCCCCCCCTTCCTTGCACCCCCTCACAATGCACCCCCAGTGTAGCCCCCCCCACCGCTTACTTGCACCCCCTGCAACGCATCCCAATTTTTGCCCCCCCATAGCTGTACCCCCTACTGCAATGCACCCCAGCATAGCCCCCCCCACCCCTCCCACCACATACTTGAACGCCCAGCTTCACCCCCACCCCATTCCTGCCCCCTACTGTAATGCACCCCAGTGCAGAATCCCCATTCCTGCCCCCCCAACGCACCCCAGTATAGCCCCCCCATACTTGCACCCCCTCACAATGCACCCCCAGAGTAGCCCCCCCACCGCTTACTTGCGCCCCCTGCAACGCATCCCAATTTTTGCCCCCCCAATAGCTGTACCCCCTACTGCAATGCACCCCAGCATAGCCCCCCCCACCCCTCCCACCCCATACTTGAACCCCCAGCTTCACCCCCACCCCATTCCTGCCCCCTACTGTAATGCACCCCAGTGCAGACCCCCCATTCCTGCCCCCCCACAACGCACCCCAGTATAGCCCCCCCATACTTGCACCCCCTCACAATGCACCCCCAGTGTAGACCCCCACCGCTTACTTGCGCCCCCTGCAACACACCCCAATTTTTGCCCCCCCATAGCTGTACCCCCTACTGCAATGCACCCCAGCATAGCCCCCCCCGCCCCTCCCACCCCACACTTGAACCCGCAGCTTCGCCTCCACCCCATTCTTGGCCCCCCCCCGCAATGCACCCCGTATAGTCCCTGTAGCTGCCCCCCCCTACTGCAATACACCCAATATAACCCCTCCCGAACCCCCCACCCTACACCTGCACCCCCCGCAAACGCACCCCCAGTATAACCCCCCCATACCTGCACCCCCAGCAATGCACCCCTATTTTTGCCCCCACCCCATTCCTGCCCCCCCCCCTCCCCCCACTGCAACGAACCCCAGCACAGCCCCCCCATACCCGGCAGTGCCCCCCCCAGCCCGGTCCCCACTTACTGCACGACGGCGGGGGGCTCCCCGTGCCGCCCGTAGACCAGCCCCCGCGGGGGGGGTCCCGCCGCGCCCGACCGCGCCCGCACGGGGGGGCCCCGCGCCCCGCGCAGCGCCCGCGCCGCCGCCCGCTGCATCCCGGCCCGGCTCGATCGGTCCCGGCTCGTCCCGTCCCGGTTGATCCCGGCGCGGCCGCCAGCGGCGTCACGCGGGAAGCCCCGCCCCCCGCCGGGTCGGCCCCGCCCCCTCCCGCCTTAAAGCGGCCCGGCCACAGCTGTCGTGAGCCGGCGCGGTCTCTGCGGACCCTCCCGGGATCCTGACTCTGGGATGGTTGTCCCCAAACCATCCTAAATATCATAGAAATTGCAAGGGCACGGAGCGACAGGACGAGGGGCGATGGTTTAAACTAGAGCAGGGCGGGTTTAGATCAGCCATTAGGGAGAAGTTCTTTACCCTGAGGGTGGTGAGACACTGGCCCAGGTTGCCCAGAGAGGGGGTGGAGGCCCCATCCCTGGAGACATTCGAGGCCAGGCTGGATGAGGCTCTGAGCGACCTGATCTAGTTCCAGATGTCCCTGCTGAGTGCAGGGGGTTGGACGAGATGGCCTTTGGAGGTCCCTTCCCACCCAACACAGTCTATGAATCGCAGAATGGTTTCGGTTGGAATGGACCTTAAAGGTCATCTCATTCCATGCCCTGGGCAGGGACACCTCCCACCAGCCCAGGTTGCTCCAAGCCCCGTCCAGCCTGGCCTTGAACCCCTCCAGGGATGGGGCAGCCACAGCTTCTCTGGGCAACCTGGGCCAGGGGCTCACCCCCCTCACAGCAAAGAATTTCTTCCTGAGATCTCATCTAAATCTCCCCTCTTTCAGTGTAAAACCCTTCCCCCTCGTCCCATGGCTCCCCTCCCTGATCCAGAGTCCCTCCCCAGCTTTCCTGGAGCCCCTTCAGGGACTGGAAGGGGCTGGAAGGTCTCCCCGGAGCCTTCTCTTCTCCAGGCTGAACCCCCCCAGCTCTCAGCCTGTCCCCACAGCAGAGGGGCTCCAGCCCTCCCGGCATCTCCGGGGCCTCCTCTGGCCCCGCTCCGACAGCTCCGTGTCCTTCTGCTGTTGGTGCCCCAGAGCTGGAGGCAGCACTGCGGGGGGGGGGGTCTCCCCAGAGCGGAGCAGAGTATATATAATACATAGTAGAGAATATACGACGTGTGCTGGGCCACACCAGCCCAGAGGCCTCGGTGGTGGGTGCAGGAGCATCCCATGGAACCCAGGCAACCAGGTGCTTGGATCCTGGTGCGCGCGATGAGACATTTTGGGGACAAAAGACCCTTTTTCTCTGCTTCATTAACCACCCTGGAAGGGGCGTGTGTGCTGCCATGGGCAGGGAAAGCCGCGCGGCAAACGTTCATCAGATGATTATTTAAACCAACAGATGCCTGACGCGAGTGGCGAGGAAAAAAAAATAATAATCCTAATAGTAATTTAATTCAATGTTTTGTATAATTATCTTGAAGGAAAGGTCTCATTTATTCTCCCAATTAAAACTGATTAGATCGGAGGGAAAAAAGGGAAGTGAAGACGCCTCCTTCCTGATCGACCTGTCACAGCAGAACAAACAGTGGGCTTTAAAAATAATTTCTTCTTTCATGTAGAGATCGGACTTCTCCGACGGGGTGGCGGGAGCAGCTCAATAAATCCTGCTTTCCTCATCACAGTCCGCTGCTACGTGCAATTAGCGGATTCCTTCGTCAACAGCATCCGTCCCCGCACCAGCCCGGGGGGGTTGTGGCTACACCCGTGGACCGTCCGGTATTTTATTCCCCTAAAATTTACGATCAAACGATGTCCCCGTGAGAAGTTACGCGGCTCGTAGCCAGCAGAACTCCCGTCCCTCCTTCGTGCCCTCCCCAAACTGTCCCCATGCTGGTGACAGGGTGGGCGCAGACCCCGGGGGGGCACCCAAAAGGAGCCGGGGTGCTGCAGGGGGGGGGAACCTCAGACCCAAACGACCCCTCTCTAAGGCTGAAGTCACTCGAAACGAAAGATCGCAATCAATTTGCTCACTATTTCGTGGCGGGTTTTTTGAAGAAAGAAGGAAAAACGTTTTTTTGGGGGGTGTGAATTCACGTGAGTGGGAGGTTTGAGACGAAGGAAAAGTCCGGTTTGGGAAAAATAATAATCCGATTAAAGGTGCTGATGAGGATTTTTCTGCCTCCCTGCCGCCCTGGGGGAGGATTTGGGACTGCTTTGGGGAGGGCTGGGCTCGGCGCGGCCCAGGGCAGCAGAGAGAAAAAGAACTTTTGTCACCAACCCCTGCTATAAAACATTCGCGCGTCGCTTGTAACAGGAGTGGGTGGAAAAGTCTTCGGCCCCCCCCCCCCGTGGGATCCGGGAGTTAATCCTCGCTGACAACCGCCCCCGCAGACACCCCGCACTCGCCCAGCCGAAGGTGCCGCAGAGCCCCGGCACTGCTCGTGACACGGGTTGCCCTCTCCAGGCAGGATGGGACGACTGGAGGAGCTGGATGGAGGGACAGGGTGGGACCGGGGCAATGTCCACCCTCCGGGAGCCAAATCCGTCGTGGGAGGAGGTCAGCCGGATCCCGACATGTGGCATCCTCGGGCCGCCTCCGTCGTGGGGTGGCAACTAATTCCATAGAGATGTTTCTATTGTATTAAATTCAATAAGGCATTAAAAAATGAATGGATAGGAGCGCTGGGGCAGCAAAGTCAGGATCAGCTGCCAGCCCTTGGGTTGCTGGAGCTGGTTTCCAGCCCTCCGTGCGGATAAAACCCCACTACAGGGATAAAAATCCCACTCCGGGGACCCAGCCCCACTCCCCGAGGTCAGGGCGATCGCGGCCGTGGGGTGCAGAGAGGAATTAGATGGATTTCAAACCCCATTTTCCTGCCCGAGCTCGCAGCACATCACGAATCATGGGGAAGGCTGGATTTTCCCCCGGCTCTTGCAGCTGCCGGGGATGCCCCATCCCTGCACCGAGTTTGGCAGGGCTCAGAGAGACCCCGGGGATGCTGGTGGCAAAGCCCCGCGGGGCAAACTAGGCTTTTCCCATCTTGGTGGGACATTGAGCGCATCCGTGTCCTGGAAGCATCTTGATTCCTGGGGAGGAACGCTCCTCGGGGGGCTGAGCAGGGTGCGCAGCCGTCGCCGGCGCAGCTGCCCGCTTAAAACCAGCGTTTTAATCTAATCACAGCAATAAAATGATGGGATTTTCATAATACAGCCTCGAAAACTGCAGCGTTCTGGGGACGCCGGGAGCGCTTGGGATTTTTGGCGGTGGGGCTGCGGGCACGGCGGAGGGTGCCGGCCGTGCCGATGAGCCCGCCTGCAGGGAGACGCAGGGGGCCCGCGCTCTGCACCGCGTGGCAAAGGGTTAATAACTAATTAGGCCAGGCAAATGAGACGCCTTTCCATACCCTGCGAAACCTACGCGTTCACAAATCGGGGCTGGCAGACAATTTATGATTATTTTGTTAATGTTTCTCCTGTAACAAGCGCCGTTTCCTGGTGATTAATGACTACTTCATCTCCAGAAATTGCATTTTTTGGGGTTTTTTTTTTTTTTGGAGTGTGTGTGGGGGGAGAGATGCGTGAAAATCCACTTTGCAGCTGAGGGGTCGGGAGTGGGTGGGGAGAGGAGGAAGCGCAGACGGTTCCCAAGCTCCCAGTGGGTGCTCCGGATGGGGAAGGGGGGATGCTCCCCGCTCCCCTCTGCCTTAAAATCCTCTATTGTTAATGAGCTGTGATTTAGCACAGCCGTTGATTAATCGGAGTTGTTCACGGCTGGAAAGCAAAAGTGCTGCCGATGAGGTGGGTTTATTCTGGCAAACATGGGGATCCCCCCGCCCGGAGCCTGGGGGGATGCAGGGATGGGTGGGAGCAAGCGCCCACAGGAGCTGGGTGACACCAGGGTGATACCAGGGGGCATTTGCCATGTTTTCACCCCTAAAACCTCCAGACCTGTTGAGGACGGAGAATTTATCCCCCGATTTACAAGGACGAGTTGAGCCCAGCAGGTTCAGCCCGACCCCGGCAGATCTCGCGTGTGCGGCGCTGCCTCCGGCCGCCCTAGCGCTTAATCAACTTAACGTGGAATTATTAATTAGCTGCTTACAAGATCGACACACTTTTTAAGTAAGGAGAATAATAATCTATTGCCTTTTCCCTTTTCGGGGGAGAAATTGAAGGTGTGTCTGCTTCGTTTAGGAATAATTAAGAAAGCCGAGGCTGGAGAGCTTGGCTTAAAGAGGGGCTCCTTTGGGGGGGGATGCTCCGTGTTGTGTCCCGGTGGCATTCCCAGGGCAGCCAGATGTGGTCCCAGCACTGCTGGAACCCCCCGGAGACGCGGCACCCTTGCTGGTGTTCCGGGTGGGGACGCTGGGCTGGGATGCCAGGGCCGGGACGCACCAGGAGGACACAGCTTGTAAAACAATCTGCCCAATAATTCCCGTTTTCAGGCGGAGAAAGGGATGCTCAGGGATGTCCTGCGGGGGAAGGAGGTGGATGGGCTGCACCGTCCCACCGAGCACCGAGCTCCCGTCTCCACCAGCTGCTTCTCCCTCTTTTCACCTGCAGCCACCGTCCCGTCCTCTCGTGCCCACCGTAGGGTCCTGCGGCCAGGCTCATCCCCACCACACGGTTTTTATAAGTTTTAGGAACAACTCAGCTATTATTTTCCCATTTCGAGCCCTTTTAACCCCAAACCCAGCAGCACTGACAGAGCCCCATCGCCCCGGCGCCCATCACCTTTTTATTAGATGTGCCTGAATCTTCGAATAAAAAATACATTGTGCTTGAAGACCCATTTTATATAATCCTCGGTTTATCCCCAAATCCCTCATTTAACACCTCGGACGGTGCTGGACAATCCCATAAACTCTATTGAATCCTTCACCTAAAAACTTCTTCCTGATGCTCCCCGCTTGGGGCAGATGCGATTGGGTGCCCAAAGTGGCTTTATTTTTTTTACGCATCCTGATGGCTGCTTCTTGCCCTTCCGACTTTTTTATCCCCCTTGAAGTTGTTTCTCTGTCAGATAATTTAAAAAAAAAAAAAAAAAAGTCCAGAAAGAAACGCGATGTTCGGAGAACGGGGGACTTCTGGTCCTCTGCCAACGAGAGGAACGAGGCGGCCGCATCTCGAGCCGTAAATAGGGATGGAGAAGGAGATGCTGAGAGGATCCAGCTGTGCTGCTGCCGCGAGCTCTGCCCATGGGCAGCGTAACCTCGGGACATCGTCCTTGCTTGGTCTTTGCTGGGTTTTTTTTTTCCCCATCCCTGGTTTTTTGGGTGTTTTTTTTTTTTTTTTCCCCCTGTGCTGGTCATATTTGGGCTGCGCAACGGAGTCGCTCCGTCCCCGGGCTCTCAGCGGTGATTAATGCAAAAATCAGCCCATTTGGGCATCCCTCCAGCAGGAGCCGGGCCCCCGGGATCCCTCTTTGGGGGTTGATGCCAAATCGAGGTGCGATGCCCATTGGGCACCACCCCGCCGGGTGGAGGAGGATGGGGCGGGGAGGGTGGGGGGTGATGCTGCATTTTGGGACCTGTGACACCATGACGGCACCCAAAGGTGTCACCACTGGGTGACTTTGCACCCCTCTGCCCGCCTTGTCCCAGCATCGCCTCTGCTTCCCTCACCCCGCGCCCGCTGCAGGCTGCCACGTGCTCACGCGCCTGGCAGCAGGATAAAGTCATTTTTTATACCTTTATTTTGGTGGGGGATGACACTCCAGAGGGCCGTGCTGCCATCCAGCGCGATCTGGCCAGGCTGGAGAGCTGGGCACAGAAGAACCTCATGAGGTTCAACAAAAGCAAGTGCAAAGTCCTGCACCTGGGGAGGAAGAATGCCAAGCACCAGTATAGGTTAGGGGGGGACCTGCTGGGAAGCAGCTCTGAGGAGAAGGATCTGGGGGTCCTGGTAGACAGTAAATTATCCATGAGCCAGCAATGTGCCCTTGTCGCCAAAAAGGCCAATGGAATCCTGGGCTGCACAGGGAAGAGTGTGGCCAGTAGGTCGAGGGAGGTCATTCTCCCCCTCTACTCGGCGCTGGTGAGGCCACAACTGGAATCCTGTGTCCAGTTCTGGGCTCCCCAGTTCAAGAGGGACAGGGAACTGCTGGAGCGAGGCCAGCGAAGGGCAACTAAGATGATGGAGGGATCGGAGCATCTCCCTTATGAGGAAAGGCTGGGAGAGCTGGGACTCTTTAGCCTGGAGAAGAGAAGGCCGAGGGGAGACCTTATTACGGCATACAAGTATCTGAAGGGTGGGTTGAAGGAGGATGGAGCCAGACTCTTTCCAATGGTTCCCAATGACAGGACGAGGGGCAATGGGCACAAGCTGGAACACAGGAAGTTCCGTTCAAATACACGGAAAAACTTCTTTACGGTGAGGGTGACGGAGCCCTGGAACAGGCTGCCCAGGGAGGGTGTGGAGTCCCTTCTCTGGGGATTTTCAAGCCCCGCCTGGATGCAGCCCTGAGTGATGTGCTCCGGGCAATCCTGCTTTAGCAGGGGAGTGGGACTGGGTGATCTCTAGAGGTCCCTTCCAGCTCTGAAGTCTGTGATTCTGTGTGATTCTGTGTCGGAGCAGCTGCGCTGTCGGTACCATCCCCTCTTCAGGGGGAGCAGGGGAGATCTCTTGAAATACCTTGAAAAGATGCCCCGGTGGAAAAAGGCACCAAATCAGTATCTTTTCTCCTTTTTTAACTGTATTTGAGCTTTTTCTTTTTTCCTCCCACCAGCTCTAGCTCCCGACACGTTCCCATTCTGCTCCCGTCAGCTGCAGGCCCAAAACATTCCCAACGTCGCAGGAAACGGTGAGCGTGAACTGTCTTATTTGGGAAAAGAATGGATCAATCTCTGGGCTTTGCCGCTTCCAAAGCTGGTTGGTTTTGGTCGTTCCCGTTCGGCTCAAATCCCTGATGAGCTTTTTTTTGTCGGAAAACGCCAAGCGCATCCTTTTTCCGCCGGGGCTTGGAAAACCAGCAAACCGGAGCTGCTGATGCTCAGAGGGAGGAGAGCTGACCCTTCCCCCGAACATCAGAGCGAATAAAATAAAACCAAGCAAGCTGTAAAAAACCAAATTATAATAATAAACAAACGCTGGGTAGAATATTGCTCCCTCCTTTCCTTTCAGTCGGGTTTTAAGTGATCGGGGAAGTCGCACACCCATCTCCCTGCTCAGGCTCCAGCCTGTCACCACCGAGAGACGATTATGAGAAATTTGAGCAACATCCAAACCTCAGGTCTGAAAATAAACAGCTTTTGTGATTTTGGATGTGATCAGAGACCCAAAACGCCCTGGCTGATTTACTTCCCCCCTCCGTTAAAAAAATAAACCCCGAGGCAATACCGGAGGAGATGGCATGGGGAGTTTTGCTGTAGATCTGCTTGGTTTTAATGCCTTTATCCTTCTTTTTTTTATTGCAAGGTTTCGGGACAGGCAAATCCAGGCAGCTGGGATGGTGGGATGGGAGCTGCTTGGGGTTAAGTGCTGGGCAGACAGACAGGTGGACGGCGCATGGTGCTCTGGACTATTTTGGGGTTAAAAGTGGTTTGTAAAAATCCGAGGAGGAAATGTGATGCTCCCGGATACCTCTGGAAGAGGGGAAGGGACCAGCTTCCATCCTCGTGTCCCCAGCAACAGGATTTTTACCTTTCACGACAACACCGGCAGTTTCTGGGTTTAGGACCGCAGGGAAGTGCGGAGTTATCCTGCCGCTTCACCCCCGCCGCCACCGAGGTCTTCCCAGGAGCGAAAAAAAGAGACAAAAATGACCCAAAGTGGGATAAATAAGTCCCAAAAAGGGTGGCACGGAGGAGACATTGGGGCCAGCCCAGGGGCTACGGGCTGCCCTGCTGGCTCCCGAGCATCCCCTGCGCGGGGCCGGGATGCTGCCGGGGGCTGTGCCGGCGCTTTCGCCTGCAAATTTGGGGAGATTGCACGCACCGCATGGGAAGCGCAGGGGCAGCTTGAGAAAGCTCCTTCTGAGCTGGAGAGCGATGTTTTTCTTTGCACTCAGTGCCTGGCGGGGATAAAAAAAGCAGTTTTCTGGATGCATGTGGTCCTCAAACCCAGCCACGCATCGGGCGTCTGAGAGGCCGCGCCACGGAGCCCTCAATAAAACGCCGTCGGAGCAGCGGCCGGGCCAGGATTTAACTCTGGGTGCTGGGCACCGAGCCTTGGGCTCCCAAATTCCCGGTGGAGAAAGCCCAGCACCCTCGGAGCACCAAGCAGGAGGCCGGTTGGCAAAGGGGTCGGGTCTTAAATAACAGCTTCTAACATTTTCCTGGCTATTTCCTGCGGGAACTCTTGTTTGTTCGTTCGTTGCATGGAAGCGGAATAGGAAGGTTTATTTGGGCAAAGACGCAGGAGCTATTTCATCCTTTCAGGCTGTGATAACTCATCTAATAGCCCTATTTCATCCGGCCGCGGCACCGCATCGGGTGTCTGACCGCTGGGGGCTGGACGGACGGGGAGGAGGGCGGCGGGATGAGATAATCTATTTCGTCTGTTAAGAAAGAAAAAAGGATTTTTGGCATCAGTAAAAGGCAGGTGATTTGAGAAAATGGCAGAGACTTATTAGAGATAAAGAAGCGGATGGGGGGTTGTAATAGGTGGAGGCAGAGAAAAAGAAAGACGGGGACATGAGGGGAAGAGGGAGAGAGATTGGTATAACGGGAAAAGGGGGGGGAAAAAAGCAGAAGGTAAAAATTTAGGGGGTGAAATTGCTTAAATGTAAGTGCGGGCTGCTGGGGGTCATGTCCCTGCGGCTCTGCGAGAGCCGTGCGCTGCAGGGAGCGATGCCCGGGAGGTGCCGGCCCTGCGCCCGCTGGGTTTAATGGGGAAAAATAGGGAATGACTGTGCTGGCAGCAAAATGTGGCATTCTAAAGATAAATTAAAAATCAAAGGGTTTGAGCATGGGAAGCCCTGGAGATGCTCATCCGGCCGGGTGAGGCCGGTGGGTGCAGCTCCATCCCGCGGGCGCCAGCGTAAGGGCTCGGGGCAGCCCCTCTTCCTCCATCTGCCTTTTCATAGAGACAATTGAGCGCAAAAACATCCTCCCCAAAGCACCGCTGAACTCCTAAGAGATCCAAAGCCCCAACGCCCGGCTTTTTACCCCCGACCTGGGGGAACCCAAGAGATGCGGTGGGGCCGCGACGGCTGCGTTTGAGCCTGCTGTCACCCACCACCCCGGAGCTGAAACCGTTTATCCTTCCAATGGGAGGGACGGTCTCAGCTGAGACCATTTGCAGTCACGGCGAGGCCTGTATTTTTCCTGCAAATGATGATACTTGAAGAGTGATTACTTCATTTTAACTGGATTGCTCCTGCAAGGCGCTCAGGGCTCCCTGGGAATGGGATGGAGCTTGGTCCTGACGGGTCGTCACCAGCTCCATCCCTGTAGCTGCACGGAGCAGTGCTGTCCGTCCATCCATCCTTTCTCCCTGCTTCCCTTTGTCTCCTCTTTCTTCTGTGCCACCCCCAAAACCATCCCTGCCCCCCTGCCTGCACCCCCTGGTCCCCCCCCAGCCCTGGGAGGCAGTGACAGGCCCTCAGCCAGAGCAGTTACAAAAATAGGATTTGAGCTGGGTGTGCTGGAGGGGAACTGGCCTCACCCAGAGCCCTGGGGACAATTCCTGCTTGATCCCAAACCTGCTGGCAATACGAATGCATGCACACAGCCCCTCAACGCATCCCTTCCATGCATGCATACATCCCCTCCACGCACCTCCTCCATGCATTTGTACATCCCCTCCATGCACATACATCCCCTCCATGCACCTCCTCCATGCATGCGTACATCCCCTCCATGCACCTCCTCCACGCATGCATACATCCCCTCCATACACCTCCTCCATGCATGCATACATCCCCTCCATACACCTCCTCCATGCATGCATACATCCCCTCCACGCACCTCCTCCATGCATGTGTACATCCCCTCCATGCACCTCCACGCATGCATGCATACATCCCCTCCATGCACCTCCTCCATGCATACATATATCCCCTCCATGCACCTCCTCCATGCATGCATACATCCCCTCTGTGCATCCCATCCACGCATCCCCTCTGTGCGTCCTCTTCACACATGCATATAGCCTCTCCATGCATCCCCTCCACACATGCGTACCTCTCCTCTATGCATACATCCCTTTCATGCATGAATACGTTCCATCCATGCATCCTCTTCACGCATGCATACAGCCTCTCCATGCATGTCCTCCACACATACATCCCCTCCATGCATACATCCCCTCCACACATACATCCCCTCCATGCATGCATTCCCTCCAGACATACATCCCCTCCATGCATGCATCCCCTCCATGCATACATCCCCTCCAGACATACATCCCCTCCACGCATACATCCCCTCCATGCATGCATCCCCTCCATGCATGCATCCCCTCCATCCCCTCCAGACATACATCCCCTCCACGCATACATCCCCTCCATGCATGCATCCCCTCCATCCCCTCCACACATACATCCCCTCCATGCATGCATCCCCTCCATGCATGCATCCCCTCCATCCCCTCCATGCAGACATCCCCTCCATGCATGCATCCCCTCCACGCATACATCCCCTCCATCCCCTCCACACATACATCCCCTCCATGCATGCATCCCCTCCATCCCCTCCACGCATACATCCCCTCCATGCATGCATCCCCTCCATGCATGCATCCCCTCCATCCCCTCCACACATACATCCCCTCCATGCATGCATCCCCTCCATGCATGCATCCCCTCCATCCCCTCCATGCATACATCCCCTCCACGCATACATCCCCTCCACGCATACATCCCCTCCATCCCCTCCACGCATACATCCCCCCCATGCATACATCCTTTCCATGCACACATCCCCTCCATACATACATCCCCTCCATACATACATCCCCTCCATGCATGCATCCCCTCCATGCATAGATCCCTCCCATACATACACCCCCCCATGCATACATCCCCCCATGCATACATCCCCCCTATGCATACATCCCCCCATACATACACACCCCCCCATGCATACCTCCCCCCCATACATACACAGCCCCCCACGCATACATCCCCTCCGTGCATCCCCTCCCTGCAGCCAGCAGCGCCGCCAGCCTGGGGGGCTGCTCCGAGCCCCGTTCCCCGGGGAAGGACCCCCCCGGGAGTGACGGTCCCCGCACGGCCCTGCCCTGGGCCAGCGCCAGCCCCGCGCGGGGAACAAGGCGCCTCTGTGGAGCCCACGGCTCCCTCCGGCCCCTCGCGTGCAACGCTCGCGCCGCGGCCCCCACGAGGGGTGGCAGGACCAGGGCGCGTTAATGACCCTCCTCTTCCCAAATTAATGCCAGAGCTCAGCCAAGGGGGCTGCGGTTGGGATTTTTCCCCCCAGGTGGTTTGGGCTGTGGGGTGACGGAGCAGGATGGTGACACGCCGGGGAATTTTTGCGCTGTTGCGACACGCTGGCTGCAAAAAACCAAAACCCTTCCCGTTTCGGTGTGCAAAAAAAAACAACCCCAACCCTTCCCATTTCGGGTTGTGAAGCGACTGGGTTGGAAACAACATTTGGGGGTTCAAAAAGCCGTGGGAAGCGCAAGCGCGTCCCTCCAACAGCTTAAAAAGCTCTGTGTTTCCAGGCTGGTTCCCCCCAAAATCCTGGAAATGTCCTGCTCCTGCTCGGCCTCAGCTGCCATTCCCAGCCCTGAACTGGGATGTTTCAATCCAGCTGCTGGGAAAAAAATCCCAACATATTCCTCCCCGCTGTCCCCAGGGTGCTGCGTCACCCAGGTCCCCTTCCCAGCAGGATTTTGGGGATTTTTCCCTTCCCTGGGTACCGAGGGGGGGGATGACACCCTGCCGAGCGAGCATGGTGCCAGCCCTCTCCTGCCTTCGCTGTCACACATCTGAGCGGCTTCATTCCTTTATCGGGAATTATTTTAACAGGCTTTTGGCATCGCCGGGCGAGGATTTGTCATTGCTCAGCGTGGGGGGTCCATCGCCCTCCGCCTTCACCCCCGAATGTGCTGTCCCGGCTGGGGGACACCCATGGGTGCTGGTGGCGGGGGGTGTGACATGTCCGCTTTGTCCCCAGAGCCCTGGGGACAGACACATCCCTGCCAGTACGTGCCACCGCGGTGCTCACCCGGCTGGGGGGCTCGCTGGGAGCAACTGGGGGGAACTGGGAGTGGAGGGAACACGTTGCCACCCCTATGGCGCAGGGAGGGGTGACACTGGGGACGCTGCCGAGGGGAGTGTGTGGGGCTGGCAGCGCTGGGGTGACGCCAGCCCCGCTGAGCCCCTGCCCCGGGGAGGGGCTGTGGAGGCCGGGAGGTGACAGGGATGGGGCTGTGCAGTGTCCCCAGGTCACTGCAGTGTCCCCAGGGCTGTGCAGTGTCCCTGGGTCAGCACAGTGTCCCCAGGGCCGTACTGTGTCCCCAGGGCTGTGCTGTGTCCCTGGGTCAGCACAGTGTCCCCAGGGCCGTGCTGTGTCCCCAGAGCTGTGCAGTGTCCCCAGGTCACTGCAGTGTCCCCAGGGCTGTGCTGTGTCCCCAGAGCTGTGCAGTGTCCCCAGGTCACTGCAGTGTCCCCAGGGCTGTGCTGTGTCCCCAGAGCTGTGCAGTGTCCCCAGGTCACTGCAGTGTCCCCAGAGCTGTGCTGTGTCCCCAGGTCACTGCAGTGTCCCCAGGGCTGTGCTTTGTCCCTTCAGCTGTGCAGTGTCCCTGTGGCTGTGCATTGTCACCAGTGCTGCTGTGTCCCCAGGGTGACGCATTGTCACCAGTGCTGTGCTGTGTCCCCAGGTCATTACAGTGTCCCCAGGTCATTACAGTGTCCCCAGGGCTGTGCAGTGTCCCTGGGCCAGTGCTGTGTCCCCAGGCAACTGCAATGTCCCTGTGCCAGTTCAGTGTCCCCAGGTCAGTGTGATGTCCCCAGGGCTGTGCTGTGTCCCTTCATCTGTGCAGTGTCCCCAGGGTGGCGCATTGTCACCAGTGCTGTGCAATGTCCCCAGGCCACTGCAGTGTCGCCAGGGCTGTGCTGTGTCCCTTTGGCTGTGCAATGTCCCCAGGTCACCAAGGTGTCCCTGGGGCTGTGCAATGTCCCCACGTCAGTGCAGTGTCCCCAGGGCTGTGCCGTGTCCCCACGGCTGTGCCGTGTCCCCAGAGCTGTGCAGTGTCCCCAGGTCACTGCAGTGTCCCCAGGGCTGTGCCGTGTCCCCAGAGCTGTGCAGTGTCCCCAGGTCACTGCAGTGTCCCCACGGCTGTGCCGTGTCCCCAGAGCTGTGCAGTGTCCCCAGGTCACTGCAGTGTCCCCAGGGCTGTGCTGTGTCCCCAGAGCTGTGCAGTGTCCCCAGGGCTGTGCTGTGTCCCCAGAGCTGTGCTGTGTCCCCAGGTCACTGCAGTGTCCCCACATCACTGCAGTGTCCCCAGGGCTGTGCAGTGTCTCCAGGCCGCTGCAACGTCCCCGTGCCAGTTCAGTGTCCCCAGGTCGCTGCAATGTCCCCAGGCCAGTGCGATGTCCCCAGGGCTGTGCGGTGTCCCCGGGGCTGCCAGCGGAGCCACCTGTCACCAGCCGACCCCTGCGCTCCCATTGCACCAGCGCTGGGGCTCTGGGTAGGGGACACATCGCAGGAGGTGCCGTGGGGACAGGACCGTCCCCTGGGCAGGACCACGCTCCCAGGCTGCCCCCAACAGACACCACCCAGCTGTGACCCCCCCGCAGCCTTCCCCCCCCCCCCCCCCTCCTCCTCCTCCTCCCCGCGGGGACGAAGGCCCTGCGAAACAGGCTGGTGCTTTCAGCTGTGATTTACCCGGCGCATCCCAGATTTTCCCCGCGCAGGAGGTGGAGCGATCCTCCCGTCCCGGGATTTTCTTGGCAAAAACCTCTTCGGCTCCCGGAAAAAATTCATCTTGGAAGAAATTAATTATGTGTCTGGGATTAAAAACGCGGCAGCGACAGCCTTTCTCCATCCATGTAAGCGCTGCTGGGATGCCCGGTCCCTCGCCCGTACCCCAAAAAACAGCTCTGGGGGTGGTTTGTGTCCCCCCGGTTTTCCCGGGAAGTGTTTCTCCAGGGCTGGATTTGACCCCCAATAAATGAATCAGCCCGACGTGGAGAAGCAGCATGGCAGCATCTCGGGGCTGAGCCCAATCTGGACAAAGTTTTTTGGTGCTGGCGGGTGGCATTGTCCCTTTTCCAGGGCCGGGAGCTTCCCGGTGGGTCCATGGGGCTTGGTGACACCCGGGCACCGTCCCCTGTCCCCCCCCCTCCCCCCGTCTCGCTCCACTGGGTGCTGCCCGGTCTTGTAGGACGGGGCCGCATCATTGCAGGGCGCTGCTAATGCCGGGGGCTTCTCCGCTAATGCCGAAGGCTTCTCCCTGCGTGATTTGGGGTAAAAAATCCCGATATTTTGTGGCATTGTTCCCTCCGCCTTCCAAGTTGTCACCTGCCCGAGGGGTTTCCCCACCCGGAGTCGCAGCCGGGGCTGGGGGACACAAGCATGGATCATGCCGGAAAGCTGATGCGGAGCTTCCCCGCCCCCCCCCTCCTCCTCCTCGCCCCAAACCTTTGGAAAAACATTTTCCTCCAGAAATGGGGCCGGAGAGGATGTCGGCGAACAAGGCGCCTTTCATGCCCGCTGGCACCGCTGGTGGGGACACCCGGGGGCTGCCAGCGCTCCGTGCCTCCTCCTGCGCCTGCGCCCCACGGCCCTGGCTGGGAAAGGGCTGGAGATTTTCCTCCTTTTACACCCTTTTGGGATTTTCTCCCTTCTGCTTGCTCCGAGTATACGCCCCGCACCTCCCTCCCTCCGTCACCCCCTTTCCCACCCCAGGGGACGGTGGCTTTGCTGGGGGTCTCCGGGGTCCCCTGTGCCCATACAGTCTTGTCCAGGTTTCCATGTCCCCATCCTGCGGGAGAAAACACCATGTCCCTGTCCCTCGAGAACGTCCAGCAGGACATGGCAGAGCACCGGGGAGTTTTTTGGGGGACTGAGGACCCCCCCCGGGGTGGGCAGGAGCCTCTGTCCCCAAGGAGCAGCAGGGCTTTTGTCCCCAGCGCTGAGCCCATGGGGACCACGCTCTGGCCCCCCCCCAGCCTTGGGCATGGCCCAGGGTGCTGGGGGGCACCCGAGGAGCTGGGGGCACCCACCACCCCGCCCTGGGGGGGATGTCAGCCCCCCCTTTTCATGGTTCTGAGGTGTGGGACCCCCACACAGGGGGCTGCTGCACCCATCCCACCCCTCAGCCCCCTGCCCAGTCACCTCCCAGCTCTGCAGTGGGGGACCCCCCAGCTCCACCCCAGCGTGGTGGGGACCCCCCCAGCTGTGACCCCTGGGGAGACCCCCTCCACAGCTGGGGACCCTTCTGCAGCCAGCTCCCCCCCGGGCAACCAGGGACCCCCCAAAGCCTTGCAGCCCCTTGCAACCAGGGAGTCCTCCCTGCGCCTGGAGGCCCCCCCACCTCCCTCCCAGAACTGGGGACCCCCCCCAGAGCCGTGCACCCCCCTGAAACCGGGGACCCCCTTGCAAATGGAGACCCCCCTGCAACTGGAGACCCCCCTGCACCCTCATGCTACCGGGGACCCCCCTGCAGCAGGAGACCCCTGTGCACCCAGGGACCCCCCCACCTCCCTCCCACAACTTGGGACCCCCCCGGAGCCGTGCACCCCCCTGAAACCAGGAAGCCCCTTGCAATTGGAGACCCCCCTGCAACTGGAGACCCCCCTGCACCCTCATGCTACTTGGGACCCCCCTGCAGCAGGAGACCCCTGTGCACCCAGGGACCCCCCCCACCTCCCTCCCACAACTGGGGACCCCCCTGCAGCCAGGCACCCCCCTGAAACGGGGGACCCCCTTGCAACTGGAGACCCCCCTGCAACCGGAGACCCCCCCAGAGCCGTGCACCCCCCTGCAGCAGGGGACCCCTCTGCAACCGGAGACCCCCTGCACCCAGGGACCCCCCCACGTCCCCCCTCACAACTGGGGTCCCCCCTGCAGCCGTGCAACCCCTGAACCAGAGAACCCCCCCCCCCCTGCAATTAGAGACCGCCCTGAAACTGGGCCCCCCCTTGCAACGCCCCCCCCCCCCCCCCGCAGCCGTGCACCCCGGTGCAACCGGAGAAACCCCTTCAACCAGAGACCCCCCCCCCGCAACCGGAGACCCCCCGGAGCCGTGCATCCCCCTGAAATCGGGGACCCCCCCGCAACCGGAGGCCCCCCCCAGACCGTGCACCCCCGTGCAACTGGAGATCCCCCCGGAGATGTGCACACCTCTGCAACCGAGGACCCCCCCCCGGAGCCGTGCACCCCCTGAAACCGAAGACCCCGCAACCAGAGACCCCCCCCCCCCATAGATGTGCACCCCCATGAAATTGGAGACCCCCCCCCCCAGTAACCGGAGACCCCCTTGGAGCTGTGCACCCCCTTGAAACCGGGGACCCCCCCTGCAACTGGAGACCCCCGGGAGCCATGCATCCCCCTGAAACCGCGGACCCCCCCGCAACCGAAGACCCCCCAGAACCGTGCACCCTCCTTCAACCGGGACCCCCCCCCGCCCCATTCAACCGGAGACTCCCCGGAGCCGTGCACCCCCATGAAACAGCCCCCCCCCCCCGCTTTCAACCGGGGTCCAACCTACAGCCGTGCACCCCCTTCAACCGGGGACCCCCCCTGCAACCGAGGACACCCCCCCCCCTTGCAACTGGAGACCCCCGGGAGCCGTGCATCCCCTTGAAACCGGGGACCCCCCGCAACCGGAGACCCCCCGGACCCGTGCACCCCCCTTCAACCGGGGACCCCCCCCTGCAACCGGGGACCCCTCCCGCAACCGGAGACCCCCCCATCAACGGGGTCCCCCTTTACATCCACCCCTTGGCAGCCTCCCCCGGGACCGGGGACCCCCCCGTAGCCCTACGCCCCCTACGGGGGGGCGTAGGGCTACGGGGGGGGGTCCCCGGTCCCGGGGGAGGCTGCCGTGTCTGGCGGGAGGCGGGGCTCATCGCTGCTTGAGCGCACGGCGGCCGGCAGGGGGCGCCCCCGTCCTTCCCGCCGCGGCGGCGGCGGCGGCAGCGGCGGGGGGGGGTGGGGGTGGGGGGGGCAGCGGCGGCGCGGGGCGGAGAAGGGGGGGGGGGCGCCCCCCCGCGCGGCGCTGACGTCAGGGCGGAGCCCAACCGCCGCCGCCGCCGCTTATTTGAGGCACGGGGCGGGCGGGCGCGCGTGCACGGAACCGGGGGGGGGTGTTTCCTCCTTCCCCCCCCCCCTCCCCTTCACCCCCCCTCCTCCCCTCCCGGTTCCCTCCCCTTCCCTCCCTCCCCCCCCCGCCCCTCAACCCCCCCCCCCCCCTCCGGTGCTACCGGTCGCACCATGCGAAGCGCCCGGGCGCTGCTGCTCGCCCTCGCCCTGCGGGTCTGCGCGTTGGACACCGAGACCCCCGCCGGTAAGAACGGAGAAGGGGGGGGGTGTCTGTGTTTGGGGGGGGTGCGTGTGGATGTTTCGTGAGGGCGGGGGGGGGGGGAAGTGTGTGTGTCTCCGTTTGCTCGCCCCGTCCGGGTTCCGCCGCTCCACCGGTGCCGTCGAGTTGGGGACAACCCCGTTGGACACTGATACGAGGGGAGCGGAGCCCCCCCCCCCCCCCCCCCGGAGTCTGGTACCGGGGAGACCCCCATTATTCCTCACCCCCCCACACACCGGGAAGGAAAACTTCACCCCGGTGGCGGTGGGGGGGGGGGGGTGTTTGCGGGAGCGCACCGGGCAGCGGCGGGGGGCGGCGGGGTCCGAGTCCCGGAGCTACAAAGGGGGTCCGGGGGGGGGGGGATTTGGGGGACCCTTCGGGACGAAGCCGGCCGGTCCCGGAGGGGGGGGGGATTTGGGGGACCCTTCGGGACGAAGCCGGCGGTCCCGGAGGGGGGGGGGGATTTGGGGGACCCTTCGGGACGAAGCCGGCGGTCCCGGAGGGGGGGGGGGGATTTGGGGGACCCTTCGGGACGAAGCCGGCGGTCCCGGAGGGGGGGGGGATTTGGGGGACCCTTCGGGACGAAGCCGGCGGTCCCGGAGGGGGGGGGGATTTGGGGACCTTTCGGGACGAAGCCGGCGGTCCCGGAGGGGGGGGTTTGGGGACCCTTCGGGGCGAAGCGGGGGGAGGAGTTTGGGGACCCTTCGAGACGAAGCGGTCCCGGGGAGGGGGGTTTGGGGACCCGTCGGGACGAAGCGGGGAGTCCCGGGGGGGGTGTATTTGGGCACCCGTCCGGACGAACAGGTGGCGGCCGAGGCCGCCCTCCGGCTGCAGCCTCCCCCAGCTCTTGATGCCGCGGGGACGTAATTAGAGTTTTACCAAAGAGCCCTCGAATTTTTTAAATTTATTTTTAAATTTTTTGGCTCCTTTCACCCCCCCTTCCCTTGAGCGCTTTAGCGTTGAGACCGCCCCCCCCCCCTCCTTCTCAGCCTGACCCTACGGGGTGCGGGGGGGCAGGAGCGGGGCTCGGGTGTTGCAGGGATAGGCGGGGGGGGGGGGGGGGCGAGCTTGGGGCTCCCGGGGTGTTTTTTGCAGGGGAAACTGAGGCAGGGAGGAGGAGGGAGCTGGTCCCTTGTTCTGGGGGGGGGGGGCAGCGCAGCAGCCCTCAGCTCTTGGCCGCTGCTTTGTGCGTTACGGTGTATTTTTTGCCCGGTTCTTTAATTTTTTCACGTTAAAAATGAAGCGGCGTACCTGCATGTGGGGTCCCTATGTTGGGGCATTGATTATTTAATTTTTTTCTGGGGGGGGGGGGGGGGGGGGTGGTGGTGATGGCCTCTCTCCAAAAATTATAAATAGTGACCCCCATCAGCAGAAAGCAAAATCCGGCTGGCGGGGGGGGGGGAGGCGATGGATGGAGGGGATACGCAGCAGCTGGAGGTCCCCATGGCTCATGGAGGGTGGAGGAGATGGGGAGAGAATGGGTTTATATTTTACTCGGGCAGCTGGGGGGGGGGAGGGAAAGGAAAACAGTCGTGTCTTGGGGGGGGAAGATGCTGGTCTGCACACGGGGCAGCGCTGGCAGAGCAAGGAGGTGACAGGGGAAACTGAGGCACGCAGCTGGGGGGGTTTCCGAGTCCTCTGCCACAAGAAGGGGCTTCTGCTCCCCCCCCCCGCCAAAGGTGTCAGAGGGGGGGTCTTGAGCTGTGCTGCTCCCTGGTCCTGAGCTGTGTGTCCTTTTCCGATGGCTGTCCTGGCTGAGGGGACAGTAGTGGGGACCCAGCGGTGGAGTGGGGCTGGGGGGGGGAGCTCTGGGACCTGGCAAACCCCTTCCCCTCCGGGGGCTTCCATCCCTGCAAGATGGCATTTGCGAAGGGCAGGATGGAGCCCGCTCCTGGTGTAAATCAGGAGTGTGTTTACCCCAGCATTTCCCTGTTAGGTGCAGAGCAGGCTTGGCTCTGTGACGAGCTGGTGTGTGTGTGTGTGTGGGGGCTGGTTTGGCTGGGGGTGGGGGGGTCTGCGCTCAGCCCCCCGGCTCCATTGCAGCCTGCTTTTTATGTGAATCCCGGCGTTGGCTCCTGCCGGCTGCGGGGACATTGTCCGGCTGCGGGGACATCATCCGGCTGTCTCCGTGGGGCTCGGGGCTGTGTGGCAGGCAGGGCTGGTAAAAAAAAAAAATAATAAAAAATATAAAAAATATAATATTTAAGCTGGCTGCACGTGCTCTGGGGGTCACCAGAGATGCCGAAGCCGGTGACGGGGAGGACCAGCGGCTTAGCTCTGTGCATATTTCTAAGACAAAGTGGTTTTCTTGCTGCTCCTTGGCAAAAAAAAAAAGGGCGTAGTGTGATCCCTTCCACCAGTGGGGAAACTGAGGCACGGCGTGCCTATGACCGTGACCTCCGTGAGCCAGTGGCTGCGCTGGGTGTCCCCGTGGCAGCTTCCCCACGGGCTCGGGATGCTCTTTGCTCCTTCCTGGAGCCCACAAACTTCTGTGATTCGTTAAGATTTCGCGGTGGTGTGGGTGCCCGTCGGTGTCGTGCTTGTCACGGTGGGGGGTGGGGGGCGGTTGAATGGCGCTCGCTGACCCTCCAGACCGAGCGGCCCCTTCTGCTCTTGCTGTGTCAGCTGGGGACCTGCCAGTTGTCACACGGTTGTCACTGGTGTGGTTTGCCGCTCTCCTCTTGCCTCTCTGGGCTCTTCCCGGTAAAACTCGTAACCTTTCCCCATGACCACCAGTCTCCCAGAGTGGGCTGGCTCTCGGGGCTCCGGCTTTGGCCACCGGGCAGCGGGTTCGGCAGGTTCAGCTCTTTTTCCTTCCTCTTTTTGCCTTCCCCTGCTGGGAAAGGGGTGCAGCTCCGCTCCTCTTTATTGCACCCCCCAAAAAAAAATCAGCAACAACTTGTTCTCCAGGTGTTACCCCAGCCTGGTTTTGGGGACACGGAGCGGGGACGCGCGCTGGCCCTGCGTGGCGCTCCCGCCGTAGTCATGCGGAAGCCGCTTGCCCTGGGCTCTGACTGCGCGAGCTGCGATTAAACAAATAAAATATGTGGCTGTGGAGCTTCCCCTAAAGAGGCTGGTGCCGCTGGGGAGCCCCGCACTGGGGTTGGGGACACCTCTGGTGGCACTAGGACTGGTCTGGGGGGGTGTGTGTGTGTGGTTGCTGGTTGTGGTGGATGAACCCCTCGCTGGGGGGGTCCCTGAGGGTCCCGTCACCCCCCCGGATGCCCCTTGCAGGCTGGCGGGACGCAGCAGGCGTGACCCCGATCCATTGTCTGGGCGGAGTGAATGGAACCCCCCCCCGGAGCCGACGCTGTCCCCAGGGCTGGGATTGGGGTCAGGGAGTGGAACAAATCCGCCTGGCGTCCCCCCCTACCCCAGCCGTTAACCGTTGGGGGTCCTGGGGGGGATGACACAGGGATGCAGCGTCTGTGCATCCCAGGGCTGGTGGGGGTCAGGAGCGGGGGGCCGTCCCCGGGGGCTGCCAGCAGCCCCCCACACCGGTGCTGGGGACGGGGCCAGTGTTCCCAGCTTTCCGGCTGCTGGGTTGCCTGATCCTGCTTTTCCCAGCCCTTTGCCCGCTGTTTATTTCCCTCCACCTGGCTGCTGACAGGCTCTCCCATGCCAGGGGAATTTTTTCCCCTCCCCGCTCCGCCTTCACCAAGCACAGAAAATGTGCAAGTGCTTTACATTTTCCTTGTCAGTTTGTTTCAGGCTTGGATTGTTGGTTGTTTTTCGCCCCCCCCCCCGGCCTGTTCTGCCGTGCTGGGGAAGAGTCTCTTTCTCTTGCTTGCTCCTACATGTGTGTTTTTAACTCCCATGGCCTTTCCCAGAGCCTCCAGACGCTGCAAACAGCCCCCCCCCAAGCCCCTGCACCGAGAGGATGCTCCAGAAAATCCTGTTGACGTGCCCGAGTGTGCCCAGGGTGGAGGTTTCCTGCTCCCTTGGCTCTCCAGTGTCCCCTCTCCATGCAGTGGAGCCTGGCGGATCTTCCCTGTCCGCGGGGGTGAAGTGGGATTTAGGGATGCTCCGAGTGATGCTTGACACTCCTGGATGGACCCGTCCCTCTGGCTCCGCATCCGTGGCAAAGGGTGGCAGTGCCTGTTCCCCACCCCAAGGCTTACAGTTGTATTTCCATAATTTTTGCCCTCTTCCCCTTGCTCCAAAACTACAGTTTCATGTTTTTCCTCCCAGTGCTTGGACCTGCCCTGGCCTCGGGAACAGGGATGCTGGTGAGTCACCTCCTGGCCCGGACTGCACATTTTTCCCTTTTGTTATCCAAACTAAGACAAACCAGGCCCATTCCAGCTTCCCTGGGAGCTTTCCCGGAGCAAAGCCCGGCAGGATCCGGGCCCCTGGGGGGGGCGGGGGGGGCAGGGACGCCTCCTCAAAACAAAGGCAGGTGCTTGTTGGTGGCTTTGACCCCTGCCCTGACAGTGACGACCCCCCCACACCCCCCCACCCCCTGCTGCCTCTTGACGTTGGTTTTTCCCCTGATTGCACCCGGGATGGAGCTTTTCCATAGCACTCAACCCATCGCCCCATCCTGGCTCCGCAGAGGGGCTGAGAGCCCCGAGCACCCCAAAGCACCCCAAAAAATGTCCCCTCCTGGCTGCAGCACCCCCCCGCCCCCCCAGGTCTTTGCTGCTGTGGTTTTGGGTGGTTTTGGCAGTCGTGCGAGGGTTAAGTGCCAGGTAAATCCCTGCTGCATCCTCGGAGCTGGGAGGTAGCACCGGCTCTGGAGAGCCTTATCGACGCAGCCCTGCCATCTGCCTGCTTAAACCTCCATAAATAAGCTTTTTAATAATCTATTATTAACATGCGCTATAATTGTCTTATTAGAATGTCTGGGAACCTTTAGTTACTGCGTGATTAAATGTCAAGATTCCCAAACCTCCTTTTCTCCCCGCCGGCGGCTTGGGATTCGCTTTGCGGCTTTCCTTGGATCCCGCTCTCCTGTTCCAGGCTGGGGACCCTCCTCCTTGTACTTGGGGAAACTGAGGCTTTCCCCTCCGAACAAGGAGGATTCCCAGCAATTAGTCCCCCGGAGCTAATTGCCCTCTCGTTGGCAGCTTTAAAATAAATAAGTCCTGGAGATGGAGCTTTCCTTTCCGCTGCAGGTGGCCTGGCAGAAGCTGCTGCCGCTTTTCCCTGTGCCGGGATGGATGCGGGTGGGCGATGGGGTGGGACGAACCTGGGGATATGGGACGCGCTCTTCCTCAGGGTGAAGGGCATCTCTGGGGAGGAAGAGGAGGAGGAAGGCGCTGGAGCTGGTGGGTGCCGGAGGGACTTCCCAGGGTGTTCCCGGAGCCGTTTCCTTTCCTGGTGCTGGGAGCGGCTGGTTTTACACCCTCTGCTCGGATGGAAAGCCAAAGTCCAGCTGTGTTCCAACTGCTGGAGAGCAAAGGCAGAGCCCCTGCCTGTCTCCTGCCCGTGGGGGCAGCCCTGTCCCCCCCCCCCGAGCTGCATCAGCTGCCCTTTTTGAGCTGTTTTTTTTACAAATCGGGAGAGTTTTTCCCACTGGCTGGGCGCTCCTTAGCTGCAGCTTGTTCTGGGGCTGCTTTCCAGCTCCTCCAGGTCCTGCCCGGTGTGTCCCAGCCCTGGTTTGCAGCACCCTGGGTGCTGGCTTGGGGTGGGGGGGGACGACACACAGATGTCCCGGGAGAGCCCGTGGGTTTCCTACAGGTTTAAGGAGCTTTGCACCCCGATTTCTCCCGCCTGGAGAGCGAATCCAAGTGTGGATGGTGGCAGATGCGTGCTGTGGGAGCCAAGAGAGGGCTGTCCCCATCTTCTGTGTCCCCCTCCCTGGCCCTGAACTTCTGCCAGACCCCAAATCTGGGTGCTGGTGCTCTGCTGGCTGCAGGGGTGGGACAGTGAAGCTCCCTCTGCCCCCCCCCCCCCCCCCCCCCCCCCCCCCCCCCCCCCCCATGCTGGGGGGGTTTGGGGGCCCTTCCCATGGGGTGCCTGGCTATTGGGGTGCAGGGAGGGTGATGCTCCTGCAGTTTGGGGTTCAGCAGGGCCATGGGGTCTTGGTGCGTGACCCCCCCGCCCCATGCCTGGCAGACTCACAGCTGGAGGGAGCCTCCTGACTGCATCTGGCCATAAATTTGTTGTTTCCTGACCTTTCTGCCCCCCCTCCCCCCCCCAAAGTGCCCCAGATGTTGGGAAAACAGGAGCTGGGTGAGGGTTGGTGGGTGCTTGGCACTCAGACTCCCCCCTCCCTCCCCCCCCCCAGCATCCTGCACTGGGTCTGGGGGTATCTTTGGGTGGCCCTGTCCCTTCTAGGGGAAGCAGGGACACGGTGTCTGCCCTGCACCCCTCTGCCTGCCCACCTGGGGGGGCTCTGAGCATGGGAAAGCCCCCCCCCCACCCCTCTATCCCATGCGGGGATGCAGCGGGGAGCGCAGCATTGCAGCCGGGGCGGGTAAATGTGTCGCAGCGACTCTGAATATTTTTGTCATATGCTGTTTTTTATTGTGGTGGTGGTGGTGGTGTGTTTTTTTTTTTTATTTTATTTATTTGGCTTGAGAAATATTGGCAGATCGCCCACAATGGGGTGGTTGTGCCGGTGCGGATCTTCCCGGCTCCCTGCGGCTCCATCCCTCCCGGCTCCGGGGCTGGGCTCTGCGCTAGGGTGGCACCCGCCGGGTGCTGGGGTCCCCCTTGGTCTGGGGACACCTTCCCCCAGGGCCATAAGCCAGTGAACAGCTTTGATTCCCCCCTTTCCCCATGTGGATCAGCCCTTTTTTGCCATCGTTAAGTTAATCAGGGTTGTGGGATGCGGCACCTGGCTGGCTTGAGATGCTCTCCCAGGACAGGACGAGGGGATGGGGATGGGGACACTGATGACCTGATGCGTCTTAACGAGGCCACTGTCCCCACGGTCTGCAATGACCGTGCTGGAGATGAACGGTGGCAGCCCCTGGGCGTTTGAGCCTGGCGTGCTGCTTCGTGCTGGAGACCTTCAGCCTAATTAGCCCAATTAGCCCAGGCGAGGAGCAAGCCTGGCTGTGGTCTAGTGTGCTTCACCCCGAAACTGGACCACGGGCTGCTGGATGGGGTGCCAGGAGGAGGATGTCACCGGGAGGAGGATGTCACCGGGAGGAGGATGTCACCCGCAGGCGAGCGGTGGCTGCTCTGGAAGAGGAGCTGAAGCGCTGCAGCCCGGCCGCCCCCCCATCATGGGGGGCTCAGCTTTGGGGTGCTGCCCGGGGGGAGGGCGGTCATCTCGCTGTCTGACAGGAGATGGTGGAAACGGCTTTTTCTCTGATGGGCCAAAGGGGACGGAGCATCCTGGCCGCTCAGTTACGGAAGCAAAGGCAGGTGGAGGGATGGAGTACGGACAAATTGCCTTGCTTGGATGGATTTGGAGGTGTCCGTGGAGCTGCTGTGGATTTGGGGGTGCTCTGTGGGGCTCCTCGGGGTGCAGCCCCCTCCCTGTCCCGGGCTGCGTGGTCCCGGTGCCTCGGTTCCCCCTGAATCTGGAGCCGTGATGGCGGAGGGTTTGACAAGAGGGATTTTAAAGTGGGGGCAGCGTGTCCAGGCAGATCCGCCCAGGGATGGGATCCACTCTGGAGCCCTTCCCCTGCTGCTGGCAGCCCACCCGCGGGGACAAGGACCTGCCATGGGGCAGGGCAGCCCCACACACCCCCAAGTGCCGGGTCCTTCGAAGCTCCTCACCCTATGACAGCACATCCCTGTCAGCACGTTAACACCCTGTGTAATTAGCAGAATTAATGCTCTTCACATAATCACTAGGTGCTGGGATTCAGCTAATTGAATTAGCGGAGGTGGGTGATCCGTGGTCACCCCCCCCCACCGCCGGCACCTCGGGGACCTCTGGTTCTGTGTTTTTGGTGGCAAAGGCACAGAAGCACCTGATGGAAGTGGGCGCTGGAGCTTCCCAGAGGGTTTTTGGGGAAGGAGCAGCTCGGGGGTGACTAATGAAGACCCCCCAGGGCCAGGGCAGGCTCCGGCCTCTCCCCTTGGGGACCCAGATGCCATGGGGGGGTTGCAGATGCCCAGCCGGGTCTTTTCCCAAGGACTGTCCTTGTGTTGCTTATTTTTTTTTATTACTGTATTTTCAGCTGTCTGCTGAGTGATAATGTCCCATTGATTTTCCTACAGCCTGCTTTCCTTGGATTATAACGGCATCAAACCAAAGCACTGCATCTCTGCGCTGGGCTATTTCTTTTTTTTTTTTTAATTTTTTTTTTTATGAGTTGAACTTTTAATTTAGTAAATGACCCAGGCTCCTGTCCGGGGACCTGCTGCTCACTGTGCCCGGCTCCTGACAGCATCTCTCGGTGCAAGGGGCCGTCTCCTGCCTCTCTTCCCGGGTTATCCTGGTTGGACTGGGTCAGGGATGGGAGCTGGGACCCGGCTGGGGCAGGATGGGTGCCGGGGGGGGGTGTGGGGTGGGTGTGAGGTGCTGACATGGGGTTGTGAATTCCTGCCTGCGCTTCCAGCTCTGTGCAGGGTCTCTTCTCTCACCACCCCTGCGCTCTCCCGATTTTTTCAGTTATTCCTGCATAATTTGTGTAACCCCAGAGTTTGTAGCGCATGGGCTGAGGATGCTGGGGGTCAGCCCACGCGGACTGAGGATGCTGGGGGTCAGTACCCCCCCCACCGTGGGGATGGGGGGCAGCTCTGGGGCAGGGTGGGAGCACAGTGCCTTGGTCAAACTGGCTGCCCAGAGCGGGGTCCCCACGGGGCCATGCCTGGGCCTGGGGGGGGGTTGTGGGACACCCCGTCGTGGGTGGCGGTGGGGTGGGAGATGCTGATGCTGGGGTTGTGGGACACCCCGTCGTGGGTGGCGGTGGGGTGGGAGATGCTCACGCTGGGGTTGTGGGACACCCCATCGTGGGTGGCGATGGAGTGGGAGATGCTGATGCTGGGGTTGTGGGACACCCCGTCGTGGGTGGCGGTGGGGTGGGAGATGCTCACGCTGGGGTTGTGGGACACCCCGTCGTGGGTGGCGATGGAGTGGGAGATGCTGATGCTGGGGTTGTGGGACACCCCGTTGTGGGTGGCGGTGGGGTGGGAGATGCTGATGCTGGGGTTGTGGGACACCCCGTTGTGGGTGGCGGTGGGGTGGGAGATGCTGATGCTGGGGTTGTGGGACACCCCGTTGTGGGTGGCGGTGGGGTGGGAGATGCTCACGCTGGGGTTGTGGGACACCCCGTCGTGGGTGGCGGTGGGGTGGGAGATGCTCACGCTGGGGTTGTGGGACACCCCGTCGTGGGTGGCGGTGGGGTGGGAGATGCTCACGCTGGGGTTGTGGGACACCCCATCGTGGGTGGCAGTGGGGTGGGAGATGCTGATGCTGGGGTTGTGGGACACCCCGTCATGGGTGGTGATGGAGTGGGAGATGCTGATGCTGGGGTTGTGGGACACCCCGTCGTGGGTGGCGGTGGGGTGGGAGATGCTCACGCTGGGGTGGGGGCGAGGCAGCGGCTCCATCCTGGTCTGCGGGAGCAAGGAAAAAAAGTTGGGGAAGGAAATACCAGGAGTGGGGCTTTGGGTGTCTGAAATAGTGGAGTGGCGGCGGCGGGGGGGTTTGAGAAGTGGTGGTGGGGATTTTGGGGTGTCTGAAGGGGGTGCTGCAGGCGAGCCCCCCCCCGCCCTGTGTTGCTTGCTGTTTTCCTTTCCCTGGAGCTGGATGGAAGGTCCTGAGCCTTCCCATGGGGGATGTGGTGCAGGTGGGTGCTGCACCCCAGGGGCAAAATCCAGCCCTGGGGGTCTCCATACTCACAGGGAGGGTGATGCCTCCCCATGCCTGGATGGGGAGGTGGGGGGCAGAGGGTTTGGGGTGTCACTGCGGGGCTGGGGAGGGGGTCCCTGCCCGGGAGTGACCGGGGAGGAGGGAAGGAAAGAGCCGGGATGCACCGCGCACCCTCTCAACTGCCGTCCGTGAGTCCATCCTGCGCCCTGGCTGTTGGCCACCAGCTCGTCTTCACCCCACTGGGAGAGTGAGACTCATAGGAGTAAAATGAGGTTTTTCTCCCAGTTCAGGAGGAAAATAAGGGTGAATGTGGGCAAAATTTTTACACTGAAAGGGTTGTCGAGCACTGGAAGAGGCTGCCCAGGGCAGTGGTGGAGTCGCCATCCCTGGAGGTGTTTAAAAGCCGGGCAGACGCGGTGCTGAGGGACGTGGGGTAGTGGTGGTTTGGGCAGTGTTGGGGTGATGGTTGGACTGGATGATCTGAAAGGTCCCTTCCAACCTCGACCATTCTCTGATCTTGTGCGACTGAACTCGAGGTTTCGCTTTCAGGGATGTGGATTCAAACCCATCTGTGCACCGAGCGCCTTCCGGGTCTCAGCAGCGTGGCATCCCTGCGGGCGCAGTGCTCCTGCCTGCTCGCCCTCGGAGCTGCAGAGGGGCAGGGGATGGGTGCCTGCCTGCGTCCCACCTGAGTTTTTACAGGGCCTAGGAAAATAAAGGGGGGGTGGGGACGGACTTTTGAGCAGCTTTCCAGAAAAAAGGAGAAATTTTACATTTTGTTTTGGACCATTTGCAAAGCAGAGCTGGCTTCACGGCCGGTGCCGCCAGTGGTGGAAGGGAGGTATTAAAAGCAATAAATAAGCTGTTGAGGAAAGGCATCCGCGGGCTTCTGCGACTCTGGATTTAAAATGTGCCGTCCCTGAGCACCGACTGCTTTTACACCTAACACCTGCATCCTGAGGAAATTATTTTCCTGGTTAAAAGAGCTTTTAACCTCTGGGAGCACTGGGTGGCACTGGGATGCTGCTGGAGACCCCCAGATGAGTTTGCTGGAGCTGCTGGTTTTTATCCCAGCCGTGGGGATGGATGGATGGATGCATGGATGCCCAGCTGGTGCTGGCCAGGGATGACTGGTAAAAACACCCCGGTGATGGGTTTTGGGGCTCAATTAGCCGTATCCCCCTTTTTACCTGGCCAAAGGGTGCCGGGCTCGGTCCAGCGCACGCTCCCCAGAGCTGTGACGCCGACTCCCTGGGCATGGAGAACCTCTTTATTCCCCCAATGGGGGTTTCTACTGGTGGCTGTAACCTGTCTGTCCCCCCCATTTAATAGCGGGGGGGGGTTTGGCTGAGCCCACCCCCCCTTCCCCCCTCCGGCGCTGGCAGCCGGGTGCGCGGATGATTGATTTACCCACGTCAGCCCCATTGCCACCTTTAAACCTCAGTGTCGGTCTTCCCACGTTGCTTTTCCCCGTGCAACCGGAGGAGGAGGCGGATGTCGACCTGGATTTCGCATTGCACTGAGACCTTCCTTCCCGCTCCTCTTCCTCCTGCCCTGATTTTTCCCAAGGGCTGGGGGGAGGATGCTGGGCACGGTGTGGACCGTGCAGCCCCGTCACCGGCTGGTTTTGCTGCGCGGCTCCATTTTTCGCCTCGAAAGGCCATAAATAACCTGGCGGAGCTGCATCCCCGAGGCCCCACCGGCGCTGGCATGTGCTCCATCAGGAGGATTAGCCCACCGGCGCGCTTTGCTCCCGCATCCGTCACTGCGGAGAGGCGGTACCCGAGGGCTGGGGGGGGAGACTAAGCGTTTCCCCTACTTTTTTATCCCCTGAAAAATGGGGTTGCTTTGGAAAGCTTGGTCTTTCCCCTGATTTCTGTAGCCAGGGTTGGTGTCGGAGCCCCGCGGGGCTGTGGCAATGCTGCTGCCGTGTCCTGGGGCAGCTCTTTCCCTGCGGAACTCGTGCCAAAGGAACACCTCTGTCCTGGGGGGGTTCCCCAAAATCAACATTTCACCCTCGAGCCTCACGATCCTGGCTTCTTTGCGTCCGTGGGCACATGGGGTGGGTTGCCTTCAGCGGGGCTGTGGGGTCCCGATGGTGATGGAGCCAGGGGGAGAAATGAGCTTTTTCTCCCCCTTTTTTCCCAGTTTATTTCCATCCATTACTTTTCCCAGTATTTTCGATCCTTTTTTCACCTTTTTTTACCTTCCCCTTCACCCCCCCACCAAGGTGGCACCGTGGCCTGGGAGCTGTAATTGCACGGTAAGCAATCGATAACGGCGGGACGGAGGTTTCCGAAGGCCTGCCTTGTTTTTCTTCTTATGGAGTGGAAGAGGCAGCCCTGACTATGTTAATTAAGCGATGGTTAATTATTAAAGCGCTTGCGTTGCAGATTAGCGGCCTCCTGGCCGTTTCTGTGCTGCGGGACCTCTCCTGACCTGGGTATAAATAACGGAGGAACGATGCTGGTCCTTCCCGGGGGAGCAGAGCCTCCTGGATCCAGGCACAGCACTGGGATGGGGTGTTAATACCCACGTTTGCTCCAGCCGTGGGGCTGATACCCCCCATAGCATCACTATGTGCCCCATAGCGTCACTGCAAATGTGCGGCTGCACCCGCATGGGGGTGATGCAGCCCCCCCCCCGCCCCGAGAGCTGCTTTGGGGGTGGGAGGGAAGGGGAGCCGCATTTCGCAGCTGGATGTGCCCCAGGCAAGGACTCGGACCGGCAAGATTAATTAATTCCCCCTTTGCTTTTAAATGCATCTTCCTGATAAGGTGATGCGCGTGGTCCTTGCCCAAGCGTGAGCCTGCCCCCAGGCATCCCAAACCCTTCAGAGTTGTATTTTTCCTGGTTGTATTTGTAGTTACAGGCTTGGGGATGCCTGGAACTAACGCACATCTCCCAGTTTCCCCCCTTGTCCCTGTGCCCGGTGTCCCTCGCAGGCTCTTGGGGCCGGAGATCATAGAATCATAGGGTTGGAAGGGCCCTCTGGAGATCATCCCGTCCAACCCCCTGCCAGAGCAGGGTCACCCACAGCAGGTGGCACAGGAACGCGTCCAGGTGGGTTTGGAATGTCTCCAGAGACGGAGACTCCCCCACCTCTCTGGGCAGCCTGGGCCAGGGCTCTGCCACCCTCACAGCAAAGAAGTTCCTCCTTGTGTTGAGGTGGAACTTCCCATGGTCAAGTTTGTGCCCGTTCCCCCTTGTCCTGTCCCTGGGCACCACTGAGAAGAGCCTGGCCCCATCCTCCTGACACCCACCCTTTAAATATTTAGAAGCGTTGATGAGATCCCCCCTCAGACGTCTTTTTTCCAGACTGAAGAGACCCAAATCCCTCAGCCTTTCTCCATAAGAGAGATGTTCCATCCCCTCAGCATCTTGGCAGCCCTTTGCTGTCCCCTCTCCAGCAGTTCCCTGTCCCTCTTGACCCGGGGAGCCCAGAACTGGACACAGCACTCCAGACGCGGCCTCCCCAGGGCAGAGCAGAGGGGGAGGATGACCTCCCTCCACCTGCTGCCCACACTCTTCCTGATGCCCCCCAGGATGCCATTGGCCTTCTTGGCCACCAGGGCCCATTGCTGGCTCATGGTCACCCTGTTGTCCACCAGGACTCCCAGGTCCCTTTCCACCAGATGGAGCTGGGCACTTGCCACGGGAGGTTTGACACCTCCATGGGGACTTGCAGGTAAAACCCATAGTCTAACAGGCAAAAAAAAAAAAGAGATTTATGTCTTCTGTAGTTGCCGGTAGACGGATGTTGTTCTCCTCGCCCTGCGCTTTCCAAACACTGAGGTTATCAGGCATAAGTGACTTATTATGCAAATCCTCCGTCTTAATATCTGGCTGCTCTCTCCCTGGAATTGCATTGGCTAAACCCCCTGCGTTACTGGAGCTGCTAATGTTTACACATTAGCTCCTTTGGCTAATAGACAAGGCTTCAAGTTGCAAATTGATGTTTCTTACAGCTGAGCAAATTATTTTTCTATTAAATGCAATATTTAAAATGATTTGGAGAAGCAAAACAAACTACTGGCGAGAATTCTAATGGAGCTGCTTTCCATATTCTTCTAATCAGCTTTTATCGGGGCCGGGAAATCGGTAGTTTTTCTTTAAATGTTTCTGTTTCGCGGAAGTGGGGGAACGGAGAGGAGCAGGAGAGTGTTTATCGTAATCTCCGCTGTGTGTAAAGCACAAAAACACTCGTAGCTGCCTGTTGCGCTTTTACCCAAGGTCCTTCGATGGTGTGAAGTGCAGTTTTGGGGGGGGGGGGGGGGGTTTGGTTTCCCTCCGCTAGTCTGGACTGGAAGAGATGATCCCAAACCCCGGGGGGGGGTCGGGTTTGGCTGGGGGCTGGAGCTGCCCTGTGCGATGCTGGGGATTCCCAGGGCTCTCCATAGGCGTGCGATGCCGGGATGCCACGGCAGAGGACCCCTTCCCCATCCCGGTTATCTCACCAAGCTGGATTCCTCGGTGCTGCATCCCCCTTAAGTGACTCCCAGACCCCTGCACAGCATCGTCTCCTGGGAGTCTGAGCCCCCTCCCGGATAAAAATGGGGTTTCCAATCCCGTATCCATTAATAATCTCAACCGGGAGCGTCCAGTGTGGTACGCGCAAGATCCTGCTGGATAAGAAGTGTGTCTAATTTTAGCTGGATTGCAGTATGTGTTCCCTATCCCCCGTGTCTGCTGGCGCCCGGGGGAAAGCGGCTCCCGGCGTTTCCTTCCCGGGGCACGTTCCCGTAGGAGCGTGCCGAGGAAATTGCCTGTAAATAGCAGCGGGGCTCTGGGAGGTGGGAGGCTGGCTCGGCTCCGCGGGGGTGCCGGGGAAGGGATGGCATCTTCCTGGCGTCGCTGGAGCAGGCCTGTGCATCCCAGCAAACCCTGGCTCCAGGGGCTTTCCGTCATCCCCAGGGGACGATGCCAGTTGCTGGTGGCATTATGGGACTCTGCCAAATCACCTCCGTGCCTCAGTTTCCCTATCTGCAGCAGCAGCACTAACCATTTTTCCTGCTTAAAGAACTTTATCCTTTGGTGCAGAAAAAGAGCATCTTTCTCACATGCGTTAGGAGGAGAGGGCTTGGGTGCCATAGTCCAGGGCTGCGTGACTTTATGTAGCCTCCGGCTCTGTCCCTGCTCCCGGGAAGCAGTGAAAACTCTGGATTTGGGAGGCAAAGGAGCTCCGCTCACCCCCTGCCCCATCTCAGTGCGTTTGGATGATGGTGACGATGGGTCGTAGCCCTGTGTTGCTGCGCGAGGTGTTGGCGGGCAGCCGTTTGGCTGTTGGAGGGACGCGTGGTGTGTCCTGTGGGTACCCGAATCCTTCTGATTTCCTGCTGATAGTTACCCGGGATGGGAGATGCTGGGAAAGGCTAGGGATGAAAAATTAATCCTGAGTCGAGAAGGTCACCTGTGTTGGCTTTCCCGGCTGGTGCCTACACCACGTGCAAAGGGGTGCTGGAGGCTTGTGCCTCCAAGATGCTGCATCCCGAAGGTGACCGTGCGGCTAAGCCAGTCCTAGGTAAGCCAAAACAGGAGCAAAACATGTTTTTTCTCCATCGATTGGCTCTGCTTCATCCTGGTGCTGTACTGGGAGTCCTGGCACCGCCTCCAAATTTCTCTGATGAGCCCATGCTTGATGAAATTCAGATATATCCCCCCCCCTTTTTTTTTTTTTATAAGGCCTTTCCACTTCTAGGTAAGTTATTCATGTAGCATCTCCATCCGATGATTTCCCGAAGGGTCTGGGCGGTGTTGTTGGCCCCCTTGGGGTCCGGGAGTGTGCCATCCCATCACGGATGGTGCCAGGCCGCCCTTTAGCGCCGGAGCCCTTTCAAGGCTGCTCTGTAAAAGAAAAAGAGAAGCCCGTGGAGCATGTCCCACGGCGCAGGAGGTTAAACAGGAAAGGTTTAAGTGTGTAATTAACTTCGAAGCGAGAGGAGCGTAGACTCGGCAGATGAAAGAGCGCCGGGCGGGCTGGTGGGCAGGCGGCCACGTTCCTCAGTGGCCATGAAGATTTAATTAGACGCCGTCCATTGTGCTTGGTTGTTTGGTCTTTCTTTTCCTCCCTCTTCTCCTCGAACCCTTCGTTCCTCCTCTCTCCCTCCCTGACTTTCCTCCTCTCCATCCCCGGGAAGGGGGATGCTGGGTGGCACTGGTACGCGGGAAGGATGCTGGGTGGCACTGGTACACGGGAAGGATGCTGGGTGGCACTGGTCCCCGTCTCCCTGGTGAATCCATTCAGCCACATCTTTCCTTTTTTTTTTTTCTTAAAAAAAATTTGGTCTGTCTGGTGTTTAACTCCCAAGTTAGTGCTCACCCCTCTGCTCCCCTCTGCCCAGGGCATGTCCCGGTGCCGCAGTGGTACCCGGGAGGGATGCTGGGTGGCACCGGTACCCAGGGTGGATGCTGAGCAGCACCCGTCTCCCTGGCAAATCCCTCAAGCCGCCTCTTTTTACTTACTTTTTTTAAAAATATTGGTCTGTCTGGTGTCTGACCCCCATGTTTAGCGCTTGCCCCTCTGCTCCTTCTGCCCGGGCATGCTGTGGTGCCAGGGGGGTGGCAGCGGTACCCGGGATGGGGATGCTGGGTGGCAGTGGTACCCAGGGAGGATGCTGAGCAGCGCTGGTACCCATCTCCCTGGCAAATCCCTCAAGCCACCTATTTTTACTCTTTTTTTTTTTTTTTTTTTTTTTAAATTTTGGTCCATCTGGTGTTTAACCCCCACGTTAGCACTCGCCCCTCTTCTCCCTGGGCACACCACGGTGCCGGGGGGGGGTTTGTGCGGGGCGTTTAACAGGGTACGGCTCATCCTTGGCAGCGGGTGCCTGTTGTGCCGTGGGGCAGGCTCTGGTTTTGGGGGCGGGGGGGGGGGGGGGGTGGTGGTTTAGGTGACTTTGGGGTATCAGTCGTCATGTCGGGTGCGTCGTGCCCCCGGGGAGCAGACCATCACGCCCCCGGCCGTATTTTTAGCCGCTCTCACAGTTCAGATCGCACCTCCTCTTGCGCTCCCTGCCTGCATCCCACCGCCCGGAGCTGCTGGTACCCGGCCTCCAGCCAGTGCTGGGGAACCGTCGGCTCCTTATTTCCCACCGAGATTTTAGGGCTCATCCGGACCCAGAGCTCCTCATCCCGACTCCTGCAGCCCACATCTCACTGCCGTTAGCCCTCAGGATGGGTGTAAGCATCCCCGCGGCTGCAGGCAGGTATTTGGGCTGGCAGTTTCCCTGCCTCCTTCGCAAACATGTTGATAAAACCTTAATTTTTTTTTTTTTTTACGAGCCGCTCTGGGTTTACCCGCTTTGGGGGAACCCACAGCCACCCCTTCTGCAGCCGGGAAGTTGCCGTTGAATTGCTCAGATGTTAATTTTTTATACCCCTGTTAATTTTGTGATGGGGAAGGAGAAGGGGCTGGGGGTCGACCTTCTCCCCAGCCCTGCCCTTGGGTGGGGGGAGACGGTGCCAAAACCCTCCCACGGCTCATGGCAGCCAGGACTCTGCAAAACCCTCTGTATTTTTTTTTTTTTTTTCCCCCTGTGTATCCAAATTGGAGACAAATTTATTGTTGGGATGGAGCGGCCGGTCGAACCGCCTTCGTTTCATGCTGTGGATGGGGGGGGAGCCATAACAATAAACCTGTCCGAAGAGGGAGACGGATGGGCTCGGCCAGCTGTGCCTCCGCCAGCGAAATAACTCCTCCGCGTAATTGCATTTTAAGCTTCTGGAGCCCGGGCATCGCCTTGCAGGTGGCCGAGGATCCAGCCTTGGGGTGATGGAGCAGTGGGGAAACTGAGGCACGGCACCAATTGGTGGCAGTGGCTGCGCTGGGGGTGATGGAGCAGTGGGGAAACTGAGGCACGGCACCAATTGGTGGCAGTGGCTGCGCTGGGGGTGACGAAGCAGTGGGGAAACTGAGGCACGGCACCGGTTGGTGGCAGTGGCTGCGCTGGGGGTGACGGAGCAGTGGGGAAACTGAGGCACGGCACCGGTTGGTGGCAGTGGCTGCGCTGGGGGTGACGGAGCAGTGGGGAAACTGAGGCACGGCACCGGTTGGTGGCAGTGGCTGCGCTGGGGGTGACGAAGCAGTGGGGAAACTGAGGCACGGCACCGGTTGGTGGCAGTGGCTGCGCTGGGGGTGATGGAGCAGTGGGGAAACTGAGGCACGGCACCGGTTGGTGGCAGTGGCTGCGCTGGGGGTGATGGAGCAGTGGGGAAACTGAGGCACGGCACTGGTTGGTGGCAGTGGCTGCGCTGGGGGTGACGGAGCAGTGGGGAAACTGAGGCACGGCACCGGTTGGTGGCAGTGGCTGCGCTGGGGGTGATGGAGCAGTGGGGAAACTGAGGCACGGCACCGGTTGGTGGCAGTGGCTGCGCTGGGCGTGATGGAGCAGTGGGGAAACTGAGGCACGGCACTGGTTGGTGGCAGTGGCTGCGCTGGGGGTGACGAAGCAGTGGGGAAACTGAGGCACGGCACCGGTTGGTGGCAGTGGCTGCGCTGGGGGTGACGGAGCAGTGGGGAAACTGAGGCACGGCACCGGTTGGTGGCAGTGGCTGCGCTGGGGGTGAGGGAGCAGTGGGGAAACTGAGGCACGGCACCGGTTGGTGGCAGTGGCCGCGCTGGGGGTGACGGAGCAGTGGGGAAACTGAGGCACGGCACCGGTTGGTGGCAGTGGCTGCGCTGGGGTGATGGAGCAGTGGGGAAACTGAGGCACGGCACCGGTTGGTGGCAGTGGCTGCGCTGGGGGTGATGGAGCAGTGGGGAAACTGAGGCACGGCACCGGTTGGTGGCAGTGGCCGCGCTGGGGGTGATGGAGCAGTGGGGAAACTGAGGCACGGCACCGGTTGGTGGCAGTGGCTGCGCTGGGGGTGACGGAGCAGTGGGGAAACTGAGGCACGGCACCGGTTGGTGGCAGTGGCTGCGCTGGGGGTGACGGAGCAGTGGGGAAACTGAGGCACGGCACCGGTTGGTGGCAGTGGCTGCGCTGGGGGTGATGGAGCAGTGGGGAAACTGAGGCACGGCACCGGTTGGTGGCAGTGGCTGCGCTGGGGGTGATGGAGCAGTGGGGAAACTGAGGCACGGCACTGGTTGGTGGCAGTGGCTGCGCTGGGGGTGACGGAGCAGTGGGGAAACTGAGGCACGGCACCGGTTGGTGGCAGTGGCTGCGCTGGGGGTGACGGAGCAGTGGGGAAACTGAGGCACGGCACCGGTTGGTGGCAGTGGCTGCGCTGGGGGTGATGGAGCAGTGGGGAAACTGAGGCACGGCACCGGTTGGTGGCAGTGGCTGCGCTGGGGGTGACGGAGCAGTGGGGAAACTGAGGCACGGCACCGGTTGGTGGCAGTGGCCGCGCTGGGCGTGATGGAGCAGTGGGGAAACTGAGGCACGGCACTGGTTGGTGGCAGTGCTGCGCTGGGGGTGACGAAGCAGTGGGGAAACTGAGGCACGGCACCGGTTGGTGGCAGTGGCTGCGCTGGGGGTGACGGAGCAGTGGGGAAACTGAGGCACGGCACCGGTTGGTGGCAGTGGCTGCGCTGGGGGTGATGGAGCAGTGGGGAAACTGAGGCACGGCACCGGTTGGTGGCAGTGGCCGCGCTGGGGGTGACGGAGCAGTGGGGAAACTGAGGCACGGCACCGGTTGGTGGCAGTGGCTGCGCTGGGGGTGATGGAGCAGTGGGGAAACTGAGGCACGGCACCGGTTGGTGGCAGTGGCTGCGCTGGGGGTGATGGAGCAGTGGGGAAACTGAGGCACGGCACCGGTTGGTGGCAGTGGCCGCGCTGGGGGTGATGGAGCAGTGGGGAAACTGAGGCACGGCACCGGTTGGTGGCAGTGGCTGCGCTGGGGGTGACGGAGCAGTGGGGAAACTGAGGCACGGCACCGGTTGGTGGCAGTGGCCGCGCTGGGGGTGACGGAGCAGTGGGGAAACTGAGGCACGGCACCGGTTGGTGGCAGTGGCTGCGCTGGGGGTGACGGAGCAGTGGGGAAACTGAGGCACGGCACCGGTTGGTGGCAGTGGCTGCGCTGGGGGTGACGGAGCAGTGGGGAAACTGAGGCACGGCACCGGTTGGTGGCAGTGGCTGCGCTGGGGGTGATGGAGCAGTGGGGAAACTGAGGCACGGCACCGGTTGGTGGCAGTGGCCGCGCTGGGGGTGACGGAGCAGTGGGGAAACTGAGGCACGGCACCGGTTGGTGGCAGTGGCCGCGCTGGGGCTGTCAGTGGGATGCAGGCCAGGAGGAGGAGGTTACGTCTTCCCCAACTGGGAATAATTTCCTGGGGGTGAAGGAATTGCTTTTCCCTGGAAAGGGGGCTTTGAAACGTTCTTCCCTCTGCTCTGGTTTCTCAGACCCCAAAAAAAAAAAACCCCAACCCCAGCACTAAGAACAAATTTCTGCATCCCAGAATATCCTGTTTCAGCAGATCTTGGAAAGAAACATTTGGGCTTTTTTTTTTTTTAAATCAGTTGGCACTTAGTTTCTGACACGTTGTTTTATTTTGAAATTATTTTTTTTCCTTTCCTTTCCTTCCTGGAAAATTTTGACAGATTTGTGCTTTTTCTCCCGTTAGAAAAGCACAGCCAAGTTCCAAACTCTTTTCAAATCCAGTGCGTCTCGTGGTGAGAGCCAAAGGAGCTGGGGAACTGGGGGCACATCCGCACGTGGGCTGGGCAGACGCTCCGTTTCGGGAAGGATTTTAAGAAAGCTGTGAGGTCTCGGTGCCTCCAGGCATATAAATAGGAGAGAATTTGGTTTTTTTTGGGGTGTTTTTTTTTTGTTCTTTTAAAAGAAGTTTCTTGTGGTTCTGGGAGGAAAAAAAAAAAAACCCAAAACCTTGGCGGTGGAGCTGGAGTGCGCCCTGGTGCTTTAAAAAATGGGTGTAAAAGAGGGGGGAAAAGCCCCAAATGTGTTCTCGTGTACGAATATGTTGGGAATCATCATTTTATGTACATTTTATGTTTTTTTTTTCCCAGCGTTTGGACTTGTGTTCGCACAAGCGACGTGTCTGAGCATCCCCTGGCACGGGGAAGCGCAAGCCGTGCCGGCAGCAGGGAGACCATTAACGGGCAAATCCCCGGGGGGGCGGCAGGAATTACTTATGCAATTTGGGGATAAAATAGGAAAAAAACCCAAACAAACCAGCAGAAATAATCCCCAGGCCCGGCTCTGCTTTCACGCTGGCCCATTAGGGGATATTTGCCTTTGTTCGTTGTGCTGGCTCAGGGCTTTGGTAATGGGCCTGCCCTCGTCAGCCCCGGGGCTCGTATTAATTAGCGCTGGTGCCCTGGTCCCGGTGTGATCTGTGGGTTTAATGGAACAATAGGTCAGTGTTAACGAACCGGCCCCCAGCGGCCCCCATGGGCCACGCCAGCCCCAGAACTCCCCGTTTGGTGGGACGCGGGGATGGGATGGGGGATGTTGGCAGGATGCGGGGATGGGATGGGGGATGTGGGGATTGGACGCGGGGATGGATGGGATGGGGGATGCGGGGATGGATGGGATGGAGGACGCGGTGGGGGGGGGACGCGGGGATGGATGGGATGGAGGACGCGGTGGGGGGGGGACGCGGGGATGGATGGGATGGGGGACGTGGGGATGGGGGACGCGGGGATGGATGGGATGGGGGACGCGGGGGGGGGGATGCGGGGACGGATGGGATGGGGGACGGATGGGATGGGGGACGGATGGGATGGGGGACGGATGGGATGGGGGACGCGGGGACGGATGGGATGGGGGACAGGGGGACGGGGGGACTGGACGCGGGGACGGATGGGATGGGGGACGCGGGGACTGGACGCGGGGACGGATGGGATGGGGGACACGGGGACGGATGGGAGATGCAGGGATGGATGCGGGATGGGAGGTTGGCTGGCATCTCAGTGTGCTGTCATCGTGTCACCTCGCTACACACAGGGACAAGTGGTTTCTTGGCATTTATTCCGATTCTCCGTGTCCAGCCTCGCAGACTGGGGAGGTGGTGCAGACAAAAAAAACCAACCCCAAATCCCCCTAGAATAAATAAAAGGGCTCTGAAGTGCCATCCCACAGCTGGGGGGGGTTCAGTGATGCGTTTGTAGGGGTGTAATTGCTGCGGGTTGTTGGAGGTCCTGGCTGAGACCTGTCGCTCTCGTGTCAGGCGATGAACGGACAGACCCCCAGGAGCTCAAGGTCAAATGCGCGGGCGCAGGCGGGGGACTGAGGTCAAAGCAGGGTTTTTGGAGGAGCCCTCGGGCTCCCGCGAATCTTTCTGCAACCGCTGCAGGCGAGTGCCTGTCTCTTGGGAGAAACGCCCCCATTTGGTGACCGGCCCCCGGGAAGCAAAGCTGGGAGCTGCGTGGGGAGACCTCCGCGGGAGCTGAGACCTGCCAGCTCGTTTCACTGGTGGGGGAACTGCCTGGGAGGAGAAATGGGGGATTAGCAGCAGATGAGACCATATCCTCGCTGACGGGTGTCCATGGGGGGGATGCCTGGGGTCCCCCCTGTGTCCCATACCATCCCGGCAGGGCTTTTGGGGAGGAATCGGTCGATCTGGGGTCTCCATGGGGGCTGACGGGTCTCTCTGTCCGCAGCCGGCTGCACCTTCGAGGAGGACGGGGACCCGAACCAGTGCGAGTACAGCCAGGGCGAGGACGATGACTTCAGCTGGGAGCTCGTCCGCAGCTACATGATGCCGCACCTGACGGCTGACCTGCCGCACGGTGAGTCCCGGTCCCCAGCGGGGCCGCGCTCATGTCCCCCCACCCTGTGTCCCTGGGGACCTCTGCTCCAAGCCCACCGCTCGGTCCTGGACCCCATTGCCGGACCACGTGGCTTCTCCTGGTTTAATTCCGGCAACGTTTGAGGCTTGGCTTGTCCTCGGTCGCGTGGGCAGGGTGCTGCTGTGCCCGCCGGCAAGGTGTGGTGAGCTGCAGTCGGTGCTCAGCGCAGTGGGGTGGGATGCTGCGTGGTCCTGGCGGGGGGAGCGTCGCCTGGGGACAGGGGACCCTGCTGCTGGGTGGGGGAGGAGGGTTTTTAACAGGACGGCAGGGACAGGGACATCGGATGGCTGTGAGCCCCATGTCGCTGTGTAACCCCCATCACCCCGAACCACCCTGCGGCAGGAGGAACCTGCAAACAGTCCCAGAGTGTATTTTTGGGGTAAAAAGGCCAAGATTTCCAGCTCTGCCTCCTCTACCATGGCTATGTTTGTTGCTCGGGCACCCCCAGTCCCGGTCCCTGGGGGCTGCGTGGGGGGGGATGTCCCCTCCGCCCCGGCATCTCCCTGCCCGCGGGATGGCAGCAGCGCAGCCGGCTCTCCGTGCTCCCCGCGGGGCTCGGCAGCGTCTCCGGCGATGCCAAATTCCCCATCTGGCCTCGAGCGCAGCATCTGCGGCTGCCGCCAGCCGGGATGCGCCCGGATCCCGTCCTAAAGGGGCACCTTCGGAGCCGCTCTCCTCCCCGATGTGTCGGCTCGTGCTGCTCTTGCAGGTTTGGGGGCTCATGATAAATTCCCATCTCTGGGAGTCGTGGAAAAGGGGGGGGGGAGGGGAAATGCGTTTCTGGCTTTTACAAATGTGGGGAAAGGCTTATGGCTGTGAGTTGGAGGCGTCGTTGAAATCTTGGGAGTGTTAAGGAAGAAAATGCGGCTGGACCTGCTTCTCTTTTATTTATTTATTTTTTTTTTTTTAAAAATCTCATTGCTTTTAAACCAGTTTTCATTATTTTCTGGGTCCACCTCCTCACTCCGATGGCCAGGCTGGGGGAGCAGAGCCAGCCGTGGGGAGCTCCCTGTCTCCCGTGGGGGTGGCGTGGGCACCGTCCCTGGTGGCGTTCGGGGGCTCTGCTCGCTCCCAGCTCTGGACCCCGTCCCGCTGTGACACCCTCCCCGCCCCTCCCCCCCATTATCCCTGTGCCCATTCGCTTCACGAGATGCAGCGGGCTCGGGATGCTCCGCGTTTTCGGGACCTGCCTGATCCCGGCACTCCGACTCCTGGTGCCCAACGGGGAGGTCAGGTCCCAGGCTGAAGCTGGGCGGAAAGAGAGGAAAACTGGTTTAGAGCTCGATGGTACAAATGCCCCTTTTTATTAAGACACTAATTGCTTTATAGAAAACTCTCTACTGCTCCGTCAGTCTGCCTCCAGCTGTTTATCTCATGCCTTGTTCATGCCAGGGATTAATTTGGCTTTTCCCCTCTGCTAACCCTCCTCTTCCTTTACCTTCTCCTCTTCCCATCGCCTTTTCCTTCCTTTCCCATCCCCGCCGGCATGTCCTGGGCGAGGGCAAAACAACTCCGACAGATCCCGGCTCTCCCTTGATGATTTTCCAAATAATTGCTTTAAACTGAACTATCCTAATTTGTGTGTGTCTTGGGGGGGAGTTTCCTGGGGCGGCGAGGATGGGGAGCAGAGCCGGGGGTGGAGATGGCTCAGGATGGAGGGTCTTAAACCTGTAATTAGTTGGATTTTCTGCTCGGTTTTCAGCAGTAATTTAAAATCTGCAGCGAACTGCCTGAGTTTTGAGCCTGGGGGCTGAGGGGGTGGGATGGAAGGGGCTGCTCCCTCTGCTCGGGGAAACGTCTGTGGCTTAGCAAGAGATGGGGGCTTATATGAATGCAAAGAAGTTTAAGAAATAAACTCCAGAGTTGATGGAGAAGCAGATGCGACCGTCCCGGGTGGGATGCTGAGCTGTGAGCGTGGAGCATCCCGGATCCGGCCCCCGGGAAGAGCATCCGTCCCTGACGGTGACACCCAAAGGGATGCTTGTCCCTGTAGCTGAGGGCTCCCTTAATAACAGGTAGAGGATTTGCTCATGGCCTTGGGGCACCCAGTGGGCGCAGAGACCCCATTTTTCTGTGGTTTTACCCCGGTGTCCGTGGGGGGCTGCGCACGAGACTCCTGCAGCCTTCTTGCCCCTCTCGGGCCCCCCCAGCAGCTCGGTGGACGAAGGGTATTTCACAGCACCGGGGCCTCTCCGGGGAGCGCTTTCCAAAGGAGTCTCGTGGTCTCAGATTAAAATGAGTTTTTATTGGAGATCAGCCAGTTTTCAAGGAGCAGAGGATTTATTGGAGCGGCTGCTGGCTGCCGGCCACCCACCTCCACCTCTCCATCCCTCTTTCTCCTTGCTGCCTTCTTCAGTCTGGGTTGTTTCCACCCCCCCCGCCCCCCGGTCTCTTCCCATCTTGACTTGTCTCCCTCTTTCACCTAAAGAGGATGGATGGGTCTCTCCCACGTTGCGATTGTGATTTTTATTTTGGGTTGTTTTTTTTTTTTTTTTTTTCCGGCTCTTTAGTGTTGTTTTTTTAAAGGAGCCGGGTAAGGCAGGGCTGAGGCTGCACCGTCGCTGTGCCTGCTCCGGGATCACTCTCCCGGGATGCTTGGGATGCGCTTTCCTCCTGCTCTCTCCCCCCAGCATCGCCTCGGCTGGTCCTCACCTGCCTTCGGGCCCTGCGATATCGAGTCTCCTTAGAAGCGCCGCCGTTTCGAAGCTGGGGAGAGGAGGGACCGCGTGTGCCCTGCTCTGGGTTCAGCCGGGTCCCCAAATCTCTTTGAGGAGCGGGTGGCGGTCCAGCAGGCAGGGATGGGGCAGGGGAGCGAAATCAGGCCAGTTCCTCCGTCTTCCTGGGGTGAAACACAAGTTGAGGTGACTTAATGAATAGCAAAATCAAGCAGGGTGTTCCGGTTAAGCCCTGTATGAATTTGGACGGGGCAGATCCCAGGTGGAGCACAGGGTCGGGTCCCCGTCCTCACCCCCGCGGAGGTGCCGGGTGCCCCTTAGAGGAGAAGGATGCTCTGGAGAGCTCCAGGGACTCCCCGGGAGAGGGACGGGCGCCTCTTTTTGTCCCTGCTTGAATTTGCAGGTGGAAGTTTAAAGGAGTTGAGTTCAATTGGGAGAAACTGAGGCAAAAACTCCCCCGTGGAGGCTGTGTGCCCTCCTGCCCCCCGCCCCCGGAGCACCCCGGCTCCTCCGCACTGCGCGGCTGGGCCCAAAAATACAAAAACATCATATTTGTGGGTGTTTTTTCTTTTTTTTTCCCCCCCAAATGGTGCTTTTTCCTAGGTTTTCCTTCCAAACTCGGTGAGATTAGAAAACCCTCTGCGAATCGGGGTGTCTTTTCCCTGCTCGGCTCTTCCCTCCGAGCACGGAGCTGCCGTCGCGCTCCCTACGCGGCTGCATTGCGATGCCCCAACGTGGCCGTGTCGGGGGGGTGCCCGAGCCGTTTTCCCCACCCCGATGAGCTGCGGTGTCTCTCCATCCCCTCCAAGGAGTCTCTCCTTCAGCTGATAGCTCCGGCACTGCGTATCCAGAAAAAAAAAAAAAAAAACCAACCTGAAAAGTTAAAATTGAAAATTTAAAATTTAAGCTTGGTTGTTTTTTTTTTTTTTTTTTTTTTTTTTTTGCCTCCTGGGGAATTACTCCGGTCTGTCCAAGGAGCCCGTGGTGGTGGCAGATCCCCCGTGGGTGATGGGGATGCTGGTGCCTGGCGCAGAAGTGGGGACCGGGTACCCCATTCCCGTGCCGGCTCTGACAGATGGAGAAGGAAAACGGGGGCACCGTCGGGCTCCGTCTTTCAAAGCCATTTCCTGGAGCGCTCAGACCCCGTCCCCTGGCACCTCTTGGCTGGTGGTGCCACCCTCTGCCTGTCACCCTGCCAGCCTTCCGCTGCCTTTTAATAGCCCTTTGGTTTTATTATTTAACTTTTTCTAAAAAAAAAAAAAAAATCTATTTTTATCTCTCGGTGGTTTTGTAGGAGGAAAAAACACGGCGAGACAGGGAAGAAGAGGGGGGTGTGTGTGGAGTGTGTTCTTCCCTCCTCTCCTTGCTGAGCCATTTCAGATTGTTCCCAAAGGATGGGGGCGCAGGACCCCCGGGATGCGGGTGATGGGCAGAGCGGCTCCTTCCCTGCGGGCGGGCAGCGCTTCACCCCTCCCTGGGGAGAGAAAATCCTTGGGAGCTCATCGCCCAGGTTAGCGGAGCCGCCGAGTCATCCTCAAAGACCTGATTTGAATCCCAAACCTGGAGAACCCCGCGTGAGGACTTTGCCGGGATGGGTACAAGGCTTTCTGTGCGCGGCCCCTCCGGGCTGATTTTCTTTGCAGCTTTTAAACCTCGTCGTCGACTTTTGCGTAGCAAATTGATGGTTTTTCCTTAGGGATCGTTGCTGGAAACTTGTTTCTCTTTTTCATTCGTTTGATTGAAATATTATCTAGGGTTTTTTTGAGTCTTTCCTCTTTCGTCACAGAGCGCTTGGGTTTTTCCCTAAAAGCCCCCCTGAAAACTAAATTTAAATTATATTGCTCCATCCAGGCTGTGGGGGGGGGGACACACAGAGGGGCTGACTTGTTATTTATGGTGACGAAGGGGGGTGGCATCTCAATTCAAACCGACCTTAAATAGAGGATCCGATAAAAGATTTAACAAGCGAAGCGGGGTGTTGATGTGCACCCCCATCCCATCACCCTTTGGTTTGAGGTCTCAACCGGGGGATGTCCCGGGGCTGTTTCTGCGGCTCCCGTTTTGGGGGGGGTGGGATTTGGGGAAATTGAAACAAGTTTCCAGTGACGTTCCCTAAGGAAAACCCATCAATTTGCTACGCAAAAGTCAACGATGAGGTTTAAAAGCTGCAAAAAATCAGCCCCCAGGGGCTGTGCACAGAAAAGCCTTGTACCCATCCCGGCAAAGTCCTGATGTGGGGTCTCCAGAAGAATTTTCCCACTTGGGATTCAAATCAGGTCTTCGAGGATAACTCGGCGGCTCCGCTCACCTTGGCCGTGATTTTCCCCACGGTGACATTCGGAGCAGGTTTTCGCTGGGTGATGCCAACACCTGGCCAGGGCTCAAAAACAACCCCCCCTGTGCCGATGAGCTCCGATATTGCATCAACCCTCCTGCTGCTGGGAGCAGTCCTTCCTGTCCTCCCCCCTCCTCATTCCCGGCTCTGGGACACCCCCTTCTCCCCATTCCCACTCCAGCTTTGCTGGCGGGAATTAAGCTGAGCTTTAAAAACTGGAATTTGGTGGTTTGCGTAGCTCTTGCTGCAGCTCTGCTCTGGGAAAGCTGCCGGATCCTGGTGGAAGCTGAGCTCCCCGTGGGGTGGGGGTATGGGGGGGGAGCCTGGCACTGGATTAAGAGGGAGTATCCCTGTTATATCCCCTGCTCTATCCCCCTGGGAGGGGCTGTGCAGCCCTTTTGTCCCCCACCCCTGGAGCTGCCTGGCAGCATCCCAGCTGGATGAGGAGGCCAGGGACAGGTGGGTTGGTGGCCTGCGGTGGGGCTGCGTGTCCTGCAGGGTGGGTGGTGGCATTGTGTGTGTCACCCCCTCGTCACCCTTTTGTCACCCGCTGGCTGTCCCCCTGCCTCCTCCAGCTCCCTGGGGAACACCCGGGCAGGGCTGTGCTGCTGTTTGATTGGGATGCCTTAAAAAAAAAAAAAAAAACACCCAAAAATTCTCACTGCAAACCAAAAACATCCTCCACAAAAAAAGCCTGGGGGCTGCCGAGGGAGTTTGTCACCCCCATGCACCTCTCTGGGAGGTGTTGTCTGTTCCATGCCAGGGGATGCTCCGGTGTAGGATGCGGGGCCCCCCTGGCCCCGCTGCGGGATCCGGCACCGCTGCACAGGGATGGGTGTCTCTGCTTCTCCCGCGTGGAAAAAAACCAACCCCAGCCCGTACCATACCTTGGACTCGAAGCTGGGACCAGTCATTTATGGGGGAGGAGGATATAATTAGGACAACAGCGAGCGGTGGGAGCCTGCTTTTTCCGATGCTGGCAAGAAAATTAAGGGGGAAAAGCAGCGCGTGGGGGAAACCCTGCCAGAGGAGCGACGCACCGGGGGATTGCCGCCCCTTCGCGTCCGTGGTCCTGGCTGACCTTAATTCTCCCTCTTTTAAAATAACTTGTCAGTGTGGTTTAATTTTAGTCTCGGTCTCTTTATTTTGGTCCTCTGGCTTTTTTTTTTTTTTTTTTTGTTTTCAAAGCCGGGGGAGGAAGAAGGGTCTGCGTCTGTTAATGAGAGCCTGGCAGATTGAGGTGGCTTTTGGGAGATGTCCCCTGGCATCAGCGACCGCTCTGCGCCACCGTGTCCTGGACCAAATGGAACCGCTCTCGTTAGTGCAGAAATAATTTTGCTGGAGGAAGTGAGAGGAGAAAACAAAACAAGAGAAGGAATATGGACATAGTGCCTTCCCCTCTGGCCATGAAATGCTGTGGCTGCGCTCAACTCCAAGGAAATAAATTGTTAACGTTTTAGTTCACCCTGAATATCTGCCCGCAGGGATGGGGCGATGCCCGCACGGATTGGCCACATGGTGAAAATTTTGCTTTTTGGTGATTTCTTGCCCCTGCCCCAGCCCTCGACGCTGAGGGATGCACTGGAGGATGCACCGCGCTGCGGTACCCGGCACCGCATCTCCCCAGCTGATGCTGTCACCCTCTGCGTGTTTCAGGGTCCTCCCCCCCCAGCCCCAGCACATCTCCCAAGTGCTGGGGGGGGGGACGACAGATGGGTGCCCCCCACAATCCCCCGCTGCCTTTGTTAGGCTTTTCTCGGCGCCCTCTTGCTGATGGGAGGAAAGCGTGTGAATTTGTTTAAATTAACCAGCGGTGAAAGCTATTAATAATTAAGCACCTACTGTCAGGAAAACAATGGTAGACTTGAATAAACGGCCTGGCTTTGTTACTTACAGCTTCTGCCGTTATTAAAACGGGAGGGATATTAATAACCCCCTCGCCTTTGGTGATGGGGAGGGTTTGATGGGGCAGCTTCCCATCCACCCTGTGTCCCACCGCGGCCGTGATGGGTGGCTCCCGGAGCTGCTGCGAGGAGCTGGGACTCCTGTGTCCCCCCTTCTGCATCTCCCCCCGGATCCCGCCCCCGCATCCCCCCCCCCCCGCATCCTCCCCTCCTGCATCCCCCCCCGGATCCCCCCCCTGAATCGTCCCCTTGCATCCCCCCCCTGCATCCTCCCCCCCCCTGCATCCCCCCCCCCCCGGGTCCCCTCCTGCATCTCCCCCTCCTGCATCCCTGCTTCTGCATCCCCCCCGCGTCCCCCCCCCCGCATCCCCCCCCTGCATCCCCCCCCCCCCGCATTCCCCCTCCTGCATCCCCCCCCAGATCCTCCTCCTGCATCCCCCCTCTTGCATCCCCCTTCTGCCTCTGGACTGCTTAGGATGAAGCATGCTGGGCAGGGAAGAATGCTCCCTTTGGGATGCTTTTTGGGATGCTTTTTGGGATTTCCATTCTGCCTGCCCCATAAGTACAGCTTTGGAGTTGCACTGGAGCAAACTCCAGGGCTCCTGGTTTTGTCGCTGGTGATTTTGAGTGATGGGAGATGGGGTATCAGGGGCTGCTGGTGGGGGGGAAGGTGGGGAGCCATGTCTGGGGCTGGCATCCCGGAGAGCTGCTGTGTCGGCATCCCGGAGAGCTGCGGTGCTGCTTCTCATTAAGCCGACGAGTGTTTTTTTCCCCCTGCGAGCGCCCGCTGAGCACAGTTTAAACTCGACGACAACTGCGCGGTAAATGATACGAGGCGACGGGAATGGAAATTAAACGGCTGGGGCCCGGCTGGGGGGGCAGTGTCGCCGGAGCCGTGAGCATTAAAGAAAAGCAGGAGGAGGGTCTCCGGTGGCATCGAAGCTGTTGTTACTGACCCCGGTGTCCTGGGGGGGATCAGTTTATCCTGGAGGCAGCGGGGCTGATCCCAGTACCCAGAGGGGGCCTACTGGAAAGCTGGGGAGGGACTCTGGAGCAGGGAGGGGAGCCATAGGATGAGGGGGAACGGTTTTACACTGGAAGAGGGGAGATTTAGATGCGATACTGGGAAGAAATTCTTTGCTGTGAGGGTGGTGAGCCCCTGGCCCAGGTTGCCCAGAGAAGCTGTGGCTGCCCCATCCCTGGAGGGGTTCAAGGCCAGGTTGGACGGGGCTTGGAGCAACCTGGTCTGGTGGGAGGTGTCCCTGCCCGGGGCAGGGGGTGGCACTGGGTGGGCTTTCAGGTCCCTTCTAACCCGAAGCATTCTATGATCCTTCCCACCTCATCCAGTGACTGGGTCCTATTTTGGTGTCCTGCTGCTGCCCAAATAGGCATCCGACACTGACTCCATCCCAGATCCCTGGCTCCTGTCCTGCATGTCCCCATGGCTGGGTCGTGCGCATCTTTGCAATCCTGCATCCTCCACCTTCTCCATCCCCTCCAGCAAAGCTCAGGAGATGCAGAACAAGGGGATGACTCCATGCTCTTCTCCCTCCCGCCGCAGGCTCTTACCTGATGGTGAACTCCTCGCAGCATGCCCCGGGCCAGAAAGCTCACCTCCTCTTCCAGGCGCTGAGCGAGAATGACACCCACTGCCTCCAGTTCAGCTACTTCATGTACAGCCGGGACGGCCACAGCCCCGGCACCCTCAGCGCCTATGTCCGGGTGACAGGGGGCCCGGTGGGCAGCGCCGTCTGGAACGCCTCCGGCTCCCATGGCCGCCAGTGGCACCAGGCGGAGTTGGCCGTCAGCTTGTTCTGGCCCAGCGAGTACCAGGTGAGCCCCAACAGACCCCCCCCTTGCGTGGCATGGACCCCCATCTTGGGTGTCCCGGACCCCCCGGCGATGGGTGACCCCTCTGTTTGGTGCCGCAGGTCCTCTTCGAGGCGGTGGTCTCCAGCGAGCGCAGGGGCTATCTTGGCTTGGATGACATCTTGCTCTTGAATTATCCGTGCTGTGAGTGTCAGGGGATGGGACCCGAGGGTGGGCGGCATTTGGGGTGGTGGGTGGGGGAGTGGGTGCTGCTGAGCCAGGCTGGGCAACCAGCTTCGGAGCTTGGTGCCCTTTGGGATGGTCCTGGGGAGAGCTGATGGACTGAGGTGCAGCCTGGTGGCACCTGGGTGTCTTATTGTCACCTGGGCTGGTGGAGCTCCATCTCCTGGGTACCTCTGGGGCTCCTTTTTCCATCTCCATCCCCACCAGCTCCAACGTCGCTTCAGTTTTTATAAAACCTTGGAGAAGCGCAGACTGAACACGTGACCAGAGTGTCCCCGTCAAGAGGGGCCACCTGGGCCAGTGGGGACCTGAAATCCCAGGGCTGTCCCAATGTGTTGGCTGTTGGGATTCACCCCCTATTTCTTCTAGGTTGGGGTGGGAGGTCTGATCTCCTCTGTCAACCCTATAGCCTGTATCTGGCACCAGCGCTGTGGGATGCTGGAGGGGAGCATTCCTCCCCAGGAATGCATTCCTCCCCGGCTGGTCGTACGGGGACAAACCCCTGACTCCGGGCTCTGGATCCTGCCCAGGATCTCCGCTGTGGGCTTGCTGGGGAGGGATCCTGGCTGGGCTGGGAGGCTGGGGACCGAGCCCAGCCCCAGCATCCCAGGTAGGTTTTTGGGCTGTGGTGGGATTTTTGCAGCAATACCAACGTTTGCGTCCCTCGACAGCGAAAGCTCCTCATTTCTCCCGCCTGGGCGATGTGGAGGTCAACGCGGGGCAGAATGCCACCTTCCAGTGCGTGGCCGCTGGCAAAGCCGCCGAGGCCGAGCGGTTCCTCATGCAGGTGAGCAACGGCGGTGGGGAAACCAGCATCTCCACCGTCAACCCCACGCATTGCTTCTGCAACACCTCCCTGCCTTCCCTTTGGGAGAAGACACCACTGGGAAGGGAGGAGAAGGGGAATCCCCCCTACTTTCAAGCAGGCATCATTTGGGGACATGTTTGGTGTCACTGGATGTCACGCCGTGCCTTCTGGTGACATCTTGTCTCTCCTCGGGGGGTAGAGGCAGAGCGGCGAGGTGGTCCCTGCCACCTCTGTGAAGCACATCAGCCACCGGCGCTTCCTGGCCACCTTCCAGCTGGACGAGGTGTCCAAGGAGGAGCAGGACCTCTACCGCTGCGTCACCCAGTCCAGCCGCGGCTCGGGCGTCTCCAACTTTGCCGAGCTCATCGTGAAAGGTGGGTGACTTGCTGTTGCCCACCAGGTTTCTGGGCCATGGATGGGCTGTTTGAGCGCCGGTGTTTGGAGAGGAAGAGGAAGGTGGGATGCTCGGGGCGGTGGGATCGCAGTTTCTCGCTGGGAATGAGTTGCAACACGTGGATGGTTCAGCACAAACCCAGGAAACTACCTTTCGCGGTGGCCTTAGATCATTTATTTTTGATTGCAGTGGGTGGGAATTAATTAATTATGGTGAAACTGTGCAGCACCGTGCTGGGCAGCGTATCTTATAAAGATAATTAAGGTTTGATCAGATGAAACCCTGTTGCAGCTATTAAAGCCTCACAAAAAATGATGCAGGGCGTATGCACGGGCTGAAGTTTGAAGAGCGGAGGGTGCGCTGCCATACTTTGGTGTCGATCCCCACATCGTCTGGGCAGGGGATCCAAGTTTGTCCCATGCTCTGCAGTGTGATGGTGATGGATTTGTTTGGGAAGAGACGATCACAGAATCGGAGGATGGTTTGAGTTGGAAGGGACCTTAAAGCCCACCCAGTGCCACCCCCTGCCCTGGGCAGGGACACCTCCCACCAGACCAGGTTGCTCCAAGCCCCGTCCAACCTGGCCTTGAACCCCTCCAGGGATGGGGCAGCCACAGCTTCTCTGGGCAACCTGGGCCAGGGGCTCACCACCCTCACAGCAAACAATTTCTTCCCAATATCTCATCTAAATCTCCCTCTTTCAGTTCAAAACCATTTCCCCTCATCCCATGGCTCCCCTCCCTGCTCCAGAGTCCCTCCCCAGCTTTCCTGGAGCCCCTTTAGGGACTGGAAGGGGCTGGAAGGTCTCCCCGGAGCCTTCTCTTCTCCAGGCTGAACCCCCCCAGCTCTCTCAGCCTGTCCTCACAGCAGAGGGGCTCCAGCCTGTCATCGCGTGTCCACGCCATCAAGACCACGTGAATATCTTGACTTTAGAGAGTCAAAAATAAAATAAAATTGTGGTCCCTGTGGTTGTGCCGGTGTTGGCCTGGCTCCAGGGCTGGGGATGCTGTAGAGCTGTTCCTGGAGGGGGATGCTCCACCTGCCTCTTCTCCACTTTCTTCCAGAGCCCCCCACGCCCATCGCACCCCCGCAGCTGCTCCGGGCCGGCTCCACCTACCTCATCATCCAGCTCAACACCAACTCCATCATTGGCGACGGCCCCATCGTGCGCAAGGAGATTGAGTACCGCATGACCTCGGGGCCCTGGTCGGAGGTTCACGCTGTCAACATGCAGACCTACAAGCTCTGGCACCTGGATCCTGACACCGAGTACGAGATCAGCGTCCTGCTCACCCGGCCTGGCGAGGGGGGCACCGGCAAACCAGGGCCACCCCTCATCAGCCGCACCAAGTGTGCAGGTGGGTCCCACGCTGCATCCCTGCCACCCCGGGTGGTCTTGGGCAAGGTTTCCTGCCCCCTTGAGTAGTCTTGGGCAAGGTCTCTGCCACCCCAACTGGCCTTGGGCAAGGTCTCTGCCACCCCGGGTGGTCTTGGGTAAGGTCCTCTGCCACCCCGGGTGGTCTTGGGTAAGGTCCTCTGCCACCCCGGGTGGTCTTGGGCAAGGTCTCTGCCACCCCGGGTGGTCTTGGGCAAGGTCCCTGCCACCCTGGGTGGCCTTGGGCAAGGTTCCCAGCCACCCTGGGTGGTCTTGGGCAAGGTTTCCTGCCCCCTTGAGTAGTCTTGGGCAAGGTCTCTGCCACCCCAACTGGCCTTGGGCAAGGTCTCTGCCACCCCGGGTGGTCTTGGGCAAGGTCCCCTGCCACCCTGGGTGGCCTTGGGCAAGGTCCCTGCCACCCCAACTGGCCTTGGGCAAGGTCCCTGCCACCCCGGGTGGTCTTGGGCAAGGTCTCTGCCACCCCGGGTGGTCTTGGGCAAGGTCCCCGCCACCCTGGGTGGCCTTGGGCGAGGTTCCCAGCCACCCCGGGTGGTCTTGGGCAAGGTCTCCTGCCCCCTTCAGTAGTCTTGGGCAAGGTCCCTGCCACCCCGGGTGGTCTTGGGCAAGGTCCCTGCCACCCCGGGTGGTTCTGGGCAAGGTCTCTGCCACCCCGGGTGGCCTTGGGCAAGGTCCCCTATCATCCTGAGTGGCCTTGGGCAAGGTCTCCTGCCCCCTTGAGTAGTCTTGGGCAAGGTCCCTGCCACCCCAAGCCCTGGGCAGGGAGCGCGGCTGGGGCTGGATGTGTGCTGAGGGTGTTTGCTGGTGCGGTCCAGGAGCTTGAAGCATCACTCCTCTGATCGATTTGCCTTTCATTAAGTTTTTAGCAGCTGTAGCAGCATCTCGGGAGGGACCGCTAATTCACCCCACGGTGCGATGGTGGCCAGAGGGTAGCAGGGTGCATGGGTGAGCCCAGATCCTGAACCAGCGCAGTCAGCCCGTGCAGACGGGCTGAATATCCCTCGAGCCTGAAAATATCCTGATGATGGGTGGGTTTTTGCTGCTCAGAGTCGGCAGCAGCCGGGAGCGACCTCGGTGGGATGCACAGAGTCAGCAGCTGCTGCGCAGCTCGTTCCCGTCCCTGCGGCTGGGAAACGCCGGCTGGAGACGGCATCTCCCCCTCCCTGGGGCTGCAGGAGATGGCCGCATCCAGCACAGGGCATCCCCAAATCTCAGCACGGCTGTCACAGAATCCCACAATCCCAGAATGGCAGGGGTTGGAAGGGACCTCTGGAGATCACCCAGACCCACCCCCTGCCAGAGCAGGGTCACCCACAGCAGGTGGCACAGGAACGCGTCCAGGCGGGGTTGGAATGTCTCCAGAGACGGAGACTCCCCCACCTCTCTGGGCAGCCTGTGCCAGGGCTCTGCCACCCTCACAGCAAAGAAGTTCCTCCTCGTGTTGAGGTGGAACTTCCCATGGTCAAGTTTGTGCCCGTTGCCCCTTGTCCTGTCCCTGGGCACCACTGGGAAGAGCCTGGCCCCATCCTCCTGACACCCACCCTTTCAGTATTTAGAAGCGTTGATGAGATCCCCCCTCAGGTGTCTTTTTTCCAGACTGAAGAGACCCAAATCCCTCAGCCTTTCTCCATCAGAGAGATGTTCCATCCCCTCATCATCTTGGCAGCCCTTTGCTGTCCCTTCTCCAGCAGTTCCCTGTCCTTCTTGACCCCGGGAGCCCAGAGCTGGACCCAGCGCTCCAGTTCCCGAGGATGAGCTCCTTGGCTGTCCCTAGAGGTTCCCATCTCGTTCCCTCCTCGGAGGGAGCTGTGGATTATTCTCCAGTGCCTGGTTTGGCGCGGTCGGTGCCTCTCAAAATATTTCTTCTCAAATGATGTTAATCCTGTGCCTCACTGGAGGGGGGCTGGCTTTGGGGGGCGGGGGGGGTGGCGGGAGGGGTGCCTTCCCAGGCACGGCGATGACCTGGGGGTAATTCAGGGCAACCCCATCCCTGCTGAAGTCCCCTCGGGATATCCCGAGGGAAGGGGGGAGCTGGGGTTTCTCTCTGCCAAATGCCCCAACAAAGCCCACGGTGAGACCGAGCTGCTGGTCTGGTGTCCCCATCGCTGGGGGGCGACGGGGGGAGAGTTCTCCAGCGCTGTGGGGCTGCAGGGGAGCTTGTTTCTGTCGGGGGATCTGACCCCACATCCCTACGGGGGGTGACCCGGGTTGGGGGACGTGCCCATCCCCGGTGGGGCTGGCGGCAGCGTTTCAGACGCTCCATGGCAACCGCCTTCCTGATGCCGGGGTTTAACTGCCGGTAATTGAGCAAAGTCGAAGGCAAGGAGATGGCGTGGAGGTGGCACGGCGTTGTCGTGCCGTGGTCGCCCCGAGACACGGCACCGCCGCGATGCTGGGCTGGGACCCTGCACCAAAAATATGCCCAACCCAGCAAAAGCTGGGAGCGAGCCCGGAGCATCGCCCCGCGGACGGGGACCGGAGGGCGCACCCTCCTTACACCCGGCAGGAGCGGAGCAGGACAGGAGCGGAGCAGGACACATCCGCGTCCCCAGGGCTGCGGGGTGTCCCCGGTGGCTTTGGCCGTGGCCGTGGGGAGCCCCGTGAGCAGGGTGGGCATCAGAGATGCGTGTGCTCAGGCGTGGGAAGGGAGGGGAAGATGCAAACCCTGCGCAGGGATGGAGGGGGAGATGCAAACCCCGGCCCAGGCATCGTGGTGAGGGGCTGGCGGCAGCTTTTCATCCCAGATTAGTTTTCAGAGGCACTGGGGAAAGCCCAGGTTTCTGTATTACCCTGAGGCCGATGACAGGCGCTGTGTGACGCTCTCAGCACCCTGTATTTAATACCCCTTGGTTACTGTGTTCAGGCTTCCCTGGCTCTGCCCATGTCCTGTAATGATGCATTTTTCACCCTGGTGTCCCCTGGGTCACGGCGGGTTTGCAGATGGTGACACAGCCGCTCTTCCTCCACCCGAAAAGCGGCTGAGGTGGGATCGTCTGCATCCTCGGAGCCTCACCAGCCCATCTGCCCGGCACTGCATCTCCCACGCTTTGCAGGATCTGGCCCGGGGCTGGGGGGAGGACCTGGAAAAAGCCCTTGGGTAGATGCATCCTGCAGCCCCCGGGTCAAGGGGACATTCCCCATGTGGCCATGTACCACTGGCCACCATTGGCCCTGGGTGCCGTGCTGCTGGCCCTCACCTGGAGCTTTTAAATACACTGGAATCAAAAGGAGAGGGGAGGGTTGAAGCCTGGCACCACGCGGTGCTGCCCGGGGAGGTGTGGGGGCTCTGGTGGCCTCGGGGAGAGGAGTGGGGAGAGGTCCCTGAGCCCTTGGCCACCCACTGGGAGTGATGGCGGTGGCCACCGGGGCTGAGGTTTAGTGGGTTTTGGCAGAGTGGGACACGGTGGCAGGTTAGAGCCGGGGTCCCCGCAGCGTGGGGCTGTGTGCCTGCGGCCGTGCTCCCCCTTCCAAAACCAACTGGGGTTTCGCACTGTCCCACAAGGGCGTCGGGACACGCAGGAGCATCCGCTGAGGTTGCAAAAGCCTCTTACGACCCTGAGCTGCCCAAATTGCTCCGCGGTGCAAATCCCCGGGGGATCAGCTCTGTCTCAGGGTGGGCAGAGACCCTCCGTCCCTCTCGGGGTCCTTCGCACCACCCTTGGTTGTGGAGAGGAGTCACTGCCGTTAACCCAAACCACCCCTGCGTGTGTGTGTGCGCTGTTGGCAAAGGAGCTCCGCTCCTCATTAAATCCATCTTTTCCTGTTCACGCCAATTAGAGCTAATTAAACTCATTCCCGGTGATGGCACTCGGTCTCTGTCCTGTCAAGTGCTGACATGGACTCGATGAAAACACGAGGGCTCCCATCCTGTGAACACGTTTGTCTGGTTGTTTTGGGGCTACTCGTGGCGCGGATGCTCCCGGTGCCCTCCGTGGCTCTGCGCCGGCCCGGGGCTGGTACCCGGCTTCACCTCCGCAGGGGACGATGAGCCAACGGGGTGGCTGTCCCTGCGGTGTTGGTGGCTTTGGGACCCGGTGATGTCCCCAGCCCTGTCTGTCAGGGGAGAAGCATCCTGTGCCGGGGCTGGTCCCAGTTTTGGGGTCAGGGATGGTCTCCGCACCCGCCTGTCTCATTCCTGTGCTGTAAAAGGGCTTTCCCTGATAATACACGTAAACCCATGAGATGTTTTGCTTCATCGCTGATCTCTCCCCATCTCTTTTCCCCCCAACAGAGCCCATGCGGGCCCCCAAAGGCCTGGCTTTCTCCGAAATCCAGTCCAGGCAGCTGACCTTGCAGTGGGAGCCGCTGGGTTACAACCTGACCCGCTGTCACACCTACACCGTCTCGCTCTGCTACCGCTATTTCGTGGGCACCGGCCACAACCAAACCTTCCGTGAGTGCGTGAAGATGGAGCGTAACGCCAACCGCTACACCATCAAAAACCTCCTGCCCTACAAGAACATCCACGTCAAGCTCATCCTCTCCAACCCCGAGGGCCGCAAGGAGGGCAAGGAGGTGGTTTTCCAGACGGATGAGGATGGTGAGTCCCCTCGGGGAGGTGCGTCGTCCCCAAAAATAGGACTCGGTGGCTGGTGAGCAGCCGGGGTGTTTCCCGTGGCACGACGCACATCGGCTCTTGGCCAGGGGCATGATGGGAATATCTCCTGTGGCCATCGTGCTAAGGGGGAGGCGAAAAGGCGATTGCAGCCCTGGGGCTGTGCGAGGGGAGGTGGGAGAAAGGGACGATGGTGGCGGCTGGGGAAGGGAAATGCTGGGAGCAGCCTGGGGGGAGGAGGGGATTGGGTGGGGAGGGGGCAGCAGCGGTTCCTCCAGTGGAGAAACATCCTCCATTGCTCTGGAAATGCCACCCTTGGTCTTCCAGGGGAGCGTTTTAGCCGTGCCCAGTCGGGTGAAGGGCACAGCAGTCGGCCGATGGCTGGCTTCCCCCAGCACGAGTCATCCTCGCTCATCCCTTAGCGTGGAACCAAAGCCTAGCAGCGATAATGATAACAATTAAAACAATCAATGCTTTGCACTTAGGTAACATCTTTCATCTGCTCGGTCGCTGATTAGTTTGGCGTTGTGATGTTTCTGGGAGAGCGCTGTTAACCAGAGCCCGGCACAGCTTTGCTCGGCTTCCCCAGTGCTCTGCCCCGGTTAAGTTTGCGGGTTCCGGTGGCGCAAACCCGCTCTGCGGGTGAGCGCGTGTCGATGAGGGGTGTCTGGGCCACTTAGTTGCCACCAACTTTGCTCCTGAACAGCTGAGCTGTTTCCCTTCTCCCCATGGTGGCCGTGCCCAGGGTTGTGTCCCCGCTGCCAGCACCCGAGCGGGGCTGACGTCTGCGCTGGAGGCTCCAGCGCTGCTCCAGGACTCCTGGGTTCGGCGTCTCCTGCTCCTGCCCAACCCTTCCCCGAGGATGTCCTGGAGCTGGGGCCACCGGAGAGGTCTCCCAGGCCTGGCCTTACCCTGCGCCGCGGTCCCTGGCTGTGGCTCTCCATCAGCAGAGTGCTCGGGTCATTTTGGGCTCTGGGGATCTGGTGAATGCGATAGGAGGTACAGGGCAGAGCCAGCTCCGCTTCTCCGGTGCCACCCATCAGTGACGGGCCACATCCATGGCTGGCAGCTCCTGCTAATGACTCCTTCCCCTCTTCCCATCCCCTTTGCTGCCCCATCGGCATCTCATCCCTGTGCTGTGGAGACTCAGCTGCCTTCAAGGGCAGCCCCAAAAGCTGCTGCTCCGACGCTGGTCCTGCAGCCGTGGGGTGAGGGGGTCTCCTCCTGGTCCGTGAGGGCAGCAGCAGCTGGGGCTTGCGTGGGGGGCAAGGAGCTGGGGTGGGTGCTGGGTGCTGAGAGGGGCCGGAGCATCCCTGCGGAGTCACCTTCTTGTTAGGCAAGAACAGAATTAATCTCCAAAGCACTTTTTAGCATCAAGAATCAGCAATTCAGGTGGAAGGATTAATAAATGCAAAGGATCCATCTGGCTCCAGACCCCCTGACCACCCCCCGAGGCAAAGCCTGCTGTGAAGTCCCCCCACCTGGGACCCACCTTGATTTGGGACCCACCGAAACGTGCAGCTTTGTGTGTTTATTGTTCATCGCTCCCGTTTCCCAGGCTGGAAAGCAAAACCTGCGGAGCTGGAGCGCGGGAGGGTTTCTGGGTCCCGTTTTCATCTCCAAAGCCTAAATTCGGCGCCTTTCTCTGCACATCAGCACTTTCTGTATCCCTATCCCTGAGCCCATTCGACCCGGAGCACCCAGCTTCACGTTCCCGACGCTTTATTTTCCGGCTCTAATTGCTTCAGCTGTTCTCACTGTGCTGTGATTGCTCCAGCTGTTTTCTTATTGAATATTAATACAGCAGCTCCAGATGTTTTTTCGCTACGCTGTAATCCCTCCAGCTGCTTTCCCCTGTGCCTCGATTAACCGGGGCTTGCGGCTTCCCCCTTGGATTGAACTTGGAGCCACGTAGACGTTTGGTCTCGGGTGGCATCAAGCGCTGGATATCCCCCTATGGATATATTGCAAATATTACACCTAGGCTTGGCCCAACATCTCCCTGCCTGGGAGGGTGATGAGGATTCGAGCTCCCACGACTGACTGATGAGCAGCCGCCCGTGCAATTAAGCCACGGTGGCGAAGGCTCGTTAGTAGTAGGACCCTTGATTGTGGTTTATTAAGGCAGGAGGCCAGCTTCGGTTGCAGCATCAGCTGGTGCAGTGCTGGGGTTTGTCTCCGGGGTGGTGGGGGGAGAGCCCTGGTGTGGGCCGCACCCCCGTCCTGGGTGCTAAACCGTGTTTTTGGGCTGGAAAACCCTGTTTTTGGGCTGGAAAACCCATTTTTAGGGCATTACCTGGTCAAACCAAGGGAGCTGTTCACAGCATCCCCCTTGGACCCTGGGCAAAGCCCTGCTGGCTCCTGGGTGCGTGGGCACCGAGAGAAGAGGGTGACCCATCCGTAGGTTGCCCAGCTGGTGTTTAAGTGGCCCATATAGATCCAGGGAAGGTCGGTGACCCGTGGCTGGAGATTTTGGACTATTCAGGAAACGATGAGGCTCGGCCCTGGGTGCCCATGGAAATATCATTGCAGCGTGGTGGTGCTGCAATGGTGGGCAGGACGCAGTCAACGCAAGCGAGAATAACTATATATAAATACATAAATACGTATATACACGCGTATACGTATGGCAGAGGGGTATACACACACCTGGGAGCTGCTGTGCACCTCTGCCAGTCTTATCCTGGTGTATGCACAAGCATACGGTGCCTGTACCTATATATATATATAAAAAAATACGTAGGCTATATATATAAAAAATATCTATATAGGTACGCACATTCCTGCCCTAAAGGTTTCCGTAATTCTCCGCGAATTTAATAAGTGCCTTGTGTACACGTGTAGGACACGGCGCCTCTGATTAAATTAACTTGTAAATCAAGTGGAAATTGTGTATTTGCACGGTGGGAAGCGCGCAGAAGGCGATCCCTCTCCCTCGGCCCCGTAATTAGATCGGAAAGAAACCTGCAGAAAAGAAAAATAGAGGGGAAGAGCCGACGTCCCTTTTTTGACACCCTTTTGGGTGTGCAGGCCCGCAGGAGAGGATGCTGCTGGTGGATCGTGGTCTTTGCCGGGCCATCGCCTCTCCTGTCCTCCTCGCTGACCCCCTCGGGTCAAGAAATCCATGGGAAAGAAGGGAATATTGATCCTGGTGCCATTGATCGCTGTTATTGTTTGTGGTTATTATTGTTGTTGGTGTTAATTAGAGGGGAAGGCTGGGGCATGTCGAGCCTGTCTGCGGATGAGGATGTTATTGCTCGCCGGGGGGAGCGCCGGCAATGTCTCCCGAGGATGCTGGTGGCTCCGGGGGGAGTGGGGGTGGGTTTGGGTTCTATGGGAAAAGGGAATTATTTTTTTTCCTTTCCTTGCGCTGGTGAACTCGGGTGGGCTCCGCTGGTGATGGCGTGCAGGGGCTCGCTGCTGTGCTGTCGGAAACTGGGTGCGATGCCAGAACCGGTGCCTGCGGGGTTTGTGCCATGGCCTGGGGACCTCCCCTGCCATGGCAAAGTGTCACCGGAGCGCTGGGAGCATGGGGGGAACATCATTCCCTTGGGGAGCATCCCCCTGGGGTCCATGGTCTGGTGACACACGCTGGAGCGGCGTGACGTGGCAGAGGGGACGCGGTGGCTCGGTGGCTGCTGCAGGGAGGGCTTTCCTGCAGCATTTCTCCTTCCAGCCCGGTTTCTTGCCGCATCCGAACACGTCCCCTTTCCTTCCCCAGTGCCCGGCGGCATCGCCTCGGAGTCCCTCACCTTCACCCCGCTGGAGGACATGATATTTCTGAAGTGGGAGGAACCGGTGGAGCCCAATGGCCTCATCACGCAGTACGAGGTACGTCCCGCCTGGCTGCGGCACCCGCGGGGGACCCATGGGGACACGGGAGGGTCCCTTGGGGGGGATGCAATGGGGAGGATCTGGGGAACTGCTGCTTTCGGTTGTGAGGATGAAGAGCGGCTGCCCCCGAGCCCATCATTTGGAGCACGGATCCGGCCTGCTGTCACCCTGCTGGCAGGGTCTGTCCCTGCTGGGGTGTCCTGCTTTGGGGGTCACCAGTATCATCTAGCAACGGCTTTTCCCATGAACTTCTGCTTTTGATTTGCCCCAAAGAGCGTCTGTTTTCCAGGCTGCCCTTATGACCATCCCCTCCTCTGAATCCATCCCTTTAACCCCTTCTCCGCCCGGATCCGGGCTCTCTCCGCTCTCCTGTGGCCGCTGGTGATGCTCTGCCCTGTCCCTGCAGATCAGCTACCAGAGCATCGAGTCCTCCGACCCGGCGGTCAACGTGCCCGGCCCGCGACGCACCGTCTCCAAGCTACGCAACGAGACCTACCACGTCTTCTCCAACCTCCACCCCGGCACCACCTACCTCTTCTCAGTCCGGGCCCGCACCGGCAAGGGCTTTGGCCAGACGGCGCTCACCGAGATCACCACCAACATCTCCGGTACGTTCCGCCGGGCTCCGCGCCTGGTGCTTCTCCTCTGCGCAGGTGGGTGATGGCAGCGCCGGAGCCTCCCACGCGCTCCTGTGGATTTTGGTGGCTGGCTGCTGCTATGGAAGGATGCTCTTGGTGGTGACAGTCGTGCTGTGACCCCCCCAGGTAGCCCCCAAACCCATCAGCTGGGCTGCCTGTGGGTCTGTGGCTGGGGATTCCGGCCAGCCCTGCGCACTGGTGCTGTCTGAGCTATCAGCCTACAAGCGAGGGATTAATTTGGCTTCGTTAATTAGCCTCACAGTACTTGGGGCTATTTGCTCATTGCGTTGCTATTAACCGCAGCAAATGGGCTGAGATGAGCCCTAATGGGGACACCGAAACTGCAAAGCTTTGTGAGCTGGACCCCAGTGGCTGCTGGCCATGGGCTGGGGACCGCGGGGCTGTGCCGGGCACGGGGGCATCCCCCAGCTTGCTCTGGGGGCGCTGCTGGCCTGGCTTGGGCGCACTTCTGCCCTGGGTGGGACGCTGACGCTGTGCCGACAGTTTGGAGCCGTGCCGTGCCCAGGCACGTGGGGTGCATCTCAAAGCCGGGTCCTGCTGAGGTCCGATCCCGCTCCCATCTCCTCCCCTCTGCCAGACCGGCTTTGAAGCCCCTCCTTGAGAGCCCCTCTTTGGTTGAAAACCCCCGGGTCCTCTCCCAACTGTGATGTTTGCTCAAGACCTAGGAGGTTTTTCTGTATTTGTAATAATTCTCATTGCACCAACGGGTGATGCCTTGCCCTGGGCAAGGCTGCTCGTGCCTCAGTTTCCCCCCGGCGCAGTAGGGCAGCCCCAAGCGCATCCCTGGGAACTAGGACTCACCCCTGCTCCCTTTGCAGCTCCCACCTTCGACTACGGGGACATGCCGTCGCCGCTGAGCGAGTCGGAGAGCACCATCACGGTGCTGCTGCGGCCGGCGCAGGGCAGAGGGGCTCCCATCAGGTGAGTGAGCAGGGCTGGGGCAGTGACCGTCCCCCTGTACCGGGCACTGGTGAGGCCCCACCTCGAGGGCTGTGTCCAGTTTTGGGCCCCTCACCTCAAAAAAAGACCTTGAGGGGCTGGAGCGTGTCCAGAGAAGGGCAACGGAGCTGGTGAGGGGTCTGGAGCACAAGTCTTGTGAGGAGCGGCTGAGGGAGCTGGGGGGGTTCAGCCTGGAGAAAAGGGGGCTGAGGGGAGACCTTCTCGCTCTCTCCAGCTCCCTGAAAGGAGGGGGTAGCCACGGGAGGTCGGGCTCTTCTCCCAAGGAACAGGCTATGGGACAAGGGGAAACGGCCTCAAGTTGCGCCAGGGGAGGGTTAGGATGGATATTGGGAGACATTTCTTCACAGAAAGGGTTGTCAAGCGTTGGAAGAGGCTGCCCAGGGCAGTGGTGGAGTCGCCATCCCTGGAGGTGTTTAAAAGCCGGGCAGACGCGGTGCTGAGGGACATGGGGTAGTGGTGGTTTGGGCAGTGTTGGGGTGATGGTTGGACTCGATGATCTGAAAGTTCCCTTCCAACCTCAACCATTCTCTGATTCTAGCCTGGGGCTGTGCAAGGGTGAGACCCCCCCCAACAGGGTGGCATGGCACGGACAGTGGGGTCGAGCATGGAGAGAAGGGCAGGACCATCCTTTTCATGAAGCTAACCTATGCTTGGTCCTCACCAGCACCTACCAGGTCATTGTAGAAGAAGACCGGCCCAAGAAGCTCAAGCGGGAGCTGGGTGGGCAGGAGTGTTTCCCGGTGCCGCTCACCTTCGACGACGCCGTGTCCCGTGGCTCCGTGCACTACTTCGGGGCCGAGCTGCCCGCCAGCAGCCTCACCGAAGCCAAACCCTTCACCGTGGGGGACAACCAGACCTACAGCGGCTACTGGAACCCGCCCCTGGAGCCCAAGAAGGCGTATCTCATCTACTTCCAAGCCATGAGCAACCTCAAAGGGGTGAGTAGCTGTGGGACACTGGTGGGGTGTCTGGGGTCCCAGTTTAATCAGGCCGGAGCTCATCTGGGGTCCTGGGGGGGGGTGTCAGAAAAAGCGGGACGTGGTTTAGATGCCCCCCTCCCTCTGGGCTCAGCCCCAGTCCCTGCCCAGGGGGGAGCTGGTGCCCCTGAGCCACCCTTACATCCCATTGGGAATGGGGATGAGTGTCCCACCTCCTCCCGGCACCCTGGGATGTGCTTGGCCCCCACTCCCAGTGCCAAATCTGGGGGTGATGGAGCCCAGCCTTGGCCACCCATGTGGTACCGGCTGGGACCCCAACCAGCAGCCACCTTCCCAAGGCTAATTCTGGGGTGGAAAAGGACCATTTGGGCAGCAAAAGCCGTGTGTGTGTTACTGGGACCCGCTGCCGACCCAGCGGCTGCTGCAGAGAAGCCGTAACAGCCCTGCTCCGGCAGCAGCCCCCGCGTCCCCCGCGCTCATTTCCTCCGGGTCACCGGCGGGACCCCCGGGAATCCCCTGGGGACCGTTCTCAGCATCACCTGCTCCGGCAACTCCCGTCCCACCCCGGGGAGGACGAGCTGTGAAAGTGAAGCAGCAGGACCGTCGCAGCATCCTCATCCTCCATCTTGCCGGAAAGGTGCTGGTTTTTGAATCCTTTTCTCCGCTCCGGGATCGTTCGCACCTCGCTGGGTTGTAATTAGAGCTGAGACGGACGGGGAAGATCTCGGCTGTGGCTCGCTTGGGCACCGCTGGATAATAACTCGTGGCCAAGGCTGTTTTATAGCCTTCCTGCTGGGAGGCACTGGATTTGTCCCAGCTGCCGTTAAACGTTGTGAAAAAGCTGTATCCCAGCTTGGATTTTTTGTGGTTTTCGTGCCAGATGGAGCAAGAAGCAGGAGAAGCAAGAGCTGGTGGCCTCGAGGGGAGCCGTGCCAGAGCCGGCTGTGTTCCGGGCACGCTGCACGGGCAGGTCGCAGTCCGAGGGTGGATGGAGCAGCGTTGCCAGCGCTGGTGTCCCGAGGGGCTGGAGGATGCTCGGGGAAGAAGGCAGTCCTGCCAAAACGGTGCTTTTTATTTTGTAATGGAAGTTGGATACACAGAAAGACGGAATATTTTAGCTGAACCCATCCCTAAAAATGCAAACGCTAAAACTGTTGGAGACCTGAGCTGGGAGCCCTCACGGCAACCTTGGCAGCACGCGCAGAGCACCGGGGCCGGGGCTGGAAAACTTTGATGGAAAAAACGGCCACGAAGCTCTGAATGACGCCCTGGGAGTGTTTCAGCTGCAGTTGGTGACGCGCCGGTGACCCGCGGCTTGGCTGGGTCTGCTGGGTCCCTCCTTCAAATCTTGAGCTTTGCCATCCCCTCTGTGCCCGGAGCGATGGCCTCGGCTAAACCTGGGGATGCTGGTTTAGGGGATGCTGGGGACGGATCATTCAGCAGCGTCTCTCGGGGTGCGTGTCCCCAGGAGCTCCTTTGGCTCCGCCGCGGGTGCTGCAGCACAAATCACCTGCAAAATCCCTCGATTTGGGAGTCAAAGCACCAAGGGACCAGCCTTGCGTCCGCCCAGCCTGGCTCGGAGCGGGGAGCGGAGCTGACGGAATGCTCATCCGACACTGACCCCCCTCCCTTTTTTTCCCCTCTGTAGGAAACCCGGCTGAACTGCATCCGGATCGCCCGCAAAGGTGAGCCCTCCCTTTCCCAGGACCTGAACCTGTGGCTGCTCCGGTGGTTGGGGCCGTGCCGGTGGGTGTCGGTACTGGTGCTGGCAGCGGTTGGGACGCGCCCGGTGGTTTATTCTGGCCCCATTCCCGCTTCCTTCGTTGGCTGGGTTCTTCTCTTGGCTGTGGTTTTCCTCTTAATGCCGCCATCGCGGTGGGAGGCTGGCGTTGCTGGCGCTGGATGCTGAATCCAGGGATGGACAATGTGACAAAAGGTGACACAAAGGGACCATCTCACCCCGCGGGAGCTGAGAGAGGGACTCGCCCACCGTCACGGTGTGGCACCACAGAGCTCCGTAACATCTCGGAATAAAATGTGTTCAAGGAGCAGTGTGCATCCCATGGGATAAATCCCAGTGTTTTCCCATCTGATATTGCCAAACCCCACCTGGAGCTGAGCATTGACCCCTCCTGCCTGTCCTTGTCCCCTGGCAGCCGCCTGCAAAGAGAGCAAGCGTCCCCTGGAGGTGTCGCAGCACTCGGAGGAGATGGGCCTGATCCTGGGGATCTGTGCCGGAGGCCTCATCGTCCTGATTATCCTCCTGGGGGCCATCATCATCGTCATTCGGAAAGGGTAAGGAGACCGGGTGCCTCCATCCATCCCCTGCTCCCAGCTCAGCCCTTCTCCACCACCCCAGCGCTAACTGGGAGTTACTGGTGGTGATACTGCTGCGCTGGGCAGGCTCCAAACCCTCCCTGGAGCTGTGCCTCCATGCGCTCGTGCATCCCATCGGGCACGGTGTCCTCCTTGCTCTATGACACCAGGCAGAGCAGGAGGCACTGGGAACACTGGGCACCGCGGAGCAAAGTCCTGGGAACGTCCCTTGGCCCTTGGGGCTGTGCCGCTTTGTTCCACTGTCCCTCTGCCCCCCTGCTTTTCAGTCTTTTGCCTCTTCTTCTGCTCCTTCTTGGCTTTGTGCTGCTCTGTGGATTCTGCATCGATGGAAATGCTCCTGGCCAGGATGGGGCTCGGAAGGGCTCTGCGCCGGCGCTGAGCCCGGCTGTCCCTGTCCCACCAGCTCTCCCCTTGCTAACAGCAGCCAGGGACCCCGGGGCGTGCGGCCCTGTGTTCTTCCAGCCCAAAATGACAAAAATCAGCTTAATCTGCCCTCTGATAGTGTCTCTGGGCTTCCCTGCTGCCTTGGCCAGCCCGGGGCCGGATCCATCCCCGTGAGCGCTGGCTGGCTGGGGTCTGGCCGTGCTGGTACCCGCCATCGGGGTGGGCTAGGGATGGCACCACCTACCATTCCCGTGCATCCAGCTGCCGTTCCTGGAGAGGGGAAGGAGGGGAGGAGGCACCTTTCTGCTGTCTCCCCTTTGGCCAAGCTCCCCCAAGACTGTGGGTGAGCGCCCAGCACCTCCCGGCACCCAGGGGTGCTCGATTCTGGGGTGATGGCCAGAAAAAAACTCCATCCACGGCTTTTTCCTGGAAAGCAGTGTGGTGTGTCCTGCTGAAATACCCAGGCAGGCTCTGCCTCTTGTTCTGGACTCCGGTTCCTCGAGAGCACTGGGAAACCAGCATCTCCCCCTTCTTCCGGGGCCGGGCAGGGGCTGCCTGCGGCTGCGGGTGCTCGGACCATCCCGCATCCTCCTGGGCTTCTTTTAATGGGGAACCACCGAGCTTCCAGTGAAACGTGAGCAATCCTTTGCTGAGAGCCTCTGGCTGGCTCTAAATGAGTCTTTAAAATTTGGGTGCACGCTGGAGGGGAGGTTCTCCAAGGGCTGAGGGTCCCTGGGGACCCCCAAACTGCTCACGGGGGTCCCGGCTCTCGGGGAGCCGAGCATGGCCGGCGTGGATGCGACCGTGGCCATCGCGGCGGGGCGGGAGGGAGGAGGGTGAGGGCTTTTCGGGACACTCATCCCCAGGAGCGCCGGGGATGCGGCCGATGCTTTTCACTCGGGCCCTGGAAAGCGGCTTTGTGCCGTGGGGGGCTCGAGGCAGCGCCGAGCTGGGGAGGGGGGGGCTCTCAAAGCAGGGGGAGAAAGGGCAGCAATTACACGCCTTCCCCGTGCGGGGCTCGGGATGACGGGAGGAAAGTACGTTAACAGCCAGGGGGGAGAGAAAAACAGCAGGGCAGAACCTCGGCCCGGGTAAATCTGCAGATTCCTTTATGGCTTCCTTCGCCCTCGAAGGATTCTTGCTGATTTACGCCGGCTGGGAAAGGAAGGCTGCGGCATCCCTGCGCGCGGCGAGGGGTGTGCAGGGCTGGCGCGTGGCTCCCTGCCTGCCCTGGCTCTGGGGTGGTGCCCGTGCATATGGCATAGGATCTGTCCCTGATGGAGAAAATACGGTGCCGATGTGTTTTTGGGAGCGATGCTGCTGGGTGGGAAGCTGTGAGGGTGACTGCTGCGTTCCCACTGCCTGTGGTGCGGGGCAGGAGGACGAGGAGGAGGAGGAGCTGCTTCAGCATCCCGGGGTGAACCTGTCAAAGGACAAACCAGAGCCGCAAATCAGACCCAGCGCCGAGGGCCCTGAATTCGGGGCTGTTGGGAAGCTGGGATGAGCTCATAAATCTCCTCCGGAGCATTTTGCTGTTGGAAAAACACTGGTGTGGTGGAATGGAAACACCCCTCCGGAATACGCTCGCCCCTAATGTACGGTGCGCTGGAAATGCAACATCCCGACCCCATCTCTCCCGCTGGGGTTGCTCGGCCCCTAACCGGCTCCGTGGGAGATGTCCTACGTTTTGGACACGGTTGCCATTCAGTCTTAAAAAATTGTGCAATAACCCCTTGGACAAAGGTGCTACGGACACCCCACCGCCGGCACAGGGATCCAGGGCACCCTGAGAGCCGGTGTTGGGCTCTGCTGCCGGGATGCCGGCTCCAGCCCAGTCATTAACCTACGGATGTAAAAGGGGAGCCAGGTTTCTTTACAGTGCGTTTATTTTTCCGGCAGCTGAGTTGCCCTGTAACCGCCCCCCTCCCTTCCCTATGCCGGAGAAAAGCTGCTTATGCAATTTCTGCTGTTCTCTTTCTTTGCACGCTTGCCAGGAGGAACTACTATTCTTATTCCTATTACCCGTAAGTAATTGTCATTCTCTCTCTCCTTCGCCCTTCCTCCTGGCCGCCTCCTTGCCCTGCTGCTCCAACAAGTCCTTTTCTCTGCCGAGTACGTTTTAAGGGCTCAGGGAAAAGAAAGCTGCCGAGCCCTTTAGAGAGTGAAGGCAGCGTAAAGGGGAAGGGTCAGCAACTCTGGGCTGAATTCTGGATTTTGGCCCGGCCCCACAGAGATGCCCACGTGGGCTCAGATCTCCTGTTCCTCCTTCCCCTGGCTTAATCCCTGCTCTGGCTTCTTGGGAGCCTGATGCTGCTTCTTGAAAACACTCAATCAGGGTGGTGGTTTTTTGCCTAAATGTCTCAAATCCGGGGTGTGAGGTTCTGTTCCAGCGAGAGCTCCTGGGCTTTCCCCCGTGTCCTCGTTAGGTGCCTAATGGGGTCCTTGCATGGGGGAAAAAGCCTCCCTGGTGGGTGCTGAGCACGTTTGCAGTCATGGGGTCCAGCCCATCCCTTGGGATGGATTTGGCCCCCCAGCATGGTTTTAAAATCATAGAATGGTTTGGGTGGGAAGGGCCCTTTAAAGGCCATTTAGTCCAACCCCCTGCGAGGAGCAGGGACATCTTCAACTGGACCAGGTTGCTCCAAGCCCCATCCAACCTGGCCTTGAATGTGTCCAGGGTTGGGGCATCTCCCGCCTCTCTGGGCAACCTGGGCCAGGGGCTCACCACCCTCAGCGTAAAAAATCTCTCCTTATATCTAGGCTGAATCTCCGCTCTTTTAATTTAAAGCCATTACCCCTTGGTCCTATTGCTACAGGCCCTATTAAAGACTCTGTTCCCATCTTTCTTACAAGACCCTTTAGGGACTGGAAGGGGCTGGAAGGTCTCCCCGGAGCCTTCTCTTCTCCAGGCTGAACCCCCCCAGCTCTCTCAGCCTGTCCTCACAGCAGAGGGGCTCCAGCCCTCGGATGATTTTTGTGGCCTCCTCTGGTCGCGCTCCAACAGACCCGTGTCCTCCTTCTGCTTCTTGCCCTGGTACTGTGCAGCGCAGTGCTGGACATGGCGTGTTGGATGGTCCACCTTGCAGTGAGGTGGTGTGGGGTGGGCAACGCCTGGGGAAATGGGGCTGGGGGAGAGCTGGGACAGACCTGTGCAACGCCAGCTGGCCAGGGAGAGCCTTCGCTTGCCCAGGGAGCGCTCCTGGCTATTCCAGCCACTGGGCATTTTGAGGAGGGGACAGGAGGGGACATCAAGGATGAGCAGCTGGAGTTGCTGCAGCTGGCAGGGGATGACCCATGTGGGGCTGCCACCGGCTTGGGGCACCAGAACACCGAAGCATGATGACTGCTGGTGGAAATAATCCATCCTGCTCCCCAAAATAATCCAAGCCCGGTAGCTCTGGGGGGATGTTACAGCACCGTCGGGTCAGCCCTGTTTACATGCGCTTCTTCTCCCTTTGCATCCCCCTGCAGAAAACCCGTCAACATGACCAAAGCCACCATCAACTACCGCCACGAGAAGACGCACATGATGAGCGCCATCGACAGGAGCTTCACCGACCAGAGCACGCTGCAGGAGGACGAGCGCCTGGGGCTCTCCTTCATGGACACCCACAACTACAGCAACCGGGGTAAGGACGGAGAACGGCAGCATCCCCCCCTGCTCCCACCCAGCCGCAGCAAGGGTCCCTGATAATCCCTAAATATCCCAGAAACAGCCAAAATATTTATCCGAGGCTCAGTAGCAGGTACTGCGTCTGTTTTAGCCTGATGTGCATGGCACGTTGCAGGCTTTTCCATGCTGTGTGTAAACCTCCAAGGGTGTTGATCTAATCGGTGTCTGTAGTAGCTTTTATCATCATCCAGGTTTTTGCTTGAAGGAAAAAACACTCGTGGGCAGCTTAGAATCATAGAATGGTCCAGGTTGGAAGGGATCTTTAAGAACATCGAGTCCAACCATCAACGCAACACCGCCAAAGCCACCACTACCCCATGTCCCTCAGCACCGCGTCTGCCCGGCTTTTAAATACCCCCAGGGATGGCGACTCCACCACTGCCCTGGGCAGCCTCTTCCAGTGCTTGATAACCCAGTTTGAGCTGGGTCTCTGCATCTCCACCTCTCGAAGCAGAGATCGGAGCTGGTGGCTGCGAGAGCTGAGGCCGTTTGCAGCCTGGACACGAGCTGGGACGCTGCCTGCAGCCCCCCGAAGCCGGGTGAACCCCAACTCTTGGGCGTACGCCGAAGTTGAAAGCTTCGCACCAGCCTTCAGCCAGCCACCCCCTCCCTGGCTTTGCTCCACGCTGCTCTGCACATCCCTGGGCTTCCAAGGGTTAAAGAGCCACATCAGAGGGAGACCGATAATTTAACACCCACTGGAGTATGCGTCTCCGTGCTGATTTAGTTGTAAAATAACTCGTTGGATGCCCCAGTTTCAACCATATGCTAATAACATCTGTTACAGTAACTTCAAGATGCTGCTTACCCACAGCTTTTCTCCACCGGCTGTGGGATTAATACGCTTCCTGGCATTGTCTCGTGGATAATAGAAGCCCAGAGGGCAAACTTTTCCTCCTCTTAATACATCTAGCGACATTTATTATTTTTCGGTTAGTGTCCTTGAAACGCACATAGGCTGGTGGGGCTGAGTGGGCTGAGCTGGGGCTGCGGCTCCTCGGTTTCTTTAGGGGCCACATCCTGCTCCCACCCCCTTGTTTGCTCTGCCGCTGGCTCCTCCTCATCCTCAGCAGAGGAGATGTGGGGAGCTCGGGCTCTCTGCCACCGCTGCAGCCACCCCTGCCTATAAACACCATTAATTAATGAAGGTAAATGAACGGGCTGCTGCAGTGACCGGCTGGGGGCTGTTCCCCGCCATGCTTGGGTTTCTTTGCATTTAAAAAAAGTCGCTAATGCTTCTCATGGAAACCCAAGCGCGTCCTCAGCGTGTGGCTGCGTGGAGCCATCAGCACCTTGCAAACGCCTGCAATTAATTTCTCGTTAAACCCAGCAGCTTGCTGCGCCCGTTAGCCCTGCCCCGGGGAGCAGGGTGGCCCTTCCGCACTGTCCCGTTGGTTCAGCCACGCGTTGGAAGGGAGATATTTCCAGCTGCAAAGGTTGGAGCATCATCTCCTTGGGGGCTGTGATGCCTGATGGAGACCCTGCTCGGTGCACCCACGTTGCACGGGCAGCCAGGGGGTGCAGACAGAGGGTGTGGGACGTGGCAAGGACGGTTTTTAGAAGTGTTCTTAGGGGGAAACCGCATCCAGCGGCGTGTGGCCGGCGTTCCGGGCTGGCTGCTGCAGGCTCCGTGCCTGCCGCATCTCTTGGCAGCAGCGGAGAGCATCAATCCGGGGTTTTGTGCAAACCCAGATTTCAGGATCCGGTGTGGGAACGTGTCCTGAGAAACGCGGGCGAGGTGTTAGTCTGGCTCTGCTGGTAATTACACAGCAAAGGCGTAAACCAGGTAAATACTGCATAAACTCCCCCATTAAACAGCAGCGAGCTCCATTTGTGTCACTGCTAGGAATAAGGCGCTGGTAGCTGGCAGCGAGGAAAATTAACTGTTAAGCTGGGCTGGAAACGTTGGCAACGTGATTTTTCAAGTCAGGACTTTGTGTGAATATTTGGGCACGTGGCTCTTACTCGTCTGGATGGGAGTTAATTGCTCCCATGGATGGGAAATAAGCTTATTAAGCCCCTTAAGATCTTGCCCGCTGATTTCTAAGAGATCTGCCGGGGTCCTAAAAGGCTGTAATGGGCCTTTTCAGCTTTTTAGGAAGAGCTGCAGAGAGCACAGCGGGGTCTGGACCACTTGTGGTCCCCAGAGAGGGACCGGCCGCAGCACCAGCATCTCCCAGGGCTGTTTCCAGGTGCCCTCTCATCCCTCCTCTGTGGGTGCGAGGAGCTGATGGGGACGCGGTCCAAGGCTTTGCTCCCCTGATGGCCCCCGGTTTTCCCTCTCCTTCTGCAGGCGACCAGCGCAGCAGCGTGGTCAACGAGTCCAGCAGCCTGCTGGGGGGCTCCCCCCGCCGCCAGTGCGGCCGCAAAGGGTCCCCGTATCACACCGGGCAGCTCCATCCCGCCGTCCGGGTGGCGGATCTCCTCCAGCACATCAACCAGATGAAGACGGCGGAAGGCTACGGCTTCAAGCAGGAGTATGAGGTGAGAGCATCTTGGTGTCAGCATCTTGTGGTGGTGTCTCAGGGAGGGTGGGAGGTAGGATGGACAAGGTGGCATGGGAAGGATCGGTGTGCAAGGAGAAGATGCTCCAGACGTGGAGCTCTGGACAGCAGGAGCTGGAGCTCACAGTTCTCTGGGCAGACATCACCAGCACATGGGGTGTCCGTGGGTCTGGATCAAATCTGTGGTCCTGGCAGCTCAGGATTTCGTCGTTAGCTTGAACGGGTCCCTGAGATGAGCCAAACCAGCTCTGCCAGCCTTCACCTCCTCCGTAGGGGCTGGGGATGCTTCTCCCTTTCTCAGGTCCTCCTGGGCACCATGATGTTCTCCTGCCCAGCACACTTGTCCTGTGATAAACATGGCCGTAGCCTAAGGACAAGCAAATCCTCTGCAATCTGGCAGCCCCCATGACCATGAAGACCTTAGGGAGAGGATATGGGAGAGGGTGATCCCAGGGGGAGGGAAGTCCCCCCAAAAGTTCGTTGGCTGCATCATGCCCATCCCACCTTGTTGGGCTGGAACGCTTGTAATGGAGCGCGTTATTCCGCGCGCCTCCGCCACAGCGCGCCCAGTGGGGTTGATTTCCCGACTCCTCGGTGCCCCACAGGTCTGGCGATTGAAATTTCCCAGCGAAATTACTGTTTAATGCTTAGTTGTTTCAAGTGCAGGAGCTTTTTCCCCCCCACCCCCTGCCTTTCGTGTATTGGACAAACCAGGGTTTGGTATAATCATTAGTGCTCCTTGAAAAGCTGCTGTATGTTCTTGGAACTAGTCATTTGAAAGCACTCAGATATTATGGGAGGGGAGAAAACATGTAATTTCCTTCCACTTTTCCTCCTCTTACGCCAATCTATGAATGTTACTGCTATTACACACAAACCTATTCTGTGCTGGGGAGAGAAATGGACTGGGGAGGTTTAGGAAAAAAAAAAAACAACACAGCCAACCCTGGAAAAAAAACAGGCAGTCTGTAATTTGCTGGAAAATGGGGCATTTCGTGGATGCAACGGAAGCGTGTTGCTGGCCGAGCGTGCTATGGAGCTGGGGTTCAGGATCCAGGTGTTGGGGTGGAGGGACCACGCTGTCTGCCCTGCTCCCCGGGAAGGTTGTGGGGCCGAGGAGCACCCCACAGTCCTGCCCTCAGGTCGTGACGGCCATCCTTTCCTTACAGAGTTTCTTTGAAGGCTGGGATGCTTCAAAGAAGAAAGACAAGACCAAAGGGAGACAGGAGCACATCTCGACATGTGAGTGCCTTCAGCAAAGGCTTAGAGACCCTGAACAGCTTGAAAAAACTTCTAAAGGGCTTTGGGGGCTTTTTTTAGTAGGTGTGCAGTCCGTGGCAAGGAATAAACTGGTGGGATTTGGTTGGTCAAGGGCAGCAGAAAGGTCCTTGCTCAGTGGTCCCAGCCTGAGACCTCTTGTTGGGCATCAGACACCGGAGCAAATCAGGGGGATGGAGCTGGGCCAGCGTTGACCCCTGGAGCTGGATGGCTCTTGAAGACAGAACATCTTGGGGTGCTTTAAAATTGATGATAACATCACCACGATATTCTGGGAGAGGCAGAAAGCCCCAGATAACCTGGGGTATGTTTTATGTGTGGACTTAACGAGAAACTGCAGCTCTGCCCCAGGGAGCTTCTGGTGTGGATGTGCAGGATGAGAAAAAGGGGATAAATTATGAGTTTTTAGGACAGAATGATAGAATCATAGAATGGTTAGAGTTGGAAGGGTCCTTAAAGATCATTTAGTTCCAACCCCCTGCCCTGGGCAGGGACATCTCCCACTAGACCAGGTTGCTCCAAGCCCTGTCCAACCTGGCCTTGGACAAGCCTTTCCCCAATCTTCCTCAGAAGGCTTGACCCCACCAGAGAGAGGATGCTCCTCACCAGCTCCCTCCACAGTCAGTGTGGTGTGGCCGCCTCGCTCCCTGTTGCATTTCTGGTGATGTTCCTCCAGGGATGGAGACACCAAGCCTGGCCATCCAGGAGCTCCGGCGCTCCCACATGCTTTGCTCCACAGCTTCATCCCTTCCACTCCAGCCCTGCCCGGGGCCCCAGGTGGACACTGGAAAGTCAGGCAGAGCTCTTTGCTCAGCTCTCTGGGCTCTGTTGTGGTTCCCTGCCGGGGCAGACAGCAGGGTGCTGGAGGGTGGGTGTGGAGGACCGGGCAGAGCTCAGGGAGATGATCCCGTCCTGACAGCCACTCACCCATGTCCCTGCTGGTCTAAACCACCATCTTTGGAAAGACCTCCACCAGCTTGTACTTATTGCTCCTGAATACGTCCCACCCGCCTGCGTTTTGTAGATTCCTAGTGCAAAACGATTGCACGGGGAGCCCTGGGGCCTGGTGGGGTGACGCGCCGTCCCCGTGCTCATCCCTGGGCGGTGACGGTCCCTTCTCACTTTGCTCTCCAGACGACCGACACCGAGTGAAGCTGCACCCGCTCCTGGGTGATCCCAACTCGGACTACATCAACGCCAACTACATTGACGTAAGTGGGGATGGTGCTTCTCTCCGTGGCGGGTTTGGGCTGGGACAGGAGCTTCCCGTGGACCCCGTGGGCTGTCGGGGTCTGTTCCTGAAGGACCAGCAGCGTTTGGGAGGAACCGTGGCAGCCCTGGATGGGCTGAACCACACAGCCCTGAGACACGCCATGAAGAGCCTGCCTGGTTTATTTATGTTCATCAGCGATTTCTGCTTGCTGTGTCTCTCCCTTCTCTGCTCCCCGCTGTCCCTCCTTTCTCCTCCCCTCTTCCATCTCTTCTCCCCTCACCTGCTCTCCTGGCCGTGGTTCTCCCTCCTCCCTGGGCCAAGGATGCAGAGGTTGAGGGAGCCAAGGGACCAGCCGGGGGCTCACACTGGGGAACCCCCCAGTCCTGTCAGTGAGTTTGGGCAGAGCTTGGCCGTGGTGTCCTCTGAGAGTGACGTCCCCCAGGAGCGATGTCCCCTGTCACCTCCAGCGATGCCAACACGAGGGGAGATGCGGGAAGGCTCTGTTGAGCACAGGGCTTGAGCATCTCCTGGAAGCAGCGGCAAGTCCCACTCTTCCCTCCTTTCCAGAAGATGTCATCTGGCCATGGTGGCCTGATGCCACCGTGATGGGTTCCCTGTGCCTGAGCAGCATCCCTGTGCCTTGTCCCCATGTGTCCTTTCTCACCTGTGGCTCTCCATGACCCGCTCCGGGGCCGGTGCTCTAACCTGTCTCTTGATCTGTGCCTCACTAATGTCTCTGTTTCTGATCTTTTTCTCTCAAACCTGTGTCCCAATGGGATCGTTAAGATTCGGATTAACCGAGAAGTAAGTAGACTGTTTCCCTCTGCTCCCGTCTCCTCCCAGGCGTCGTACTGGGCAGCATGGCCTTAAATAGCATCTGGGAGAGGCAGGCTGGGAAAACACGTGGATAAGCTTGCGTATGGTCCAGGGAAGGGGAAAGCGAGGTTTCCGTGGCACATCCTCCCCGGGGTGATGGGGAGCAGGGACCATGTGCTTGGAGGAGGGGTTGAATTCAACCCACAAACATCCCCCATGAAAGGACCCACAGTGGCTGGAGAAGCCACCGTCACCTCCATGTGTGTGATGTGGTTGAACTCTGGTGGACCCATGGCCAAGGGGTCCCTGGTCCTTTTGGCAGTGGCCTCACTGGGATGTGCACTTTGGGCTGGCACGTCCCTGTTTTAGAGTTGGGAATGGCCCCAGTAGGCGGCTGGGATGAAGGAAGGGAGCGGGGCCATCGCTCAGCACCACGCGGCTGCTGTGGGAGGGGTATCATTAATGGGGCTCTCGTGGTGGTGTTGCCGTGCTCGGCACCTGGACCTGGCCCGGCGGACGTGGGCAGTTGCCACCACCTGGGTGACTGGGAAATGTTTTATGGGGCTGTGCCCCAGTGTGTCCCCCTGACATGGGGCTGACTCCTCTGCTTCCCTTGCAGGGCTACCACAGGTCCAACCATTTCATAGCCACACAAGGTGAGTCGCCTCCTCCCCCTGTCCTCTCGGCCAGCAGTTCGGCAGCCTCTGATTTAGCTGCCGGGTGGGCAACAAAGGGAGGGAGGGGACCAATTCGGGGCCAAACGGGGCAGTGGCAAGTGGAGCAGCACTCACCTCTCTGCTGCCCCACGGCACTGCACGTCCCTGGGGGAAAATGGTGCTTAAAATGCTGCGGGGGTGTTTGGAGGGGAAACATGGTGGCGTCGCGGTGCTGCCCACCCATCCCTGGTGGCCTTTCCTCTGTCCCGCAGGGCCCAAGCAGGAGATGGTGTACGACTTCTGGCGCATGGTGTGGCAGGAGCACTGTTCCAGCATCGTGATGATAACCAAGCTGGTGGAGGTGGGCCGGGTAAGGATCCCATCCCATCCCTCTTGTCTGGGCTCCGGTTCTGCCAGAAGCTTCCTCCGCAGAGACAAAACCCCGTCCCGTCCTCTCCTTGCAGGTGAAATGCTCCAAATACTGGCCGGATGACTCCGAGATGTACGGGGACATCAAGATCACCCTGGTGAAGTCGGAGACGCTGGCCGAGTACGCCGTCCGCACCTTCGCTCTGGAGAGGGTACGGTCCTGCTGCTGCCGGCTGCGACCTGCCCGGCCCTGCCCTCGCAGGCAGAGAACCGACCGCTTTGGGCATCTCTAACCGTCGCCAGATTGGCATTTCCAAATACCCTCTTTATTTACCCCAACATGGGGCTTCCATTCCCGGTTGCGGTGCAACCCTGAGCCCCAGGGATGCCAGTAGCTTCTTCCTTTGCCTTTCCCCCAGCTCTGCACCCTCCGCCGGGGTGAGTGGCTCAGTCCCGCTTTGGTTTCAGCAGTGAGGGAGTATTTAATTTCCACGTGAGCACCACGGAATTGCAGCGGGGGTGAAGGATGCTTTTCTCTCCTCCAGGCTGGAGCGTAGGTTGTGTGGCCATTACTCAAAGGGTGGTACCTGGGAATGGAGCCGGTGCGATTTGCTCCTTAATCACAGAATGGTTCAGGTTGGAAGGGACCTTAAAGATCATCTAGTTCCAACCCCCCTGCCTAATCATAGGGCAGGTAGCAAAGATGCTCGTGGAATGAGACCCATGGCTGCTGCCTCCTCCTCCTCTTCCTCCTTGGCTGATTTTTTAACCCTCTTGCAGAGAGGAGGAGGGGGCTGTGGGGCTGCCGAAGCAGCCGACCGCCATGTGGTCCATCTGGCTGGCTGGATGCTGAGCAAAATCATGGATTCCCAAGAAAATGAGGTGTTTGGGTGGCTTTGCCCTCCCCCATGCACCCTCACTCCATCTCACCCTTCCCTTGCAGCGGGGCTACTCGGCCCGGCACGAGGTGAAGCAGTTCCACTTCACGTCGTGGCCCGAGCACGGTGTCCCCTACCACGCCACGGGGCTGCTGGCCTTCATCCGCAGGGTGAAGGCGTCCACGCCGCCCGACGCCGGCCCCATCGTCATCCACTGCAGGTACGTGCGTGGCCATGGGGCAGAGCCGGCTGCGGGGGGAGCATCCCCCTCCGGGATGGGGTTTGGGGAGGGGGTATGGGTGGCCCCGGGGGAGACCATGCTGTGTCTTGGGTGGGTGCTCAGCCTCTGGCTCCGAATGATGCTCAAATATTCAGCAGGGAGATATAAAATGTATAAATTGGGTTCACAGCAAGGAAAGGCTGGAGCAGGGAAGGCACTGGGGCTGACGGCGTGGGGTTGGATGTCCCTCTACGATGGCGTCCAGCTGTAAAATGTCACCACTGGGCTGGTGGCAGCAGGGAAGGGGGGCTGCAGCTGGTCCAGGGGACAAGCAGGGAGCAGCACTTTTTTGGGGGCTGCCCCAGCACCTGTTACTGATGACACAGCTCTGTCCCCACGGTGAGAGTGGCACCGGGGGACGGGCAGCTTCGTCGCTGCTGATGGTCAGGACGTTGGGTCTGGCAGAAGGGAGAGGCGGGGAGGGACAGCAGGACAGCCCCGTTCCCAGGGTTACCCGCAGGGCTGTCCCCGCGGGACTCAGCCACCGGGACACCGGAGCTGGGAGGACACCGGTGGCACGTCTGAGCACGAGCGATGGCTTTCTGTCCCCTGAGCAGGCATCCCCGCGTGACGGGTTAATGGCTGGGCGAACAAGGAGGAGCTGATGAGTGGGAAGGATTTATTTTTTTTTATTTGATTTCACCCTGTCGATTGCCTCATCAGTATTCATTCACCGGCAACAGCGAGCGCGATTAGTGCCCGTAGCCTGTAATCACTGATAATCACGACGAGTGATTCATCAGCCCCAGAAATTAGTATTTCACTGGAAAAGACTTTGTAGGAGAGGAGCGGGGGGAGCGGTTCTGTTCCCGATGCGTCGTGGGGGGAGTCACAGCATCGGTAGGTCTTTGGCTGTGAGTCCATCCAGGCCAGGATTTGGGATATCGCTGCTGGATTGTCTGGCTCTGGGCGTTCTGCTGGGCTCAGCCTTAACCTGAGGGTCTCCCTGGGGGAATTCAGCCCCGGCTCCGTGCCGGGGGCACCTCCCTGCGCTCCCAGGGCTCGGTGCTGAGCATCCTCCTCCTCGGCCCTTTTGGGATGGGATCCCGGAGGAGTGTCGGCACTCAGGTGGTTTAGCTGCAGGTTTTGTTGCAAAAAAGCCTGTGTTTTGCTGTCTTAAAGTAAAAATGAACTTCAGATATGGCTGCCCGCCTTCCCACCCGCAGCCTGACCGTCACGCAGCCCCCCAGCTGCTGCAGTGGGGGGTTTGGGTGGGTGGTTTAAGGCAAAACTGGGCTGTAGTTTCGGAGGCGTGTGAGGTCCCAGCAGCCCTGCCTGGACCCCACTGCCCCAGCACTGAGGGGCAGGGACCCCACGTCGAGCCCTCGCCCACACAGCCCTTGCTCCATATGGATGCTCCTATGCATCCATAGCCCACTGGCATGTGGATGCTGGGCGGACTGGGGATGCGTTTGCCATGTTTTCCTCCTCCATCCCCAGTGCCGGCACGGGGAGAACTGGCTGCTACATCGTCCTGGACGTTATGTTGGACATGGCCGAGTGCGAGGGCGTCGTGGACGTCTACAACTGCGTGAAGACCCTGTGCTCGCGGAGGATCAACATGATACAGACGGAGGTGAGCGGGCGTCGGGGACAGCCGGGGACACTTGGGGCTGCTGTCACCGGCAGGTTGGGGAGGCTCAGCCCTCTCCCTTTTCCTCCCCCCACCCCTGAAAGGAGCAGTACGTCTTCATTCACGACGCCATCCTGGAAGCCTGCCTGTGCGGGGAGACCAGCATCCCCGCCAACGAGTTCAAGCCCACCTACAAGGAGATGGTGAGGATAGAGCCGCAGAGCAACTCCTCGCAACTGCGGGAGGAGTTTCAGGTGAGCGACCCCAAAACTTCTGCACCCCCCCCCCCCGTGACACCCCCTTGGCTCCTCACCCTCCCGGTCCCCACCTCTGCTGGGACCGGTGGGCTCTGGCAGGGGTGGCTGGCCCTGGTGTAGGCAGGAAGGGAGCTAAGGGGGGCACCGTGTCCCTGCAGACCCTGAACTCGGTGACTCCCCACCTGGACGTGGAGGAGTGCAGCATCGCCCTCCTGCCCCGCAACCGTGAGAGGAACCGCAGCATGGACGTCCTGCCGCCCGACCGATGCCTTCCCTTCCTCATCTCCGTGGACGGAGACAGCAACAACTACATCAACGCGGCCTTAACTGATGTGAGTGTGCTGCGGGGAGGGAAGGGGCCGGCTTGGGTTGCCTTGGGTGGTTTTCCATGGCGAAACCTTCCTTGGTTTGAATTTATATCCTCATTTTGTGCAAGGGCACGAAGGCACGTGGCAACCCCCAGCTGCGTGCAGGGAAAGGGCTTGCGACCATTCTAGCGGGGTCCTTCACCCCTTTTTTGTGTAGCACCAACTTGCTTGTCTTGAAAGAGCTTTTCGCCTGCTCTTACAAGCTGCACGTGAAGGGTCTTCATTTATTTCGTAGCAAAATGGAGCACAGGAGGGAGAGGAAGATCTGGGAGGGGTTGGTGGCACCAAGCACCCTCATGTGCTGCCAGCACCCTGCTGGGCATCCTCCTGCCCGTTCTCCCAGTGCGATTCAGGGGGTCTGAACTGGTCCTGAAGCCACTGCGCATCACCCTGCGGCGGTCAGAATCATAGAATCATAGCATTGCTGAGGTTGGAAGGGACCTTCAAGATCATCAAGTCCAACCATTAACCTAACCTGACAAAAACCACTTCTAAACCATGTCCCTAAGTACCACATCTACCCTTTTTTTAAACACCTCCAGGGATGGTGAATCCACCACCTCCCTGGGCAGCCTGTTCCAATGTTTAATAACCCTTTCAGTGAAAAAATGTTTCCTAACATCCAATCTAAACCTCCCCTGCCATGACTTGAACCCGTTTCCTCTTGTCCTATCCCTTGTCCCCAGGGAGAAGAGGTCAGCCCCCATCTCTCTACACCCTCCTTTCAGGTAGTTGTAGAGGGTGAGAAGGTCTCCCCTCAGCCTCCTCTTCTCCAGGCTAAACAACCCCAGCTCCCTCAGTCGTTCCTCCTAAGATTTGTCCTCCAGACCCCTCACCAGCTTTGTAGCCCTTCTCTGGACACGCTCCAACACCTCAATGTCCTTCTTGTAGTGAGGGGCCCAAAACTGAACGCAGTACTCGAGGTGGGGCCTCACCAGTGCCGAGTACAGGGGGACGATCACTTCCCTAGTCCGGCTCACCCCTGCCGATGCCCACAAAGCAGAGCGGAGAGGACGCTGCCGGCTCCAAGCCAGCACCGAGCGATGGGTCATCTATCACCAAACCCACTTTCCTCGCCTTGAACCGAGCCGCGGTGCTTTGCATGGGCAGAGCTGAGCCCTGCTGCACCCCGGGCACCTTTCCCGAACCCTCCTGGTCGCAGCTGAGCCCTGGCATCAGGCTGAGCCCTGCGTTTTTTTACCCCTCGGCTGATTTATCTTCGTGCAGATCTTGTCTCCCCGTTACCTGCTCTCGCAGCAAAAAGCAGTTTGTAAAGCAGAGGAGGCTGTTGGCGGCTGGGGAGCAGCCGGTGGGCTGCAGGCTTTGGCTCTCGTGGGCTGGGAGCTTTGTTTTCAGCTTGCTTGGTGTTTGCATATCCTTTTTATTTTTATACATCACTGAGCCTCCCTTAATCTCTGCTGCGGGGTCAGAGAATAGAAATTTCTTTACAGACAGAAAAAGCCTTTTGGATGAAATTCTGCTGAAGGGATAAAACCCATTTCCCTCTCTGGGCGGGGGGGGGTGGTGGTGGGGGGGAAAGAGCTCATTTTCTTTAAGTGCCGAAGCGGTTTGCTCAGTCCGTCCGTCTGAGATTGGTCCGTGCTGCCCATCACCGGTGCTGTGGCAGCGCTGGTGGCAGGGTGACGGAGGCTCTGCTCCGCGCCAGCTGCCCTCATTTACACGGGTGCCGAAGGATTGCGGGTGCCCGCTCAACACCTGATGAAATCCCCCTCGTCTCCTCGTCCTCCTCGGGGGCGGAAAGCTCTCGCCGAGAGCCGGCTGCGGTGAGCCAAGGCTCATGATGCTGCCCCATGGATGAAGCAGGGGGAAAGGTTTGATAAGGGCTTTTCCATGAGAGAAATGAGGAGGTTTTGCAGCAGCCAGAGGACTCCCCAGTAGCGGAGAGCTGTTGCTAATTCATAGGTACAGAGCATTTTCTGCTCTGTTCCTGTGTCTGAGGAGGCTTGAGCTAAAGTACGTTAATTTAAAAGTCTGATTGATGCAGTGCTGAGCCTGGCCGTGGGCTCCCCATCCCACGTCAGGCTGGCATCGGGATGACCAAGGGGACAAATCTCATTCAAAGCACGAATGAGAAATACAATCATTTTTTATCCCCCTTCCTTCTTGCAGTCTCTAGGGGTCTTTTATTCGGGTTTCTTTTCCTCCCTGAAAAGACCATTGACCCCGATGTCTCTTTGCTGCTCTCGGTGCCCGGAGGCGTTGGGGTGCTGTGGGGGTGGTGCTGTGGGTGATGCTTTGGGTGATGCTAGGGATGATGCTCAGGACCGGGCTGCAGAGCTGGGTGCTGGGGCCGTTTGGCAACCACGGCTTCTTGCTTGTTCTTGGCTCAAAGGTGACATACTGCGTCCAGCTCTGGAGCCCTCAGCACAAGAAGGACATGGACCTGTTGGAGCGGGTCCAGCGAAGGGCTGCAAAGATGCTGGGAGGGCTGGAGCCCCTCTGCTGTGAGGACAGGCTGAGAGAGCTGGGGGGGTTCAGCCTGGAGAAGAGAAGGCTCCGGGGAGACCTTGGAGCCCCTTCGAGTCCCTAAAGGGGCTCCAGGAAAGCTGGGGAGGGACTCTGGATCAGGGAGTGTAATGATAGGATGGGGAGTGATGGCTTCAAACTAAAAGAGGGGAGATTTAGATGAGATATCGGGAAGAAATTCTTTGCTGTGAGGGGGGTGAGCCCCTGGCCCAGGTTGCCCAGAGAAGCTGTGGCTGCCCCATCCCTGGAGGGGTTCAAGGCCAGGTTGGACGGGGCTTGGAGCAACCTGGTCTGGTGGAAGGTGTCCCTGCCCAAGGCAGGGGGTTGGAACTAGATGATCTTTAAGGTCCTTTCCAACCCAAACCATTCTTTAATTCTATGATCTTTTCCCCAGTTATTTGGGTGAAACACCCTTCCCCGTGAGAGCCGAGAGCAGAAAGTGGGTGCTTTCATCCCCACTAAGGACAGGGATCACTTAGACCCTGCTTTTGTAGCATCTCCCCAGCACCAGGGCACAGAGGGGCCAAGGCTGTGCCAGGGAGGCCAGCTCTGCTCAAGCATGGAGAAGATGGCTTTGGTGGCACTCGTCTTCTGGTTGCACTGTTTTTTCGGGGTGTGACAGCAGGGGCCATGTCCTTAATGGTGCTTGTCTTCCCTCTCTGCAGAGCTACACCAAGAGCGCTGCCTTCATCGTCACCCTGCACCCGCTGCAGAACACCACCACCGACTTCTGGCGGTTGGTGTATGACTACGGCTGCACCTCCATCGTCATGCTCAACCAGCTCAACCAGTCCAACTCTGCCTGGGTGAGTGCTGCCGCCCCGGGGACCGCGCTGGCCCCGCCGGTGGCTCTGTCCTGCTCTGTCCCCACCTCCTTGGAAGTGCTGCAGCCCTTGCCTTGCTCATTCAGCTCCTTCTCCTCTGCAACGGGAGATGGGACTGGCTGTGGCACCCAGGATTTATCCCATGTAAGCACAGGACTGGCCAGCTGGAGCCAAAGATAGGTGGCAGCAGCTAACTGGCCTGGCCTTGTTGCCTTGGCGTTGTGTTGGCGTTGCCTTGGCGTTGCGTTGGTGTTGCGTTGACGTTGTGTTGGCATTGCTTTATTGTACCATAATCTTCGTGGATGGCCCAGAGAGGTACAAAGTTAACAACAAGTATAACCTTGTCATTATCAAGAACTGACTTTTATCCTTCTCCTTTTACAAAGGGGAAACTGAGGCACGGGGTTTTTTTCCTGCGTTTGTCTTCCAAGGGCACTGGTGGCTTGCGAATGCCGCTTTACAAATCAGCAAAGCGGCTGTTCTGTGGGTTTTATGGTGTGATGGGATGTACAGATTTCCAGAACTGGAGGGGAGGTGTCTGTCCCCCGTCACCCGCGGCCCATGCTCAGTCTCGCCTCGCTTTTGCTTTCCCAATGCATCGCTCCCCAGGGGGATGCCTGGAGCGCTCCTGCCGCCACCGAAGCGGATGTAAAAGTCCGCTACAGGTCTGTAATGTTAATTCAATGAGGAAACTTACTACATTTTTACATAAAATTTGCATTATAGAATCTTAATGGATGTCTGGAGAAGACTTCATTAGCTGGCTTATTTTACGAGTTGAGATCACATACTCGATGTAAATGACCCAAAATGGCAATTGTACCATTCGTCGCAAGGGTGCGGATGGGTGTGGCACCAGTACCGAGCGATATGTAAATCTGCTGGTATTTATTTTTATATATATATAAAAATATATATATGGCATATGCAGAGCTCTGGAGCACACCCACGTCTCCCTCCATGCTGAGCTAATACCATTTGCTCCAAAGGACCTTTGCGTGGGGTGACAGGGAAGTGGTGGAGTCACCATAGAATCACAGAATCATAGAATTGCTGAAGTTGGAAGGGACCTTCAAGATCATCAAGTCCAACTATTAACCTACCCTGACAAAAACCACTTCTAAACCATGTCCCTGAGCACCACATCTACCCTTTTTTTAAACACCTCCAGGGATGGCGAATCCACCACCTCCCTGGGCAGCCTATTCCAATGTTTAATAACCCTTTCAGTGAAAAAATGTTTCCTAATATCCAATCTAAACCTCCCCTGACATAACTTGAACCCATTTCCTCTTGTCCTATCACTTGTCCCCAGGGAGAAGAGGTCAGCCCCCATCTCTCTACACCCTCCTTTCAGGTAGCTGTAGAGGGTGATAAGGTCTCCCCTCAGCCTCCTCTTCTCCAGGCTAAACAACGCCAGTTCCCTCAGTCGTTCCTCATAAGGTTTGTCCTCCAGACCCCTCACCAGCTTTGTAGCCCTTCTCTGGACACGCTCCAGCCATCCCTGGAGGGACATGGTTTAGTGGTGGCTTTAGCAGTGTTGGGTTGATGGTTGGACTCAATGATCTTGAAGGTCCCTTCCAACCTAGACAATTCCATGACATTAAGCAGACCCTGAGCATCGAGGGGTGTCCTGGGAAGGTCTGTTGCCTTGTGGAGGTTTGCCGGGGAGGAGGCAGAGCTGGCCCCAAAGAGCTTCCCCGCTCGTATGCTCACTTGGAGGAGCTGCTCTTAGATGAAGTACATGCTTAACGAAGCAATCTGCCCATGGACATGCTGAAATGAGTAGGTTTGTGTGACCAGGGTCGTTATAGAGGCCTCTTCCAGCACCAGCAGCTGGGACTGTTTTGACTGTCTAGAGCCGATGGTGACAACAATGGTGATGAAAAGGTTGAGTGTTTATGGGTAAGGATCAGGGGGAAGGCCAACAAGGCAGATATCGTGGTGGGAGTCTGCTATACACCAGGACAACCACCCAACCAGGATGAAGGGGGAGATGAAAGAAATATTCTATAAGTAGCTAGGAGAAGTCTCATGATGGCTACCCCTTGTTCTCATGGAGGACTTGAACTTACCAGCTGTCTCCTGGAAATACAATTCAGCGGTGAGGAAACAGTCTAGGAGTGTGTGGAAGAGAACTTCCTGACACAGTAGGTGAGGGAGCCAACTAGGGAAGGCACGCAACTGGACCTGTTGTTTGCGAACAGAGAAGGACTTGTGGTTGATGTGATGGTTGGAGGCTGTCTTGGGCACAGCGATCATGAAATTGGAGTTTTCAATTCTGGGAGAAGTAAGAAGGGGGTCAGCAGAACTGCTACCTTGTGTTTCTACAGGACAGACTTTGGTCTGTTGAGGGACTTGGTTAGGAGAGTCCCTTGGGGGGCAGTCCCGAAGGGCAAAGGAGTCCAGGAAGGAGTTATCCTTCTACTATGTCACCCACCTTGTGGATGAAGAGAAGATGGTGAATGTAGTTTTTCTGGGTATCGGTAAGACTTTTGATGGTGTCCCTCACAGCATCCTTCTCGACAAGTTGTACTGAAGGACCATGGACTCCCCAAGAGCTGTGAGGGATTGGTTTGGGTTGAGTGGCCCTGGGTGCTGGTGCAGCTCCTGGATTAGCCCCAGGTTGGCCCTTTGCTGGGTTTTGCTGAGTGCAGCGCTAGTGCCTGGGGCCTTTGGCTTTGCGGCTTCATGTCCCTGAAGGCCACCCCCCATCCCAGGTGTCGAGACAGTGACTGTGAGACTGTAGAGACAGGACAAGAGAACTTGAAAAGATTTATTATTGAGAACAACAAACAACGTACATTATTACTTATTCCTATACTATGTCTTTCTACCTCTATGACGCTTACTTGCTACCTATGATCTCTGCTATTTCTATTCCCACCCCCATTGGGGTCCAACTCAGTTGGGGGCAGCTGTGGCATTTGGTCCCCAAATGCAGGCTGGACAGTAGCAGTGGGTTGGAGCTTGGCCGTGTGGTGGCCCTGACATGGGAAGGGTAGAAGTTGGTGCCAGCGTGTCCATCACCAGCCATGGAACCCTGGGGACCTGCATAGCAGCTAAATTTGGCTGCCATGGTGGAAGTGTGGGGTGTCCCATGGCTGGTGTGAAGGGACTGCTGTGGCTGCAGTGCCGTTTTGGTGGGGCTGGACTGGCACTGCCCATCTGGGCAGTTGTGTCAGCCCGTGGCTTGGTCCGTGTGGAGCTGCTGGTTGCGGATGTCTGGGTGGTGGTCTCCTCCTCCGCAGCTCCTACCGCCGCTTGACCGTCATGTCGCCTCTTTCTCGGCTGCTCTTCCTTCATCTTGGCGCCCAGTGGGGAAGCTGCTGAGGCTCTCCTCCTCTCGCCAGCACTTTGTGTAAATGTGCTGAGGAGGTTGGGGTTCCCTCTCTTAAAAAAGGGGTTGTAGTAGAAGAGCAGCTACAAAATGCAAAGGAGAGGAGTTAGTTGCCATTATGACAAGAAGAAGAAAGACAGAGATGCGATAACTGAGCACCTGCATCAGCAAAGACAAACATGAGTTTGTAAAAAGGACTCTCTGGGGCATTTTGAATGTCAAGTTTTGGCTGAATAAAATGTTAGGATAGAGTTTCATTAAGTCATAACCACCCTTGTCTTTTTGGCAGTTGGGAGCAGAGAAGTGTAGGGTTTTCAAAAGCCCAAAAACTGATGGAGAAAGCCAAATACCACTAGTTTTCCGGCATGTCAGTGTGGAATGGCCGTGTCGGGAACAATGCTGATGTTGACGTGTATCTTGTCAGCATTCAGCAGACGCCACAAGAAGATTGAAACTTTTGGTGCAGCCAGATACGGAGTGAGCACAAAAAAAGCACAAGACGGTGGGACTATCTTTTGGTTTCACAGATTCAAAGTAAGCAGAAATAACCAAAATCTATTTTGTCAGCATTTCTGCTCCTGCGAAATCCTGCGTGGAGAATTCCTGAAAATGACCCGTGAGACACAATCAGGCCCTTTGCTCCCATCCCCGTCTCCTGCCTTGTAAAGGTTTATTTTATCTGACTGTGAACCTCTTCCCCCTGAATGCCCCGAGGGTTCTTTGGTGTGCGGAGGAAGGGACGTACCTTGCCCAGAGCAGCCCCTGCTGCTGCTACTGCTTGCAGCTCCCCGATGGAGATGGAAATGAGAGAATCCCCTTCCATTTTGCAGAATCCATGGAGCTTCAGTTGGAGCACGAAGCCTCTCATGGAGGTGGTTTCAAAGACCTTCAGGGGTCCGCTCCTCCCCAGCACTTCCTTTCTAAAGAGCTTTTCTGCGATCACGACGCAGTTTCCATTGTCACCCCACCAGATGGACTGGAAGTCAGGGCTGCCAACGATCTTCCAGAGCTTGTAGAGGAATGATGGGGCTGGAGACCTGCTGATCTTTTCAGAGGTCTCTGGGAAACAAAATGTCATTATGGGGAACCAGAATTCCTCAGGCACACCTTGAAGGGTGTTTTCTTCTTCAAGAGGTCCGGTGGCAGCATCCCAGGCTGCTCCTGTGTCACCTCCTGGATGGTGGTGAGAAGTAGAAGCTGCCCAGCAGTCTGACTGCTCTGGGTTGCAAGCCCAGGATGCCTCTGGTGAGAGCGGCTCCCTTTTAATTTCTGTTTCCATGGCTTGGCTGCAGCTCCCAGATGTGGCCCTTTCCCCGACCAGGGTAAGGTGCTGCCGGTCAGCAGGATGAAGGGCCATGGCACCAGTGGCCTGGGAAGTTCTCCAGGGTCACAATGACACCTGTGTTGTATCACGGTGACATCACAGCGTGGCGCCCGTCTCCTGGCAACAGGAAGTGGAAGAAAGAAGAAATGGGGCAATAGTCCCATTTTATTTTGATGGAGAAGCGCAACTTCTGTACCTTGATGAGGGCAAAAATGACAACGGGCAAAATACTAATGAAAACCATTTAATAATTTATCAAGAAGTTTAAACAGTGAATGGTTTCTGGATCTTCCACTCTCCACCGGTGCCAAGACTTCCCAGGTTTTTGTGTCGGGAGATATTGTAGACCGTTCTTTTGACAGATGACAAAGCTGCAGCCTCCCCAGAGTGCAAAGGGAAGGGCTGTTTGGGGACCTTCTCCTCCCTCAGTGCCACTTGTCCCCGAGAGGGAGAGCGCCAGGCCTGCGCGGCAGACTTCTTACCGGGAGAACCTGGTTTTGAAATCTTTGATAGCCTTTGCCATCATGGGTGCAATTTCTGGAAGAGAGAAAGAAAAAAACCCCACAAATGAACCCAAAGCCCGTGAGCTTAAAGCATCAGGCAGAGAGTAGGGGAGCAGAGAGCAATTCCAAGGTGCAACTTGGAAGAGCCTTTAGCCTCTCCTTAGGGAGAGGAGAGGAGAGGAGAGGAGAGGAGAGAGGCCGCCAGCATGAGCCCTCGTGCAGAGTTGGGATTTGTCTTGCAGCAGGAACAGGAGATTTGTGCCTTTGTAAAGGAGGAGCTCTAGGAGAGCAAGGGATGTTGTGCGGTTTGTACTTACTCTTGGCTGTTGGTTTCTTGGGCTCAGGAAACCAGGAGGAGAACATGGTCCTGCCCAAAGATGGGACAGAGTGGGCAGTGCTGGGGCTGGGCCCATGGTGGGACTTGCCCTCACTCCCAGGAGCGTGGCTTTTGCTAGAAGGGCAGAGGACAGGTTTTATTATGGAACAGGTGTGGGACGGAGAGTTCAGGCCAAGGCCTCCGGGGCAGCAAGCGCTACTGCCAGGTACTCACTGGGTCTTGTCTGGGAGCAGAGCTCCTCCAGTCCCAGGCTTCTCTTGTCTCCTTTCTTCGTCCCGAGGGGCCTTTGGTGGAGAGGCCAGAAACACGTTTTTGGCTGCTTGAGCTGTAGGAGACCAGAGGGAACCATTGCTTGGATGCAGCTTATGATAAAGGCGGCTCCTCAGTGCTTGTCTAATGTCAGCAAGCTCCAAGCACCGCTCCCCAGTCCCTGCATTGCAAAGCCGAGGTTCAGGGGAAAATGAACCCTGTCCCCCCCAGCCGGAAGCAGGAGAAGCCGCCAGAGCCCAGGAGAGCAGAGAGCGATTCCGAGCTGCAGCCCTGTCAAAGCAGAAGCCAGGCAGGCGTAAGCGTGTGCTCTTTGGCCACGACCTGTCGTGTTTTCAGGTGACACAGGGAGGAGAGCCCACTGGGCTTTCTGCAGGCACGAGCACAGATCTCTGGTGAAACTCTCCCTGCTTCCTTCGCAAGGGAGCTGCAGGACAATTGCATGGTTCCCAAGAGGTGGAGAGACAGGGACGGAGAGCAGGAGGGGCAAGGCAGGGTTTGTGCCTGCCCCATCCCATTAGGACAGGCTGAGAGAGTGGGCACTGAGCAGGCAGCGGAATCGGCTGTTTGCCTGTGCTTTTCCTTGTGCAAGGAGTTTGACGCGCCTTTAGCCTGTCCTTAGGGAGGGGAGAGGAGAGGAGAGAGGCCGCCAACAGGACCCCTCGTGCAGAGCCGGGATTTGTCTTGCCGCAGAAGCAGGAGATTGAGGCGTTTGCAAAGGAGGAGCTGTAGGAGAGCAAGGGATGTTCTGCGGCTTGTACTTACTCTTGGCTGGTGTTTTCCTGGTGTCACCAGAGGAGAAGGTGGTTGCTGGAGGTGGGCCAGAGTGGGCAGTGGTGGTGCTGGGCCCATCATAGGACTTCTCCTCAGTGCCACGAGCGTGGCTTTTGCTCGCGGTGCACAAGAGTGGTTTTATTCTGCAAGAGAGATGGAAGAGACATTTCAGGCTAAGGCATCCGGAGCAGCAAGGCGCTCCTGACAAATACTGACTTGGTCTTGTCTGGCAGAGGAGGTCCCCCGGTTCCAAACATCTTTTGTCTCCTTCGCACGTCCCGAGGGGCCTTTGGTGGAGAGGCCAGAAAGAGAGTTTTGGCTGCTTGATCTGTAGGAGACCAAAGGGAAAGATTGCTTGGATGCAGCTTATGCTAAAGGCGGCTCCTGGGTGCTTGTCTTAGTAGAGAAGAGAGAGTTAAGCACCTGCTAAATTGGACTAGATTTAGAGCAGCCACTGTGGAAGACCTTCCCCACAGAAAGACGTCCCTGAGGCAGCATTCCCAGACCCCTCTCTCATCATTCAGCCCTCCCTTACCTTTGTTTCTATGGGCCGAGCTGATCTTCCGGGCCAACATGAGCAGCCGCTGCTCTCGTGCCTCGTGAAGGCGAAGGTACAGCTCCCGCCAGGACTCAAACGCTCCTGGCGTCTCGTTCTTGAAGTCCCGGAGACAGTGGATGTGCCACAGTCGATCCGTAGACTCAAGGAGGCCCTGAAAGAAACGCACACGTAATCTGGGATCCCCGCTGAGACCGTCGCTCCCCTCTCCCTCGACCACAGCCAGTGCCAGTGGCTCTGGAATACCACCGAGGGCAAGGCAGCTTCGTGACCAAGTTGCAGGAAGAGAGGGGCAGATGGGAGCTGCAGGAGCTCAGGAGTAGCAAAGGCCACGTCTTGTTGTAAAGAGCGCTGCTGTTGGCTGTTCAGCTCTTGCGGGTGAGGAGAGAACGTCCCTCGCGCGTGTCACCAGCCCTTCCCCAGGCCCAGGCACTCACAGGGTTACGTTCCTCCATGCGGCGCAGCTGCTCTGGGGTGCATCTCTCCACTAGTGGCTCCAGCCCTGAGAACGGGGCACCACCGACTTCAGAGATGGCTATGGAGAAGGAAAACGCAGAGTATTTATCCCGCTGCTTCTCCGCCAAGGAAAGGGCTTGACTCCTTGGATGCAGTGGAGAGCACTGCAGCGCTGCACGCCACTACCCCGGGGAGGGGAAGGAGAAAGGAAGCGCAGGTGCCATAGCTCCAGTGGGTCATCAGGCCCCAGTCTCTCCCGGTGGAGGGGTGCCTGCGCAAGGCTCCGTTTCCCCCTGTTTCCAGTGCTTGAGCACTCCCGGAAAGCACGCCGTGTGCCGATGGTGCAGCAGGTGAGCTTCCAGGGAGATCTGCCCCATAGGAGTTCTCTTGCCTTGCGACAAGGGGCAACTGAGCGTTCACGTGCTCCCAGCCCGGTGCTGCTGGGCTGGATAGAAACAAGTTTGGAAGACAGCAGTACATCTGCCTGGCAGCGCGACTCTAAGACAGCCGAGGAAGGGTACTTACAGTCCATGTTGTTCCTGAGGAGTCGGGTACTTTTGTGAGGAGGCGCCATCGTGTGTGGGCCAGGGGCGGTTTTAGGGCCTGGACGCACAAGTGTCTTAGAATTCCGCCGGCAGAATGGCGATGCCTCTTCGGTCTCTTGAGCTGTCAAGGCTGGTGCTACAAAGTGAAAGACTTGGAGTAAGAAGGGAAGAGAGGAAGGAAGAGCCCAGGCTGAGGAATGGCAGAGGAGAGAGAAATCAGAGTCCCCCAGAAGCAACGTAAAGGGCCAAGGGTTCTCTAAGAGACGCGCAAGGTAGTTGAGGAAGGGCAAGTCCAAAGCGCAAGGCTCCGGCAGGGTCAGGAAAGGCTCTTCCTCCTTCCTGCTAGAGCCCGTGGGAGAGAAGCCCCCGCTTGCGCGAATCCGGGCTCTGGGCATCAGAGGCGGGGCGCCAGACCCCAAGAGAAGGACTTGAAGCCAGCCAGCATCCCCTCCCTCCCCCCCACAGTGGCTGCAGCCCATTTCAGAGCTCTTTGCCTGCCCAACGTACCTTTCCTTTTTCTCTGGGAGCGGGGAGCGGACTCAAGTGGAGGAAGAGGGCTGCGGCTGTCCTGGATGGGCGGCAGTGGGATGTCGGGCAACGTTATGTCCACATGTAGGAGTATCTGGAAGGAGACGATGTGCATGCAAGTGAGCCAAGAATACGGGAGAATGTTACGTCCTGGCAGCGTCCAAACTGCGCTGAACTGCATTTGGTTTGCTATTTTGAAGAAGCCGCTCAACGCTGATGAGCTCAGAGCAGGGAGTAGCCTCAGCGGGAGGCTGCCCTTCTGCCACGTTACGGTGGCTGTGTCTAGGCTGTCAATAGAAAGAAGGCAAAATTCGGGATGGCAGTCCCTCAGCTCTGGGCTCCCTCCGGTAAGAGCCATCCACATCTTTAAGCGACAAGGTTGAGCGCCGAAGGCCTCCGTCAAGAACCCAAGGCAGATTAACAGTGCAAAGACCTCATTCCCTCAGGCTCTCGTTTACTCCTCCTGCCTCTCCTCCTCCTCCCTGCCTCTTAGACAAAGCTGTGCAGCGGTGGAGGAGAGGGGAAGCTCCCAAAGCGGGGCAAATCCAAAACTTGGATATGAGGCAGCATTACAGCATCATAAAAGGCTGCTAAGATTATAAACAGAGTTTTTGAAGTGCAAAGCGTTCCAAAGTAGGGGAAAACGATTCAGCTGTCCAGGTTTTAGACAGCCAGCACCTGCAAGGGGCAAACTAAGAAGCCGCAGATGGCAGAGGGCGGAGAGCAGCTGATGCCACCTTCTCGGTTCACTTGGAGATCCTTCAGAACCTTACCCTCTTTGGTTTAGGAGCCTCTGGTGGTTCCTTCTCGGCCCTTGTCTCACTTGTGCGCTTGAGGCTTGGGCTTTTCCCCCTCCAGCAGGCGCTGTCGAGACCGTCTTGGCCCGGCAAAGAGGTGCTGTGCCAGTGGTCTTTCTGCCCAGGTGACGCAGAGGGCTCGACGGCTGTCTTGTCTTTGTGGGGCTGGCCATAAGTGAGGTGCTCCTCAAAGGACGTAGTAGGTGGTTCACATTCGTCCTCGTCGTCATCCTCATCGTCAGAACTGGAGGAAAAGCCCCCTGATTTTCTGCCAAAGCAAGGAGAAACCCCGGTCAGAGTTAGCACACTTGTCTTCCAAGTGTTCCCAGGGCCTTCACCTTTCTGACCTTCATCAGAGAAGTTTATCATCCCCACTTGAAAAATGGAAGGTAGTTTATCGATGAAGATCACCAAAGAGGTTCACTTACGTGAGTCTCTCTGGGGACTCCAGGCCCAGCTTCTTCCGCCCGGCTAAGAATTTCCTGGCAAAGTCTGCGACCAGCTCGTGTTTCCGTACAGCGGTCGCTGTCTTCCCAAGAGCGATCTCCTTCTGGAGAGAGCCCAGACATCAATTCATCTTAGCAAAACACGCAGCATTCTCACCTCTGCTAAACTTCCACCCGAGTGGATAAAGTTAAGGCGCTGCCTGTCCCTGCCAGGTAGAAATAACCCGCCTTGATCTAAGGGCAGAGATCCGCCCCCCCCCATAATAGATTGTGATTTCAGCGGCCATTGTAGCATTTCTGTAAATCCCAGAGGACTTAAATTTGCCTCAGGCAAACATTAATTATTAGTAGCAATGACCCAAGTTAGTATTTACCATGACTGCGGGTAGGTTTGAAGACAGAAGAAGTGCCAAATACTTGTCAGGATTAGCACTTGCTAATCTTACGCCAATCGCGTTGGTGTCAGGAGCTGCTGGGACTTGCAGATCCCGATCAAGTGTGAAGCTTCTGGAAGAACCGAGGGCGACCCGCTCTCCTCCGAGGCTTCGCACTCGCTCTGACACGCTCCGTCCGCGTGCCTTTAATCTCTGTGGCCGCATCACAATGGCGCCTGTGACAGCGGGCTGTGGCAGGTGTCCGAGGCAACAGGCCCCATTCCCGGGAAAGCAGCATTGCCGTGGCCAAGATTATCGTGTGACTTGCGAGACGCGAGGGCAGTGGGAGAGATTTCCCAGCTCTTTGCCACAAGAACGTCCACTGTGATGGGCAGCTCCGAGAGCCTCTTCAGATGCCTCCGTTCTCCAGAAAGCACTGCCCCATCTCCATTACGTTTAGGAATTCATTGCCATGAGCGAAAGTTTTGGTTTTCATGGTTGTTTTGGAAGAGGGAAAGCGATACCAAGAGTAACGGTGTGTTTGAGTGCTCTTGCGCCGGGACGCTGAGGGGGATGCCATAGTGGTGTAACCACAGCTAAGCGGGTCTGCGAGCCCTCTGTCCGTGCGACTCCGGGCTGACGTTAATGCCGAGTGTCCCCCGGGATTCACGGGGTCTGGGGCAGGTAACGTGCTCCACCACCTACTTAGATGGGTGGGGAACCAAAACGGGGGAAAAAAAGAAGCCAATGGAGCTAAAAATGCCGGCATCGTCTCGGAGTTCAGAACCGCTGTTCCTTTGCCCGCAGTGTGGCTCAACAAGCTCCCTGGCAACCGCAGCCATTGACCCTGTTTCTTCCTTCGGTCCTGCAGCAGAGTTTGTGTCTTCTCCGCTGGAGCAAAAAAGAGCGTTTCCAAAGCGTTACAGGGGTGTCCGTAGTTTCACTCTTACCCGTCTGTGCCAGCAGCCCTGTTTTCAACCCCAGAAAGTATTAATACTTGACAGCTTTCAGCAAGGCACTGTAGAGTTGTACACGACACTGGGCAAATGTTATTCTTTCACATTAGTGATAAATGTTTCAAAAGGAGAAGGCAAAAATCCCAAAGATTGGAAATGGTGAGGGGACTGGAAGACCTCTCTTATGAAGAAAGGCCGAGGGATTTGGATCTCTTCAGTGTGGAAAAAAGGCGACTGAGGGGGGATCTCATCAACGCTTCTAAATACTGAAAGGGTGGGTGTCAGGAGGATGGGGCCAGGCTCTTCTCAGTGGTGCCCAGGGACAGGACAAGGGGTAACGGGCACAAACTTGACCATGGGAAGTTCCACCTTGCCTTGTTCGCGATGGTGTCTTCCCCGATATCCCCCCTGTCTCGGGCTATTTTTCTACTATTTTTTTATCTTCCAAGTGGCGTTTGAGTGGCTTTAGTCATTAATACTTTTATTCTGATTGGTGTACTCAAGGAGGAGCGGTGGCACCTTGGGGGCGAGTAGCCTCCGGGATGGAGGTGTGTTTTGGTACATTGTAATGAGCAAAGTTCGCAGAAAGGAGAGCATCTCATCAACATTTGAGGAAATGTTGGGTTGGGCAGCGAGCGGGGCCGCTTATGTGTTTCGTAGTCAGCAAGTAGGCTGCTTATCTGTTCCGTAGTGCCATCTCATTCCCATATCTGCCCTTCGCCACAAGGGAAGGCCACGGAACCATCGCGTTCCGTTCCGTCCCTGGTGTATTTTCACAAAAACTCTTGTCCAGGGAATCGCTGATGTTGCACTCTTTGCGTGCCAGCTGCAGCTGTATTGTACCTGAGAAGCCTCTTGATTTTATGACTTCCCTTAACGTGTGAACAATGCTGTCCTCTTGTATTCTTGGCCAATTTAGTAATTATTCCTCAGTTGGAGGAGGTGATCTCCAGAGGTCCCTTCCAACCCCCCTCATTGTGTGACTGTGTGGTGAGCGTTTGGGCCTGTGGGTCACGTCTGCCTTGAAAGGGAGCTCACCGCGAGGTGGTGGGAGCAGAGGACGGGTCTGGGCAGAGCCAGGCCATGTGCGGAGGGAGCCGGGCTCTCTGTTAGCGCTCCGGGGTGCGTCCGGGTGGTAAAGGGGAGAGATTCTCCTGCGGCAAGCCGTGTTGGGTGCCCTAGGCCTTGGCCGTCTGGGAAAAGGTGCCGGGAGTGGAGGCTGTTGTTGGTGGCAGCTCTGGAGCAGCTCTGCTGCTGGTTCCGCGGCTGCCACAGCCCGACGCGGCGGAGCTGTCTGCGCAGTGAGCGGGGCAAAGCTGAGGCCCAAACCCAATCTCGGGCGCTGCTCAGCTGCCCCTTCATGAGCCGTACAGCCGCATAGTCGGGTGTGGGTATTGCCCACAGCACTGCTGTTAGGGGGGAATGTACCTCCATGAGGGCAGAAATGACAGGGGGCAAAATACTACTGAAACCATGAGATAATTTATGAAGAGGTTTAGACAGTGCATGGTGTCTGGATCTTCCACTCTCCACCGGTGCCAAGACTTCCCAGGTTTTTGTGTCGGGAGATATTGTAGACCGTTCTTTTGACAGATGACAAAGCTGCAGCCTCCCCAGAGTGCAAAGGGAAGGGCTGTTTGGGGACCTTCTCCTCCCTCAGTGCCACTTGTCCCCGAGAGGGAGAGTGCCAGGCCTGCGCGGCAGACTTCTTACCGGGAGAACCTGGTTTTGAAATCTTTGATAGCCTTTGCCATCATGGGTGCAATTTCTGGAAGAGAGAAAGAAAAACACCCCATAAATGAACCCAAAGCCCGTGAGCTTAAAGCATCAGGCAGAGAGTAGGGGAGCAGAGAGCAATTCCAAGGTGCACCTTGGAAGAGCCTTTAGCCTCTCCTTAGGGAGAGGAGAGGGGAGGAGAGGAGAGAGGCCGCCAGCATGAGCCCTCGTGCAGAGCCGGGATTTGTCTTGCAGCAGGAACAGGAGATTTGTGCCTTTGTAAAGGAGGAGCTCTAGGAGAGCAAGGGATGTTGTGCGGTTTGTACTTACTCTTGGCTGTTGGTTTCTTGGGCTCAGGAAACCAGGAGGAGAACATGGTCCTGCCCAAAGATGGGACAGAGTGGGCAGTGCTGGGGCTGGGCCCATGGTGGGACTTGCCCTCACTCCCAGGAGCGTGGCTTTTGCTAGAAGGGCAGAGGACAGGTTTTATTATGGAACAGGTGTGGGACGGAGAGTTCAGGCCAAGGCCTCCGGGGCAGCAAGCGCTACTGCCAAGTACTCACTGGGTCTTGTCTGGGAGCAGAGCTCCTCCAGTCCCAGGCTTCTCTTGTCTCCTCTCTTCGTCCCGAGGGGCCTTTGGTGGAGAGGCCAGAAACACGTTTTTGGCTGCTTGAGCTGTAGGAGACCACAGGGAAAGATTGCTTGGATGCAGCTTATGATAAAGGCGGCTCCTCAGTGCTTGTCTAATGTCAGCAAGCTCCAAGCACCGCTCCCCAGTCCCTGCATTGCAAAGCCGAGGTTCTGTGGAAAATGAACCCTGTCCCCCCCAGCCGGAAGCAGGAGAAGCAGCCAGAGCCCAGGAGAGCAGGGAGCGATTCCGAGCTGCATCCCTGTCAAAGCAGAAGCCAGGCAGGCGTAAGCGTGTGCTCTTTGGCCACGACCTGTCGTGTTTCCAGGTGACACAGGGAGGAGAGCCCACTGGGCTTTCTGCAGGCACGAGCACAGATCTCTGGTGAAACTCTCCCTGCTTGCTTCGCAAGGGAGCTGCAGGACAATTGCATGGTTCCCAAGAGGTGGAGAGACAGGGACGGAGAGCAGGAGGGGCAAGGCAGGGTTTGTGCCTGCCCCATCCCATTAGGACAGGCTGAGAGAGTGGGCACTGAGCAGGCAGCGGAATCGGCTGTTTGCCTGTGCTTTTCCTTGTGCAAGGAGTTTGACGCGCCTTTAGCCTGTCCTTAGGGAGGGGAGAGGAGAGGAGAGGAGAGGAGAGGAGAGAGGCCGCCAACAGGACCCCTCGTGCAGAGCCGGGATTTGTCTTGCAGCAGAAGCAGGAGATTGAGGCGTTTGCAAAGGAGGAGCTGTAGGAGAGCAAGGGATGTTCTGCGGCTTGTACTTACTCTTGGCTGGTGTTTTCCTGGTGTCACCGGAGGAGAAGGTGGTTGCTGGAGGTGGGCCAGAGTGGGCAGTGGTGGTGCTGGGCCCATCGTAGGACTTCTCCTCAGTGCCACGAGCGTGGCTTTTGCTCGCGGTGCACAAGAGTGGTTTTATTCTGCAAGAGAGATGGAAGAGACATTTCAGGCTAAGGCATCCGGAGCAGCAAGGCGCTCCTGACAAATACTGACTTGGTCTTGTCTGGCAGAGGAGGTCCCCCGGTTCCAAACATCTTTTGTCTCCTTCGCACGTCCCGAGGGGCCTTTGGTGGAGAGGCCAGAAAGAGAGTTTTGGCTGCTTGATCTGTAGGAGACCAAAGGGAAAGATTGCTTGGATGCAGCTTATGCTGAAGGCGGCTCCTGGGTGCTTGTCTTAGTAGAGAAGAGAGAGTTAAGCACCTGCTAAATTGGACTAGATTTAGAGCAGCCACTGCGGAAGACCTTCCCCACAGAAAGACGTCCCCGAGGCAGCATTCCCAGACCCCTGTCTCATCATTCAGCCCTCCCTTACCTTTGTTTCTATGGGCCGAGCCGATCTTCCGGGCCAACATGAGCAGCCGCTGCTCTCGTGCCTCGTGAAGGCGAAGGTACAGCTCCCGCCAGGACTCAAACGCTCCTGGCGTCTCGTTCTTGAAGTCCCGGAGACAGTGGATGTGCCACAGTCGATCCGTAGACTCAAGGAGGCCCTGAAAGAAACGCACACGTAATCTGGGATCCCCGCTGAGACCGTCGCTCCCCTCTCCCTCGACCACAGCCGGTGCCAGTGGCTCTGGAATACCACCGAGGGCAAGGCACTTTGTGACCAAGTTGCAGGAAGAGAGGGGCAGATGGGAGCTGCAGGAGCTCAGGAGTAGCAAAGGCCACGTCTTGTTGTAAAGAGCGCTGCTGTTGGCTGTTCAGCTCTTGCGGGTGAGGAGAGAACGTCCCTCGCACGTGTCACCAGCCCTTCCCCAGGCCCAGGCACTCACAGGGTTACGTTCCTCCATGCGGCGCAGCTGCTCTGGGGTGCATCTCTCCACTAGTGGCTCCAGCCCTGAGAACGGGGCACCACCGACTTCAGAGATGGCTATGGAGAAGGAAAACGCAGAGTATTTATCCCGCTGCTTCTCCGCCAAGGAAAGGGCTTGACTCCTTGGATGCAGTGGAGAGCACTGCAGCGCTGCACGCCACTACCCCGGGGAGGGGAAGGAGAAAGGAAGCGCAGGTGCCATAGCTCTAGTGGGTCATCAGGCCCCAGTCTCTCCCGGTGGAGGGGTGCCTGCGCAAGGCTCCGTTTCCCACTGTTTCCAGTGCTTGAGCGCTCCCGGAAAGCACGCCGTGTGCCGATGGTGCAGCAGGTGAGCTTCCAGGGAGATCTGCCCCATAGGAGTTCTCTTGCCTTGCGACAAGGGGCAACTGAGCGTTCACGTGCTCCCAGCCCGGTGCTGCTGGGCTGGATAGAAACAAGTTTGGAAGACAGCAGTACATCTGCCTGGCAGCGCGACTCTAAGACAGCCGAGGAAGGGTACTTACAGTCCATGTTGTTCCTGAGGAGTCGGGTACTTTTGTGAGGAGGCGCCATCGTGTGTGGGCCAGGGGCGGTTTTAGGGCCTGGACGCACAAGTGTCTTAGAATTCCGCCGGCAGAATGGCGATGCCTCTTGGGTCTCTTGAGCTGTCAAGGCCGGTGCTATAAAGTGAAAGACTTGGAGTAAGAAGGGAAGAGAGGAAGGAAGAGCCCAGGCTGAGGAATGGCAGAGGAGAGAGAAATCAGAGTCCCCCAGAAGCAACGTAAAGGGCCGAGGGTTGTCTAAGAGACGCGCAAGGTAGTTGAGGAAGGGCAAGTCCAAAGCGCAAGGCTCCGTCAGGGTCAGGAAAGGCCCTTCCTCATTTCTGCTAGAGCCCATGGGAGAGAAGCCCCCGCTTGCGTGAATCCGGGCTATGGGCATCAGAGGCGGGGCGCCAGACCCCAAGAGAAGGACTTGAAGCCAGCCAGCATCCCCTCCCTCCCCCCCACAGTGGCTGCAGCCCATTTCAGAGCTCTTTGCCTGCCCAACGTACCTTTCCTTTTTCTCTGGGAGCGGGGAGCGGACTCAAGTGGAGGAAGAGGGCTGCGGCTGTCCTGGATGGGCGGCAGTGGGATGTCGGGCAACGTTATGTCCACATGTAGGAGTATCTGGAAGGAGACGACGTGCGTGCAAGTGAGCCAAGAATACGGGAGAATGTTACATCCTGGCAGCGTCCAAACTGCGCTGAACTGCATTTGGTTTGCTATTTTGAAGAAGCCGCTCAACGCTGATGAGCTCAGAGCAGGGAGTAGCCTCAGCGGGAGGCTGCCCTTCTGCCACGTTACGGTGGCTGTGTCTAGGCTGTCAATAGAAAGAAGGCAAAATTCGGGATGGCAGTCCCTCAGCTCTGGGCTCCCTCCGGTAAGAGCCATCCACATCTTTAAGCTACAAGGTTGAGCGCCGAAGGCCTCCGTCAAGAACCCAAGGCAGATTAACAGTGCAAAGACCTCATTCCCTCAGGCTCTCGTTTACTCCTCCTGCCTCTCCTCCTCCTCCCTGCCTCTTAGACAAAGCTGTGCAGCGGTGGAGGAGAGGGGAAGCTCCCAAAGCGGGGCAAATCCAAAACTTGGATATGAGGCAGCATTACAGCATCATAAAAGGCTGCTAAGATTATAAACAGAGTTTTTGAAGTGCAAAGCGTTTCAAAGTAGGGGAAAACGATTCAGCTGTCCAGGTTTTAGACAGCCAGCACCTGCAAGGGGCAAACTAAGAAGCCGCAGATGGCAGAGGGCAGAGAGCAGCTGATGCCACCTTCTCGGTTCACTTGGAGATCCTTCAGAACCTTACCCTCTTTGGTTTAGGAGCCTCTGGTGGTTCCTTCTCGGCCCTTGTCTCACTTGTGCGCTTGAGGCTTGGGCTTTTCCCCCTCCAGCAGGCGCTGTCGAGACCGTCTTGGCCCGGCAAAGAGGTGCTGTGCCAGTGGTCTTTCTGCCCAGGTGACGCAGAGGGTTTGACGGCTGTCTTGTCTTTGTGGGGCTGGCCATAAGTGAGGTGCTCCTCAAAGGACGTAGTAGGTGGTTCACATTCGTCCTCGTCATCATCCTCATCCTCAGAACTGGAGGAGAAGCCCCCTGATTTTCTGCCAAAGCAAGGAGAAACCCCGGTCAGAGTTAGCACACTTGTCTTCCAAGTGTTCCCAGGGCCTTCACCTTTCTGACCTTCATCAGAGAAGTTTATCATCCCCACTTGAAAAATGGAAGGTAGTTTATCGATGAAGATCACCAAAGAGGTTCACTTACGTGGGTCTCTCTGGGGACTCCAGGCCCAGCTTCTTCCGCCCGGCTAAGAATTTCCTGGCAAAGTCTGCGACCAGCTCGTGTTTCCGAACAGCGGTCGCCGTCTTCCCAAGAGCGATCTCCTTCTGGAGAGAGCCCAGACATCAATTCATCTTAGCAAAACACGCAGCATTCGCACCTCTGCTAAACTTCCACCCGAGTGGATAAAGTTAAGGTGCTGCCTGTCCCTGCCAGGTAGAAATAACCCGCCTTGATCTAAGGGCAGAGATCCCCCCCATAATAGATTGTGATTTCAGCGGCCATTGTAGCATTTCTGTAAATCCCAGAGGACTTAAATTTGCCTTAGGCCAACATTAATTATTAGTAGCAATGACCCAAGTTAGTATTTACCATGACTGCGGGTAGGTTTGAAGACAGAAGAAGTGCCAAATACTTGTCAGGATTAGCACTTGCTAATCTTACGCCAATCGCGTTGGTGTCAGGAGCTGCTGGGACTTGCAGATCCCGATCAAGTGTGAAGCTTCTGGAAGAACCGAGGGCGACCCGCTCTCCTCCGAGGCTTCGCACTCGCTCTGACACGCTCCGTCCGCGTGCCTTTAATCTCTGTGGCCGCATCACAATGGCGCCTGTGACAGCGGGCTGTGGCAGGTGTCCGAGGCAACAGGCCCCATTCCCGGGAAAGCAGCATTGCCGTGGCCAAGATTATCGTGTGACTTGCGAGACACGAGGGCAGTGGGAGAGATTTCCCAGCTCTTTGCCACAAGAACGTCCACTGTGATGGGCAGCTCCGAGAGCCTCTTCAGATGCCTCCGTTCTCCAGAAAGCACTGTCCCATCTCCATTACGTTTAGGAATTCATTGCCATGAGCGAAAGTTTTGGTTTTCATGGTTGTTTTGGAAGAGGGAAAGCGATACCAAGAGTAACGGTGTGTTTGAGTGCTCTTGCGCCGGGACGCTGAGGGGGATGCCATAGTGGTGTGACCACAGCTAAGCGGGTCTGCGAGCCCTCTGTCCGTGCGACTCCGGACTGACGTTAATGCCGAGTGTCCCCCGGGATTCACGGGGTCTGGGGCAGGTAACGCGCTCCACCACCTACTTAGATGGGTGGGGAACCAAAACGGGGGAAAAAAAGAAGCCAATGGAGCTAAAAATGCCGGCATCGTCTCGGAGTTCAGAACCGCTGTTCCTTTGCCCGCAGTGTGGCTCAACAAACTCCCTGGCAACCGCAGCCATTGACCCTGTTTCTTCCTTCGGTCCTGCAGCAGAGTTTGTGTCTTCTCCGCTGGAGCAAAAAAGAGCGTTTCCAAAGCGTTACAGGGGTGTCCGTAGTTTCACTCTTACCCGTCTGTGCCAGCAGCCCTGTTTTCAACCCCAGAAAATATTAATACTTGACAGCTTTCAGCAAGGCACTGTAGAGTTGTACACGACACTGGGCAAATGTTATTCTTTCACATTAGTGATAAATGTTTCAAAAGGAGAAGGCAAAAATCCCAAAGATTGGAAATGGTGAGGGGACTGGAAGACCTCTCTTATGAAGAAAGGCTGAGGGATTTGGGTCTCTTCAGTGTGGAAAAAAGACGGCTGAGGGGGGATCTTATCAACGCTTCTAAATACTGAAAGGGTGGGTGTCAGGAGGACGGGGCCAGGCTCTTCTCAGTGGTGCCCAGGGACAGGACAAGGGGTAACGGGCACAAACTTGACCATGGGAAGTTCCACCTCAACATGAGGAGGAACTTCTTTGCTGTGAGGGTGTCAGAGGCCTGGCCCAGGCTGCCCAGAGAGGTGGTGGAGTCTCCGTCTCTGGAGACATTCCAACCCCGCCTGGACGCGTTCCTGTGCCACGTGCTGTGGGTGACCCTGACCTGGCAGGGGGTTGGTGTTGCGTGAAAGGAGGCAAAGGAGTTTTGGCAGAAGATAACCCCCCTTGTGTTCAAACACTCCTCACCGAGGCGGGAGGCTCGGTGCGGCTGGGTTTAAATTCTGAGTGATGCCCAATTCGCCACGATCAGTCCAGTCGCGTTTAATACGTATTAAACTATTACGATTCGGATACACTAATAGTGGACGGCACCTTCAGTCTAGTCGTGCTCATGAACCAGCACGGCCACTCTCGAGTCTTTGGTCGCATTCAGTGAGGAACCGAAACGACCAGCTACTTAAACAGTGCAGTTTATTTAACCAACAGATCTAGAGGTTCTTGGGATTGCCGGTGATAAATACACTGTCTGCAAAGCACGTGCAAATGACAGTATTATTACATATATGAAACGCGCGACAAAGTTATAAACGCTAATGCCTGGCTATAATTGTAGGGAAGAGATTGTCTAGAGAAATTTCTAAGTTTCCCGAGAAAGCACTGGGAATAATCTAAGTCTTACCCAAAGGCGTCCCTATGGCGGGGGGAAGAAAGGCTCAGCCCGTCGGCTGATCCCGGGAGTCAGTGATGGAGTTCTCCTCGCCTTGTTCGCGATGGTGTCTTCCCCGATATCGCCCCTGTCTCGGGCTATTTTTCTACTATTTTTTTATCTTCCAAGTGGAGTTTGAGTGGCTTTAGTCATTAATACTTTTATTCTGATTGGTGTACTCAAGGAGGAGCGGTGGCACCTTGGGGGCGAGTAGCCTCCGGGATGGAGGTGTGTTTTGGTACATTGTAATGAGCAAAGTTCGCACAAAGGAGAGCATCTCATCAACATTTGAGGAAATGTTGGGTTGGGCAGCGAGTGGGGCCGCTTATGTGTTTCGTAGTCAGCAAGTAGGCCGCTTATCTGTTCCGTAGTGCCATCTCATTCCCATATCTGCCCTTCGCCACAAGGGAAGGCCACGGAACCATCGCGTTCCGTTCCGTCCCTGGTGTATTTTCGCAAAAACTCTTGTCCAGGGAATCGCCGATGTTGCACTCTTTGCGTGCCAGCTGCAGCTGTATTGTACCTGAGAAGCCTCTTGATTTTATGACTTCCCTTAACGTGTGAACAATGCTGTCCTCTTGTATTCTTGGCCAATTTAGTAATTATTCCACAGTTGGAGGAGGTGATCTCCAGAGGTCCCTTCCAACCCCCCTCATTGTGTGACTGTGTGGTGAGCGTTTGGGCCTGTGGGTCACGTCTGCCTTGAAAGGGAGCTCACCGCGAGGTGGTGGGAGCAGAGGACGGGTCTGGGCAGAGCCAGGCCATGTGCGGAGGGAGCCGGGCTCTCTGTTAGCGCTCCGGGGTGCGTCCGGGTGATGAAGGGGAGAGATTCTCCTGCGGCAAGCCGTGTTGGGTGCCCTAGGCCTTGGCCGTCTGGGAAAAGGTGCCGGGAGCGGAGGCTGTTGTTGGTGGCAGCTCTGGAGCAGCTCTGCTGCTGGTTCCGTGGCTGCCACAGCCCGACGCGGCGGAGCTGTCTGCGCAGTGAGCGGGGCAAAGCTGAGGCCCAAACCCAATCTCGGGCGCTGCTCAGCTGCCCCTTCATGAGCCGTACAGCCGCATAGTCGGGTGTGGGTATTGCCCACAGCACTGCTGTTAGGGGGGAATGTACCTCCATGAGGGCAGAAATGACAGGGGGCAAAATACTACTGAAAACCATGAGATAATTTATGAAGAGGTTTAGACAGTGCATGGTGTCTGGATCTTCCACTCTCCACCGGTGCCAAGACTTCCCAGGTTTTTGTGTCGGGAGATATTGTAGACCGTTCTTTTGAGAGATGACAAAGCTGCAGCCTCCCCAGAGTGCAAAGGGAAGGGCTGTTTGGGGACCTTCTCCTCCCTCAGTGCCACTTGTCCCCGAGAGGGAGAGTGCCAGGCCTGCGCGGCAGACTTCTTACCGGGAGAACCTGGTTTTGAAATCTTTGATAGCCTTTGCCATCATGGGTGCAATTTCTGGAAGAGAGAAAGAAAAAAACCCCACAAATGAACCCAAAGCCCGTGAGCTTAAAGCATCAGGCAGAGAGTAGGGGAGCAGAGAGCAATTCCAAGGTGCACCTTGGAAGAGCCTTTAGCCTCTCCTTAGGGAGAGGAGAGGAGAGGCCGCCAGCATGAGCCCTCGTGCAGAGTTGGGATTTGTCTTGCAGCAGGAACAGGAGATTTGTGCCTTTGTAAAGGAGGAGCTCTAGGAGAGCAAGGGATGTTGTGCGGTTTGTACTTACTCTTGGCTGTTGGTTTCTTGGGCTCAGGAAACCAGGAGGAGAACATGGTCCTGCCCAAAGATGGGACAGAGTGGGCAGTGCTGGGGCTGGGCCCATGGTGGGACTTGCCCTCACTCCCAGGAGCGTGGCTTTTGCTAGAAGGGCAGAGGACAGGTTTTATTATGGAACAGGTGTGGGACGGAGAGTTCAGGCCAAGGCCTCCGGGGCAGCAAGCGCTACTGCCAAGTACTCACTGGGTCTTGTCTGGGAGCAGAGCTCCTCCAGTCCCAGGCTTCTCTTGTCTCCTCTCTTCGTCCCGAGGGGCCTTTGGTGGAGAGGCCAGAAACACGTTTTTGGCTGCTTGAGCTGTAGGAGACCACAGGGAAAGATTGCTTGGATGCAGCTTATGATAAAGGCGGCTCCTCAGTGCTTGTCTAATGTCAGCAAGCTCCAAGCACCGCTCCCCAGTCCCTGCATTGCAAAGCCGAGGTTCAGGGGAAAATGAACCCTGTCCCCCCCAGCCGGAAGCAGGAGAAGCAGCCAGAGCCCAGGAGAGCAGGGAGCGATTCCGAGCTGCATCCCTGTCAAAGCAGAAGCCAGGCAGGCGTAAGCGTGTGCTCTTTGGCCACGACCTGTCGTGTTTCCAGGTGACACAGGGAGGAGAGCCCACTGGGCTTTCTGCAGGCACGAGCACAGATCTCTGGTGAAACTCTCCCTGCTTCCTTCGCAAGGGAGCTGCAGGACCATTGCATGGTTCCCAAGAGGTGGAGAGACAGGGACGGAGAGCAGGAGGGGCAAGGCAGGGTTTGTGCCTGCCCCGTCCCATTAGGACAGGCTGAGAGAGTGGGCACTGAGCAGGCAGCGGAATCGGCTGTTTGCCTGTGCTTTTCCTTGTGCAAGGAGTTTGACGAGCCTTTAGCCTGTCCTTAGGGAGGGGAGAGGAGAGGAGAGGAGAGAGGCCGCCAACAGGACCCCTCGTGCAGAGCCGGGATTTGTCTTGCAGCCGAAGCAGGAGATTGAGGCGTTTGCAAAGGAGGAGCTGTAGGAGAGCAAGGGATGTTCTGCGGCTTGTACTTACTCTTGGCTGGTGTTTTCCTGGTGTCACCGGAGGAGAAGGTGGTTGCTGGAGGTGGGCCAGAGTGGGCAGTGGTGGTGCTGGGCCCATCGTAGGACTTCTCCTCAGTGCCACGAGCGTGGCTTTTGCTCACGGTGCACAAGAGTGGTTTTATTCTGCAAGAGAGATGGAAGAGACATTTCAGGCTAAGGCATCCGGAGCAGCAAGGCGCTCCTGAGAAATACTGACTTGGTCTTGTCTGGCAGAGGAGGTCCCCCGGTTCCAAACATCTTTTGTCTCCTTCGCACGTCCCGAGGGGCCTTTGGTGGAGAGGCCAGAAAGAGAGTTTTGGCTGCTTGATCTGTAGGAGACCAAAGGGAAAGATTGCTTGGATGCAGCTTATGCTAAAGGCGGCTCCTGGGCGCTTGTCTTAGTAGAGAAGAGAGAGTTAAGCACCTGCTAAATTGGACTAGATTTAGAGCAGCCACTGCGGAAGACCTTCCCCACAGAAAGACGTCCCCGAGGCAGCATTCCCAGACCCCTGTCTCATCATTCAGCCCTCCCTTACCTTTGTTTCTATGGGCCGAGCCGATCTTCCGGGCCAACATGAGCAGCCGCTGCTCTCGTGCCTCGTGAAGGCGAAGGTACAGCTCCCGCCAGGACTCAAACGCTCCTGGCGTCTCGTTCTTGAAGTCCCGGAGACAGTGGATGTGCCACAGTCGATCCGTAGACTCAAGGAGGCCCTGAAAGAAACGCACACGTAATCTGGGATCCCTGCTGAGACCGTCGCTCCCCTCTCCCTCGACCACAGCCAGTGCCAGTGGCTCTGGAATACCACCGAGGGCAAGGCACTTCGTGACCAAGCTGCAGGAAGAGAGGGGCAGATGGGAGCTGCAGGAGCTCAGGAGTAGCAAAGGCCACCTCTTGTTGTAAAGAGCGCTGCTGTTGGCTGTTCAGCTCTTGCGGGTGAGGAGAGAACGTCCCTCGCGCGTGTCACCAGCCCTTCCCCAGGCCCAGGCACTCACAGGGTTACGTTCCTCCATGCGGCGCAGCTGCTCTGGGGTGCATCTCTCCACTAGTGGCTCCAGCCCTGAGAACGGGGCACCACCGACTTCAGAGATGGCTATGGAGAAGGAAAACGCAGAGTATTTATCCCGCTGCTTCTCCGCCAAGGAAAGGGCTTGACTCCTTGGATGCAGTGGAGAGCACTGCAGCGCTGCACGCCACTACCCCGGGGAGGGGAAGGAGAAAGGAAGCGCAGGTGCCATAGCTCTAGTGGGTCATCAGGCCCCAGTCTCTCCCGGTGGAGGGGTGCCTGCGCAAGGCTCCGTTTCCCCCTGTTTCCAGTGCTTGAGCGCTCCCGGAAAGCACGCCGTGTGCCGATGGTGCAGCAGGTGAGCTTCCAGGGAGATCTGCCCCATAGGAGTTCTCTTGCCTTGCGACAAGGGGCAACTGAGCGTTCACGTGCTCCCAGCCCAGTGCTGCTGGGCTGGATAGAAACAAGTTTGGAAGACAGCAGTACATCTGCCTGGCAGCGCGACTCTAAGACAGCCGAGGAAGGGTACTTACAGTCCATGTTGTTCCTGAGGAGTCGGGTACTTTTGTGAGGAGGCGCCATCGTGTGTGGGCCAGGGGCGGTTTTAGGGCCTGGACGCACAAGTGTCTTAGAATTCCGCCGGCAGAATGGCGATGCCTCTTGGGTCTCTTGAGCTGTCAAGGCCGGTGCTATAAAGTGAAAGACTTGGAGTAAGAAGGGAAGAGAGGAAGGAAGAGCCCAGGCTGAGGAATGGCAGAGGAGAGAGAAATCAGAGTCCCCCAGAAGCAACGTAAAGGGCCGAGGGTTCTCTAAGAGACGCGCAAGGTAGTTGAGGAAGGGCAAGTCCAAAGCGCAAGGCTCCGTCAGGGTCAGGAAAGGCCCTTCCTCCTTCCTGCTAGAGCCCGTGGGAGAGAAGCCCCCGCTTGCGTGAATCCGGGCTCTGGGCATCAGAGGCGGGGCGCCAGACCCCAAGAGAAGGACTTGAAGCCAGCCAGCATCCCCTCCCTCCCCCACAGTGGCTGCAGCCCATTTCAGAGCTCTTTGCCTGCCCAACGTACCTTTCCTTTTTCTCTGGGAGCGGGGAGCGGACTCAAGTGGAGGAAGAGGGCTGCAGCTGTCCTGGATGGGCGGCAGTGGGATGTCGGGCAACGTTATGTCCACATGTAGGAGTATCTGGAAGGAGACGACGTGCGTGCAAGTGAGCCAAGAATACGGGAGAATGTTACATCCTGGCAGCGTCCAAACTGCGCTGAACTGCATTTTGTTTGCTATTTTGAAGAAGCCGCTCAACGCTGATGAGCTCAGAGCAGGGAGTAGCCTCAGCGGGAGGCTGCCCTTCTGCCACGTTACGGTGGCTGTGTCTAGGCTGTCAATAGAAAGAAGGCAAAATTCGGGATGGCAGTCCCTCAGCTCTGGGCTCCCTCCGGTAAGAGCCATCCACATCTTTAAGCTACAAGGTTGAGCGCCGAAGGCCTCCGTCAAGAACCCAAGGCAGATTAACAGTGCAAAGACCTCATTCCCTCAGGCTCTCGTTTACTCCTCCTGCCTCTCCTCCTCCTCCCTGCCTCTTAGACAGAGCTGTGCAGCGGTGGAGGAGAGGGGAAGCTCCCAAAGCGGGGCAAATCCAAAACTTGGATATGAGGCAGCATTACAGCATCACAAAAGGCTGCTAAGATTATAAACAGAGTTTTTGAAGTGCAAAGCGTTTCAAAGTAGGGGAAAACGATTCAGCTGTCCAGGTTTTAGACAGCCAGCACCTGCAAGGGGCAAACTAAGAAGCTGCAGATGGCAGAGGGCGGAGAGCAGCTGATGCCACCTTCTCGGTTCACTTGGAGATCCTTCAGAACCTTACCCTCTTTGGTTTAGGAGCCTCTGGTGGTTCCTTCTCGGCCCTTGTCTCACTTGTGCGCTTGAGGCTTGGGCTTTTCCCCCTCCAGCAGGCGCTGTCGAGACCGTCTTGGCCCGGCAAAGAGGTGCTGTGCCAGTGGTCTTTCTGCCCAGGTGACGCAGAGGGCTCGACGGCTGTCTTGTCTTTGTGGGGCTGGCCATAAGTGAGGTGCTCCTCAAAGGACGTAGTAGGTGGTTCACATTCGTCCTCGTCATCATCCTCATCCTCAGAACTGGAGGAGAAGCCCCCTGATTTTCTGCCAAAGCAAGGAGAAACCCCGGTCAGAGTTAGCACACTTGTCTTCCAAGTGTTCCCAGGGCCTTCACCTTTCTGACCTTCATCAGAGAAGTTTATCATCCCCACTTGAAAAATGGAAGGTAGTTTATCGATGAAGATCACCAAAGAGGTTCACTTACGTGAGTCTCTCTGGGGACTCCAGGCCCAGCTTCTTCCGCCCGGCTAAGAATTTCCTGGCAAAGTCTGCGACCAGCTCGTGTTTCCGTACAGCGGTCGCCGTCTTCCCAAGAGCGATCTCCTTCTGGAGAGAGCCCAGACATCAATTCGTCTTAGCAAAACACGCAGCATTCTCACCTCTGCTAAACTTCCACCCGAGTGGATCAAGTTAAGGCGCTGCCTGTCCCTGCCAGGTAGAAATAACCCGCCTTGATCTAAGGGCAGAGATCCCCCCCATAATAGATTGTGATTTCAGCGGCCATTGTAGCATTTCTGTAAATCCCAGAGGACTTAAATTTGCCTTAGGCCAACATTAATTATTAGTAGCAATGACCCAAGTTAGTATTTACCATGACTGCGGGTAGGTTTGAAGACAGAAGAAGTGCCAAATACTTGTCAGGATTAGCACTTGCTAATCTTACGCCAATCGCGTTGGTGTCAGGAGCTGCTGGGACTTGCAGATCCCGATCAAGTGTGAAACTTCTGGAAGAACCGAGGGCGACCCGCTCTCCTCCGAGGCTTCGCACTCGCTCTGACACGCTCCGTCCGCGTGCCTTTAATCTCTGTGACCGCATCACAATGGCGCCTGTGACAGCGGGCTGTGGCAGGTGTCCGAGGCAACAGGCCCCATTCCCGGGAAAGGAGCATTGCCGTGGCCAAGATTATCGTGTGACTTGTGAGACACGAGGGCAGTGGGAGAGATTTCCCAGCTCTTTGCCACAAGAACGTCCACTGTGATGGGCAGCTCCGAGAGCCTCTTCAGATGCCTCTGTTCTCCAGAAAGCACTGCCCCATCTCCATTACGTTTAGGAATTCATTGCCATGAGCGAAAGTTTTGGTTTTCATGGTTGTTTTGGAAGAGGGAAAGCGATACCAAGAGTAACGGTGTGTTTGAGTGCTCTTGCGCCGGGACGCTGAGGGGGATGCCATAGTGGTGTAACCACAGCTAAGCGGGTCTGCGAGCCCTCTGTCCGTGCGACTCCGGGCTGACGTTAATGCCGAGTGTCCCCCGGGATTCACGGGGTCTGGGGCAGGTAACGCGCTCCACCACCTACTTAGATGGGTGGGGAACCAAAACGGGGGAAAAAAAGAAGCCAATGGAGCTAAAAATGCCGGCATCGTCTCGGAGTTCAGAACCGCTGTTCCTCTGCCCGCAGTGTGGCTCAACAAGCTCCCTGGCAACCGCAGCCATTGACCCTGTTTCTTCCTTCGGTCCTGCAGCAGAGTTTGTGTCTTCTCCGCTGGAGCAAAAAAGAGCGTTTCCAAAGCGTTACAGGGGTGTCCGTAGTTTCACTCTTACCCGTCTGTGCCAGCAGCCCTGTTTTCAACCCCAGAAAATATTAATACTTGACAGCTTTCAGCAAGGCACTGTAGAGTTGTACACGACACTGGGCAAATGTTATTCTTTCACATTAGTGATAAATGTTTCAAAAGGAGAAGGCAAAAATGCCAAAGATTGGAAATGGTGAGGGGACTGGAAGACCTCTCTTATGAAGAAAGGCTGAGGGATTTGGGTCTCTTCAGTGTGGAAAAAAGGCGACTGAGGGGGGATCTCATCAACGCTTCTAAATACTTCAAGGGTGGGTGTCAGGAGGATGGGGCCAGGCTCTTCTCAGTGGTGCCCAGGGACAGGACAAGGGGTAACGGGCACAAACTTGACCATGGGAAGTTCCACCTCAACATGAGGAGGAACTTCTTTGCTGTGAGGGTGTCAGAGGCCTGGCCCAGGCTGCCCAGAGAGGTGGGGGAGTCTCCGTCTCTGGAGACATTCCAACCCCACCTGGACGCGTTCCTGTGCCACCTGCTGTGGGTGACCCTGCTCTGGCAGGGGGTTGGACGAGGTGATCTCCAGAGGTCCCTTCCAAGCCCTGCCAGTCTGGGATTCTGTGAGAGTAGCCATGTTGCCCAAGCAGCTGTGAAGTCCAGGTATGGGTGGGAGACTGATGCTCCTACGTTCGTTTTTCACCTTGATTCACATTTACCCCACATTTACATGCGCTGACATATCTGCTGGGACCTAGTGCCCCTTCGAAAACCCAGCCCTGCGGCAGTGCCAGCACCTTAACTGTCTCTCTCCTGTGACCATCCAGCGCTTCCCATCTGCAGCACACACACGAGGTATCAGCTGAACCCAGCTGCTGTGGACCACGGCTGGGAAGGATGCAGCAAAACCCGTTTTATTTCTCTCTCTCTCAACCTCTTCTTTCATTTCATGGACCAGCAATGCCCTGAGGCTTGGCAGGTGCTGCCTTCTCCTGTGCCATCCTCTCCCAGGTCCCTGTCCCCTGCAGTGGCTGATGTCCCCCGGCACCATCCGATGGGGACTGTGCCATTTTTCTTCATTATTCAGCCCTGCCTCTCTCTCTGGATGTCTATTTTTCAGGGATGTCGGTGTTACAATATTTAGCTGGATCTTAAATGTTTACCAGTTTAGGAGCAACAGGTAATAAATCAACCTCTACAGCAGGCAGCTCTGAAAGGTGACTTAGAGGGTATAACCCTCACTTCAGCTACGTCTTGCCGAAGGAAGTTTTAATATCCAAATTATAGCTTGGAGTCTAGAAGGCTTAGAGATCTTGGAGATTTATAGCCCCTATTAATAACCAATTATTTCTCAAACACATTTGCCATGCAGTTAGACCCAAGCCGTTGGATTGGCCTGAAATGCTAAATGCCCTGTTAAAGTGCGGTGACAAACATCATATATTTTGTGTCGATGCTGGTTTCCCAGCTGTCGTGGTGTGAAAACATTCGCATCCATGGCCTTTGGACTGAGCCGTCCGTCACTGCCGTGCTGGACACATGGCGGGGAGCAGGAATGGCTCCCCGGCCCTTCCCTGGCCTGCAAGATGGGGTCACTTTGACTTGGTGGGATGACCCAGCCGTGGGGTGAGGGGAACTGTCACCCCATGTTGCTGGTGGTACCGGTGGCAGAGCAGCTTTTGAAGCCGGTGGGGTTTGAGAGCAGACTTGGAGCGGCTCCATGGTTGCGCAGGATCTGGCCGGGGCTAAGGCAGGGCCCATCCTGGATCCTCCTCCACCCTCAAAGCCCGTCTCCAGCAGCATCAACTGTTGCGTTCCTGCAGCAGGGAGAGGGCTACATGGGTGCTGGGGGGTGGACCTGACCTTTCAGCTTTGATCCCTCCACAAGCTGAGGGATCGTCCCTCCAGCAATGTGCCGTGGGCCCGGTGTCCCTTCTGGAGGCCACCCCCTGTGCCAGCAGCCTCTCTCGATGTCCAGCACCACCCCCTCCGTCCCGCTCGCCGTTGCCTCTAATGCGTGATGCCCTTTCCCCATGTCCCAGTGCACGTCCCCGGTCACAGCGAGCCGTTCCTCTTCTCTCCACAGCCCTGTTTGCAGTACTGGCCCGAGCCGGGGCTCCAGCAGTACGGCCCGATGGAGGTGGAGTACGTTTCCGGAGCTGCGGATGAGGACATCGTGTCCCGTCTCTTCCGAGTCCAGAACATCACACGGGTGAGGGTGTCTCCTCTGCCTCCATGGCAGCGTGGGGTGGTCGGGGGGGGCTTCACATGTGTCTGTGTGTGTGCCCAGGTGGCCCCCAGGCATCTCCCAGCGCAGAGGTCCAGGTTGGGTGAGCTCATGTGGAGGAGGTGGATTGGTTTTGTTAGCTGCTGCTTTGTGGAAGGGCTGGGGCATCACCAAGAGCTTCTTTCTATGAGTGAAGACCTTTGGAGAGCAGAAGGATGATGCATCTAGTGAGGCCACACAGTTCTAGAGCTTGGCATTGCCCGTCCAGTTAATTCTCCATATAAACTAACTGAATGGTGCTGTACCTGCTGGTGTCTTCTTCAACCTAATCCAGCTCCTCCAGAGGATGCAGCCCCAGTTCTCCTGCTGGCAGAGAGCAGCCTGTAAAATTGCTGTTGGCTCAATCCAACCTTTCTGGAGTTGGTGGCTCCTTGAAAGATTTTAGATAACTCTGTAAGAAGACCTTTCTCATCCTGGCTGGAAGTCCATCTCTGCCCTGCCACGCATGTGTCACAGGATGGAGACTCCCGTCATGGGCATGGCAGCTCCCTGGGACCAGCGGAGCCCTTTTTGCCTGCAGGGTGAGAAGATCCACGCAGGTTCTCACCTGTTGTCCTTGTTGCATTGACGTGTGGCTGGTTGAGCTTGCCTTTAAATGCAGAGAAGCAGTGAAATTGGGAAGGGACAGGGACTGCGATGAACAGCCTGTGTGTGCAGAACTGTACACAGAAAAAGAAAAGCTGATTTAACTGCACAAGCCAGCCATGAAGAGGTGGCACACCTGAGGTCTTTAAGTCTCCCGAGGGTTGCCAAGAGGCTGAGGCCAGTGTCCCAGTGATCATTGGGCAGATGGGAATTAGGGAGCTTGGAAGGGAGCGTGCAGCTTGGCTGATGGCCTGGCTGGGAAGGGTACTTCGACATGGGAGCTGGGTCGGATGAGATAAATCCTGATTATCTGGACTCTTAACACAGAGAGGGGGTTTGGTTCATGCTCTCCGTGGGAGCATCTGGCATTTCCTGGGTGTCAGCACAAAATCCTTCCCCAAATGTGCTTTGCTCTTAGGTGGTAGAATATACCCCATGCTAAATTAAAACGCAGCGTGATTGAAACCTCTGGATCTACGAAGATATTTCTCCAGGGAGCAGGTCACTGGAGGAGTGCTGGGAAATGCAAGGAGCTGCTTCTTGCCAAGCCTTGCCGTCTGGAGGGGAGCTGGGCGTTGAGGGTGTCACAAGTCCTCCAGAGCCAGACGGAGCTTTCACCGAAGCTTCAGAATGGATCCCAAAGCTTTCCTCCCTGAGCTGTCAGAGGAGTTTTCTCCTGTTTTGTCTCCGCTTATTTGTGTCATCTTCCCCCTCTGCCTTCCCGGCTTCCAGCTGGAAGCAAAAGGTTGAGCCCGGGGAGGTCAACCCATCCCAGCCACGTCACTGACCCACATCAGAGCTCCCCAAAAAGGCTGAGAAAAGCCCCTGTGCATTTGGGTTGGGCTGACTGTGGGGGGCAGAGCCACAGAAATAGCCGAGCCCACTGGTTGGAGATGGTCTCGTCCTTGCCCTGCTCATCAGGCATCTGAAATTGGGTGGACGGAGCCCTCCAGAGATGGGCGTCCCCCATCTGCATCCGATTCCCCCTTTCTCCTCCGACGTGTTCTCCCCACACGTGTGCCACCGAGCCCTGAGATGCAGATGGAGTGCGTGACCCGTGGTTTCATGCCATCGGGTGCTCCGGATGCTCCGAGTACTTCTGAGCAAGAGCCCCACATCTGCCTGGCCTTTTTTAGCTTTGTGGATGTAATCTTCCCCCTGGAGCCTGCTAACCAGATTAGATTTCAAAACTAACCAGATTACCAGGGTATTAAGGCGCACTTCCAGCGCTCCCCACCTCTGTGGGTGGCAGGTTCTCATCAGCCTTCTGGTTTACGGCGAACGCAGCAAAACCACATCCCCTGGGATCTTCTGTGAGCAAGACAAGGACACGATGGAGAAGCCTTGGGGAGGCTCAGGGATCTGGTAACAGGTTTTGTGAGATACATAACAGTCTGAGGCGCTGTGAGTTAGGATAAACCATGGCTGCCTGGGGTGGGATGGGGTGGTGGGACCAGTGGGTCAGTGGGAGCTGTGGAGGAGAAAGCCGAATCATCTTAAAGCACCAGGAAAAGGTTTTCCTCTCTTTTTCTACTATTAATGCCTGGCAACCTCTTCTTGTCCTCCATCAAACCTCCAGTGGAGGCAAATGAGGGCAGCCCATGGGTTCAAGCTGATGAGGTTTGCTTTTCTAGTTGCAGGAGGGGCACCTGATGGTCCGGCATTTTCAATACCTGCGGTGGTCACCCTATCGAGACACCCCGGACTCCAAGAAATCCTTCCTGCACCTCTTGGCCCAAGTGGAGAGGTGGCAGAAGGAGAGTGGCGATGGCAGGACCGTGGTGCACTGCCTGTGAGTGTCAGCTGGAGAGGAGCGGGCTCTGGCGTGAGGGGAGATGCCACCAGCTCACGTGTCCACAGTTCTGCCTGGAAACCCTCCAAAAAGCTCTCACTGGGGTGACTTTGTCCCCAGGTGGTGCTAGCTCTCCCACAGCATGAGTTTTGGTTGAGGCACCTTGTGGTCACCGTGTCAAACCTCCTCCATGAGATGGATGCTTAATGGGAATGACAGCCGCTAGCAGCATCCCCGCCGTTCACCCCGGTCCCCTGCCTTGCAGCGGGGCTCGGCAGACGTCCCAGCCCTGTCACCACGTCCCATGCGCGTAACAGGCTCTAAAGGGACGTGGCAGGAGCTGGGCATCTCCCATGCTTGCTTCTCATGGAGGCGGACATGCTCTCCATCCCCCTCCTCCCAGCTGGGTTTGGCTCACACAAACACCCGCGCGTGCTCTCCTCCGATGGGACCTAGCACGTTCGCAGATTGGTAGAGACAGCAGGCGAGCCTTTAATCAAAAATTAATTACAGCCTCGTCCGTCTTCATTAGCCGAAGGATAATTTGAGAATGTGCTTTATAAAACACTGGCATCGTGTTCTCTCTTCCTCTCCCCGATCCCCTTCGCTGCCAGGGATGAGACGGGCTGGTGTGGGATGATTTCAGCCCAGGATGGGGGGAGGTACCCAGCGAGCTGTGTGCTGGGTGAAACTGGGATGGTTCCTCCAGCCAGCACTACCCAACAGGTCATCAGCCCAGGGCCACCCGGCAGGTGGGAAGAGGGTGGTAGAGGGACACAGTGGCTTCCCCAAGGTCACATGAGGAATCGGTCCATGGCAGGGCTGGAAACTGAGGCCAGATGTCCAAGATCCAGCCCTGATGGTCCAAAAAGGTGTTTTCATGCTCTGCTGTGGCCCTTATGAGGACTAGAGGGCAGGAGCACAGCTCTGGCCACCACGAGTCCTGTTAAGGTCCCCCAGTTTGGGAGGATTGTGGGGTATGAGCTCATTCTCTGGGACATCTTCTGGGATGCAGGGATGGATAGAGAAAGGGGGACTTAAGAGGGAGCAGGAAGATGCTCTAATGCCATCTTCTCACCACTGACATGTGTTTCTCCCACCAGGAATGGAGGTGGCCGGAGCGGCACTTTCTGTGCCTCCACCATGATCCTGGAGATGATCAAGTGTCACAACATGGCAGATGTTTTCTATGCTGCAAAGACCCTCCGCAACTACAAGCCAAATATGGTAGAGACCTTGGTAAGCATCAGCCACCGCCGGCGTCCGTCCTGGCTGCTGGTCCCGGTGAGAGAGGAGAGGTGCTGGGGGATGCTTACCCCCCAGAAAAACCTTCTTTCCCAACCCAAATCCTGATAAATATTATGGGAATCCTCATGCAGAGCATGTCTCGGTGAGCGTGCCAGCACCGTGCCATGGGTTGGGGCAGACAGGGAGGCGAGGCAGCTCTTGGAAGGAGCTTCGGGCTTGCCTTCATCTCGCCGTGCCAACGTGTCCTTGGCGTCGGCGTGGGGCGTGTTGGAAATCCCTCCCAGGAGTAATAAGGCAGGTTCGCGTTAATTCACAGGATGTAATTGCAGTTCTTCGGAGCAGCTCCGAGGTGAAGTCAGACAAATTCCTGTTGGAAATATAAAAGGGGAACTGCGTTTTGAGTGAGATTAACACGTGGACGAGCTGCTGGGGGCAGCGATGGAGCCACGTTTCATGATGGGGAGGCTGGAGGTGGCAGTGGGTCAGGGCGAAAAGCCCGTGCCCTATTTCAGGCCCCCAGTAACAGGCCAGAGGATGGAACAGGAGCGCGTCTGTCCCCGTGGTGGAGGAATCTAGGTGCCTAGTGATGTTTTAAAAGAAGTCAGCCAGAAATGTTTGCCCTGTTTGGATTATAAAATCCCTAAGTTGCAAAATGAAATGGTTTTGAGGAGGGGATGCGATTTGCATTAGGAATTGAAGTGGAGGAGAAGGTGAGGGAGGGGACGGGGAGCAGAGGGAGGGATGCAGATAATGGAAAGATGATGTGACAAGCATGAAGCTGCCAGACCCATTGGGCTAAATTGCAAAGGTATTAAAAAAACGCAACATTTCACATCAGGACACAAATGTCCTCCAGCCTCAAATGAACCTGAACCGACTATTCTGGGAATCCCAATCTGCTGGAGCCACTGGGAGGCCAGATCCTCGCCCAGTGTAAAGAGCCGCAGCCCAGTGGAGAGCACCAGCACGTAGTACTTTCCCGCTGCCCGTGCATCTTCCCCCTTTGTGGGGTTTATTTTTGTATGTTGATAAATGGAAACAATCCCTTTCGTTAATCCAAAAAGCATTACGTGCTTTTAATCCAAGCTGCCGCAGCCTCCTCGCTTTGAAGCCCTTCTCCCTCGCTGCCCGCTCCCACCTGGGGTCCCCGAGCGGCTGCCCACCCGTGCGGGGGATAACGGGATTTTCATGCCGGTGCTCAAGCTGCCGGTGAGGATTTCAGGAGACAAACTCTCCCCTTTCCCTCTCTGCTGTCGCACCCAGGGTGCTCCCACGATGTCCCAGTGCTCACAGCAACATCAGAAAGCTGATTTTGGATTATTTTTTTTTCCCATTCTGGATGGTTTTGTTTGTTGGATGCTCGAAGGAGCAACAACTCATGGGGATGGGTGCTTCCAAGGTTCGAGCTCCCCTGTAGTTTTCTGTGCTGTGAGTTGTAAAAAGGACAGGAGAGCACAAGAACAGGTCACATAAAGGAGAACTAGGATGGACGAGACTGCTTTTGCAAACACAATTGCAGTGATTTTTGCTATAAAAGCGGGAGCCAGCCATGCTGGGCTTCCCCTTTGCGCAGCTGGAGGGGAGCAAAGGGTGGGAAGATGCTGATAGCGTCCATAGATGTCTCAGGGAGGAGAAAGGAGGGGAGAGACAGCCCAGTTCTGCCACGGACTCAGAGAGGGCCTTTCCCACCCGCACCTCTTGGCTCCAGTCAAGCCGTCACAGGCGGGTCAGGCTTTGTCCTGAGCACCAAAATGCTCATTTGTGGGGCATTTCCCTTGGAAAATTTGGATTTTTGGAAGTGAAAGCTGCTAGGACTTCCCCTCCCTGTCTCTCCCCCCACGCAAAGCAAACGCCCAGACCAAATCCCTGCCAGGGATGGAAAATGGCATTTTTTTATCTGCAGCAGGAGAATTTGTGATGAGAAATGTCCTGGTGGCCGGGGCAGGGTGTCTCCAATAGTCCCACACATGGCTTCAAACTGAAAGAGGGGAGATTTAGATGAGATATTGGGAAGAAATTCTTTACTGTGAGGGTGGTGAGCCCCTGGCCCAGGTTGCCCAGAGAAGCTGTGGCTGCCCCATCCCTGGAGGGGTTCAAGGCCAGGTTGGACGGGGCTTGGAGCAACGTGGTCTGGTGGGAGGTGTCCCTGCCCAGGGCAGGGGGTGGCACTGGATGGGCTTTAAGGTCCCTTCCAACCCAAACCATTCTATGATTCTGTAACACCCTTTTTTCTCTCTCCGAACAGGAGCAGTATCATTTTTGCTATGACATAGCACTGGAATATCTGGAGTCGCTGGAGACCAGATAGCACCTCACCAGGAGAGCGGCAGCAAGGGCTTGCGCAGGGGTCGCGCCAACCGTGCGTTTCGCACTCAGACGTTGCGTTAGTGCTGAAGGTGAAGAGGGGAAACAGCCAAGGACTCGACAAGAAAACCCATCCGATCAAGATAAATGAAGGGATGCGGGGACGTATCGGCCGCTCCTCGTCTTCACCCTTCGCTCTCCATCTTTCCTTCCCACCCCGAGCGTGTCCGAGCGGCCGTGGGTCGGATGCCACGACTTGTCCCGTCCTTTCCCTGCATCGCTTTGAGTCATGGTCGTGGAGTGGGTGTGCGCAGGATGCGGCCCCACGGCGTTGCCTGGGCATCTCTGAAGCAGCTGGAGAGGAGGCCAGGGAGAGGAGGAGGAGGACAGAAGGAGCCGAGGCCGTTTCCCAGCAGGGAAGGATGGATATTTGGAGAAGAGATGTTGCTTTTTAAATTGTGTGTGGAATTGAAGCTGCTCTTCTGAAGAACCCAGACGGCTGCCGGCAGGTTTCGTCCTTGGTGGGGACACGCTCTGAGCTGGAGCAAAGGCCCCGAGAGGAGCTCTTGAATTTCTGCCTGTTCGCACCATGAGTTTGATCTTCATTTTTTTTTTTAGTTCTGTGAGTTGCAACCTTTTGTGTATCCAGCCCTGGACAGAGCGGGGACATGGGACAGTGGTGGGACATGGAAGGCACTGGGCACGCGATGTCCATCTGCAGGGACCGCCCTGGATCCCTCCTGGCGTCTTTGCAAAGCTTTTCAAGCGATGGTTCCCCTGCATCTCCACGCTGTCTTCTCCATCTGCAGCAATTAATTCCTCCTGGGCTGCCCCAAAGGCACCAGCCCACAGGTCCGTTTTTAACCCTTCCCTTGTGAATCACTGCACGTGAGACACCAGAAACAAAATCCTCCAAAATTCAGGTCCATCCCATCTGCCTCCTGGTTGCCGCCCCCAGGTCGTTGCCCATTGATGCTGCTTGGCTTTTGCTGGCCTTGGCGAAGCAGGAGGGTCGGTTGGCGTGGGGTGAGCTGCGCTGAAGCCCTCAGCCATGGCAGCGCTTCGGGGCTGGGCACAGGGAGGTCCCCATGGCCCCGATGCCACCCAGGGACAAGCGTATGGGGACAGTGATTGAAGGTGCCTGATAATTTTTGGCTTCATCCTGCTCTGGTTCGGTGTAAGATGTCACTTCTGTCCAATATTGTGATAATTACAGGGGTTTCTGCTTATGGGGGAGAGCCTGGTTGTAATCAAGCTCTGGTCAGGGTTTTTTCTCCCTGCAAATGGCCTTGTGGAGATGCAACCAGAGGGATGCAGGTCCGGGGTCTGCCTTGGAGACTTGAGGAACCGACGAGAGTTTGCTCCTGTCTTGAGGGCCAGGCAGAACCCTTCACAGTCATTTTTTTTGGGGATGGAGCAGAACAGATGAAAAACTGTCCTCCATATGCTCTAGGTTGCACGTGGGCAACCCCATCAACTTCATCCTCCTCCATTCTTCAGCCCCTCCATCCTTCATCCTCCCCCATCCTTCATCCTCCCCCATCCTTCAGCCCCCTCCATCCTTCATCCTCCCCCATCCTTCAGCCCCTCCATCCTTTAGCCCCCTCCGTCCTTCATCCTCCTCCATCCTTCATCCTCCCCCATCCTTCAGCCCCTCCATCCTTCATCCTCCTCCATCCTTCAGCCCCATCTCCCCAGGGCAAAGGAGGCTTCCCAGCCCTGCCTGCCCGGAGGCTGGGGATCGCTCTTCCTGGGGAATTGCATTCCATACCACAACTGAAAGCTTTGGAAGACACCGTTTGGCTGGACCGATCTGCAGCACAAAAGCTGCAGAGCCGAAACGGCTGTGCCCTGGATGAGCAAACCCAGGAGATATTTCCATCCGCCTTCCAAGGGTGGAGGGGAGCAACAAAATAAATCTCTTTCCACCTTGGAGGATGTCCCACCCGCAGCCTTGCAAACGCCTGGAAGTAGCGATAGGGATTTCAGCAGCAATGGAGGGTTTTGCCCAGACATTTGGCTTTCCCCTGTGCTCGCTGAATAATTCACACGGCCTGACAATAACTTATTCCAAGGGCTATACGACATTTCCATCCCTGCTGTCTAACCCTGCGTGTGCCCATGCTGTCTTGTGACCAAATAGTCTTTCTACCCCACCAGAGCCTGCAAAATGGTCCAGTTCCACCAGTATTTTCAGTAACTCGCATTGCAAGCCTTGACTTGGAATAAATTAGTGTCCTTTTCCCAATCCCCATCTCTCTGTAGACGTGTCCACGCTGTCCTAGGGTGCTGCAGGGAAGGTGCTGCATGATGGGTGCAGGGGGGTCCCAAGGTGCAGAAACTGTTTGATTTTGGATGAAAACGGCTGAGCCGAGCCTCTGAAATTCCCAGGCTTGGGATGGTGGTGGCACCATTCAGCCCGCCAGAGCCTGGGGACTGGAGGGATGGTCCCACTTCATCCCAGGCCTTCCAGGAGCCTCTGGTCCAGAGGGAGGGAGCATTGCAGGTAAAGTGTTGCCAGAAATTAAAAAAAAAAAAAATTAAAAAAAGGAAAAAATTGAAACCCCATTTAGTCCTACTGAGACAACAGAGACTGGAGGAGTTGTATATATGTTTTAAAAGCGAGATTTTTTTTTTTTTTTTTTTAATATTTCCTTCCCTCTCTGGGCTTTTAGGGCATCTCTTCTGAAGGGCAGACTTTGAAATCAAAGTGCTATAAAAACCAACCCATCTCCCAACTCCTGCTGAGATGCTCATATGACATGAGGCAAGGACATCCTGTACATAAAAATATATATATAGAAATATATATATAAAAATTTAAATACCGTTCTTAAGATGGATAACATTTATTGGTATTACAGATTGGAGTGCTGCTTTTTTTTTTTCTTCTTTTTAATAAAAACAAAACAACCACACACCAAAAAAAAAAAAAATTAAGACCCAAGAAGAACACCAAATTGGAATGATTTTATCTATATACAGAAAAAGTGACCCCGAAAGCTGGTCTGGTACCACAGAGCGGCTCCACCGCGGAGGGGGACGGTGTGGTGGGATGGAGGGAGGGATGGCGAAGGAGGGACACGTCCCATGTGGATTGTACCACGCACATCCAGCTGTTGGTAACTGGTTTTTTTATTATTATTATTATTTTTGGCTTTCTTTCCTTCGAAGAAAATCAGTTGCATAAATAAATGTTCCAAATTTGTGATGGCCTCTGGATTTCTTTCCCTGGCTCTGGTCCGGGAGCTGTGATTTAGTGAACCCTGAAGGGGCAGCTTGTAGAAAAGACCTCAATACTGGCTTTATCTTGCTTTTTGAGGGTATTTTGGGGGGAGCACATTTGCAGGGACAAATTCCAGGGTTGCAAAACCTTCTTGGCACCAAGGAGCCACGTTCACCCATCACCACGCGGAGGAGATGAGGTTGCGTTGTACTCCCAGAACTTTGCTCTGGGTTTCCTTCTTGGACCGGGCACGACCTGCCCGGGTGTCCACAACTTCATGCAACTCTTCTGGAAGTGGTGATGGGAGTTTTCCATTGCTGGAAAAGATGTTATGGAGGAAGAAGAAACTCTTTCAGCGCATTTCCCAGCTGGAAAATGAAATCCTATTGTAAGAAAAGCCTTCAGGAGAAGAAAGCTCCTGCATTGTCTTCGGTGATTTATTTATTACAAAGCAGCCTTCAGTTGTGATATTAAACACTTCCAGTAACACTTGAGTCTTAATTTAATGGAAACCAAGGAAAAGAAAAAAAATCTAATTGACTTGTCAGGACTGTTTTTCATCTTTAATTAAGGTTCGTGAAGGATGCGGTAATTACATTTTACCAATAAATAATAAAAAGGGGGATAATGCAAATTAAAACCAAGAAGGGAAAGAAGGGGAGGGCTCTGGGTGTGCAGGTCGCCTCTGGGCTGCGGGGTCAGCCCGTGGCAGGGGTGTCCCTGGGGGTGAACGCGTTGTCCCCAAGCCCCGTGGGGCTGTCCTGGAGGGCAGGGTGGCCTCGAGCAGTGGCAGCCCCCTGGGTGCCAGGGGACACGAGCTGGGCTGGCCCCTTCAGCCCTGCCGACCGTCGGTGCCACGTTCCCTGGTCGAGGCGGGGTCTTGGGGCTGTTTGGGGACGTCGGTGCCTGCGTGCGGGAGAGTCTCCACACCGGAGCAGCTTCCCGGCAAAGCTGTAGCCCCCAAGTCATCAGCAATATCCCACTGCTGCCTATTGCTTTCAGGTCCCCCTTGCTGGGTGACTCTGTGCGCGCTAAAACCAACCCTGAAACCAAACCAACGTGGAAAACGTCTGATAAATGTGCATCTCTAAAAAAATAAGGGAAAGATAGCTGCCAGCTGTGCGGCTCTGAGTGTCCAGCTTCCCCAGCTCCCCTGCAGCAAACAGCCTGGCCCCAGGCCACGCAGCCGGGCTGGCCACCGGCTTGGTGGCTCGTCCAGCCAGAGCTGCTTTTGATTTCTTCAGTGCCTGGTCACCCTCCATCCCACGGTCCTCTCCCTGCTGGAGCTGGAGCTTCGCTCTTCCCAAGCTCTATTTCAGCCACAGCTCATTGGGCACTCGCTGTCACTGGCCGCTAATGATGAATAAAACCTTTCTCCCTGGTTTTATGAAAGCCATCATTCCATCAGCCCGTCTGTAATGAGGAGAGAAACAGCAGCTGCTCCCTGTGGTCCTGCTCCCACCAGGAGTGATGGATCATCCCTTCTCTGCTGTGCCCCATTAAGGTATAAAAAGGAGGTGTTTCTGCCAGGACAAGGGTGCTGGTGGTTGGGTTTGGTGGCTCTCTGAGACCCTGGGAGATTGGGGAAGTGGGTGGAATTCTTTTCCTTCCTTGCTTCATCCCTGCAACATCTTGAGAAGTCACAGAGAACCCAGGAGATCCAGCAGGTAACCAGCACCATCCCGCGGAGCTGGGGCAGGACCAAGAGTCTGGGTCCCCATCCCATGGAGATGTCCCATGGAGATGTCCTTCCGGTCCCAGCCCTTGTTCATCAGTGTGTCCCAGTGAGTGACATGCTGGGGGGTAGCCCGGGGACGGGATGGAGTGACACTCCTCTTTCTCAGCTCTGCAGAGCCAAGAGTGCCTTGGCACAGTCGCAGGTGCCCGGGTCTCATGGCCGCTCTCTGCCAGGATGGATTAGAGCTGCTTAAAAGGAGCACTTTGCATTTCAATAACTAATCCAAATGTGCCGTCCAATGCCCAACTTGTGGCCCTTGGGAATTATTTGCCAACTCAACGCCTCCTTTGTGCTGTTATGTGCCGCACACATACCCCGGTAGAGATGGTAATAATTTCCCAAAGCCAATGTCATGGGATTGTTGGAGGTGACCTGGATATTCTTGTTCCGTTCATGGCCTTGTTCCCTAATCCAGGCTGACAGACAGCGCTGGATGTGCGGGGGAGCCCGGCTCTGGCCCCCAGCTGATGTCCAGCAGGAGCTGCAGAGGTGGGACCTCTGTCCCCATCGTCCCCCCACCCTCCTGCCTGGAGGGGCTGATGTTCCCAGTGCGTGGTCAGCTCTGTCCTCGCCAACCACACCATGACCCCCCCGGTGTTCCCCAGATCTCTGGATATGGCCCCATTTCCCACAGCAGCTACTTCTGTGCAAAGACCCAGCCGGAGACCATGATATCTGACCGAGTTGTGGGATGGAGAAAGGTGCTGGTCTTCCCGGGGCAGGAGCAACCCATGTCGACCTCCTTTCTCCACTCTGGGGCAGCAAGTAACAGGGCGTGCAGGAATGTTGTTCCTTGCACCAGTGCTCCTGTCCTCGAGGTTCAAGGTGGCGGTGGCACCACTGGTGACACATGTTCCCATATGTCAAAGACTGCGAGAAAAATGAGCTTAAGCTCCTACCTGTGAGTCTTTGGCTCATGAGGATCTGCCTGCAGGCAGAGCCCCTGGAGACCCAGCAAGTCACGCATGTTTTTAGGACATGGCGAGTGTTGTCAGGATGGTACCCGGATCTCAATGGCTGGAGCCACCCAGTTATCAAGGGACATGACCAAGGTCACCAAAGGAGTTGTGGGCAGAGCAAGGGCTTCCTCCTCCCCTGTCTCCTTTGGTGCTTCAGGCAAGGTGGGGGTCCTACCTGGGGGTCTCCACCACTGCCCCTCTCAGTGGCTAGTGGCAAGTCACCCTCTCAGCTTTCGCCTTGTTCCCTTTTATGTGGCATTTAAAAATTGCCTTGAGTCAAGGGTGAGGGCGAGAGGAGGGCTGGGGAAAGGGCGTGCTAAAACCCTCATGATGAACCTTAGCAGATTAATTCATTAAAGTGAAACACAAATTCAATTAGTTACGGTGGCCCATTTATCACCTCTGGTATAGCTGCGAGGCCAAGTGCTGTCCGTGGCTCAGGTTGGGCTGATCATCTCCATCCCCTCTCTGATGCCCAGCCCCCAGAGACCCTGCTGAGCACCAACGCTTCCCGAGCCTGTCCGATGGGGCTGGAATGGGGGCAAGTGTGTCACGCTCCCACCCCTGGGGACAGAGACACATGTTTGGGCCAACCGTCCATCCTTACTTTGCAAATGAGCCCAACCACCCGGACGGGTCATGAGTGGTTGATCCCAACGGCACCAAAATGTGGCCCTGGGCACGAGCAGGCAGATGGAGTGCTCCTCAGGGTCCATGTTGGCTCACATAGGGCCCATGTGCAAACATTTGTAAGCTCAGTTTATTTCTTACCTCTGTGTTCCCATCGGCATCAGAGCCCGCCTCCGAAACTGGGAGCTGGTCCAGATGGGTGAGCATCCAACACCTACCAAGTTTCAGCTCCGTAACTCAGTCCATCCCGTGTAGATGTCAGCGGGTTTCACTTATGTTACAGCCTGGTTATTCTCAGCCCTTGGCCCGTGGGTGTGCGCGGAGACTGAGAGCTCCCAGGCCCAGCCAGAACATCGTCCCGAATTCCAGGAAAGCCCCAAACCAGCCAGTGTTTCCCGTAGGGTGCTCATGGGGCTTCCCTCTTGCTGGGATGGGGAGATCCCCAGGAAAAGCAAAAGGAAAGTTCCCTTCTGCTAACATTATTGAAAGAAAAAAGAGCTCCCACATCCTATCATTTCTGTTTTAAGCCTGATGTCCCGTGGGAGCAGGGTGATGGTCCGGGCTGGGGATTTATGTCTTTGTCCGTGGGAGCCAGAGCCTGGAGCAGGAGGAGGGTGAGATATTTTGCCTTGATGTTTCCCCCTATCCGCTGTTTTTGTTGTTAACACGGGGCTGCCTTAACCCGCACAGCAGCGAGCTGGGATTTCCCATTGGAAAAATGCTTTGCTGGAAATGCTTTGCTCACCTCTTGGGCAGCTGAGAGCAGCTGAAGCTTGAAACATGAGCAAAAAGCAGGAGCAATTTGTGGTCGTGATTGGTTTTGTAGCATTAACCGCTGATAGGGATCTTGCAAAGTCTCTTCCTGCTGAAATCTCCCTAAATTTTTGACTTGCAGGAGAAAAAAAGAAAACCCCGCTCTAAAATTGAGCCACTTCCATAAAAAACAAAACCCCTGGGGAGAAAATATGAGTTAGCACCGATGTTGCTTGGCTCATTTTTTTGGAAAGAAGTGCATGGAGGGCCCCTGGGTGGGATTGTCCTGTGGGATGATCTTGTTCCTGTGGACAGCCCGGCTCTGCAGGGATACCCATGGCATTTCTTTTGCGATGGGCATGGGGAGCGGAGGCTGAAGAGCCCAGTCCAGGGCTGTGCCGAGCTCCCCATGCTCGTGCAGCGAACCATTGGCACCGACACCACACATCGCCAGAGACTTCCCATTTCTCCAGTGCCGCAAATGCAGCAGGGTAATTTATTTAAGTAGCCTTAATGGTACTGTAATCTATATGCTGATAGTGTCACCTCTAAATGTTCCATCAAAAGGCTCAATGGGAAGAATTTGTATTTCGAAATAAATATTTCCTCACGGTGTGCAAAATATCTAATCATGTATTTATCCTTAAGTACTTCCAAAAGTCAACATAATTATTCCAGTCCCATTAAGTTTAATTTGCAGTAAATTATGCATTTAGCTTTAAGTTGAGGTTGCTGGTTAGAGTCAAGATAAAGCTCTTGCTATTTATAAAGCAGTGTTTCAGCAGGGATATAAAATACAAATGGCTGGACAAGAAAATCCGGCTCGGGAAGTTTGGGGAGAATTTCAAATAGGGAGGCTAACAAAAAAACCCCTGTAGAGTAAGTGTCTAATCAGAGATGTGTAAGCACACTCAGTCAACTGCAATGAACTCCCAAACAGCTTACGGGGGCTCGGGCTGCCAAAAGCATTTTCCTCCGGCTAGAAAATTTGATATTTTTCTCAGGACATGGTTCTGAAAAACAAATCAATCATTTAACTTTCCTCTTAGTGTCATGTCTTTGAGGTTTACGGGACAGGGGAGGTGCTCCTGCTGGAAGAGGTAGAACAGCTTTTATCTGTGATTTATCTGTGGTCTCAGATGTCCCTGCAGATTAGCGGCAGCAGATAATTGAGCCGCCCCTCCCTGAGCAGCCTGAAGCCCTGCGAGGCAATAGGAAATATCCGATGGCCAATGATGGGTGCTCAATCTGCCCTTCCAGGTTAATGGTTGCTGGATCTGCATCTCCATGTGCTGGATCTGTATCTCCATGTGCTGGACCCACACCTCCATGTGCTGGATCCGCATCTCCATGTGCTGGATCTGCATCTCCATGTGCTGGACCCACACCTCCATGTGCTGGACCCACATCTCCATGTGCTGGACTCACATCTCCATGTGCTGAACCCACATCTCCATGTGCTGGACCCACGTCTCTATGTGCTGAACCCACGTCTCCATGTGCTGGATCCATGTCTCTATGTGCTGAACCCACGTCTCCATGTGCTGGATCCATGTCTCCATGTGCCAGACCCTCTGCACTTCAGGGTCAATGGCCAAGTGACATTTTCTCTCCAGTCCCAGGAGGTGAAGAAGGTCATGGGAGGACTTTCAGCCCCAAAGAGACCGCGTTGGTGGTGACGGTGGTTTGAAAAATTGCCTTTTTGCTGGCAGGCTGGAGGGTGGTCCCTCGGGTGAGGTGAGAGTGGAGGGGATCTGGGTTGGCTGCTTGGTTCTGTTGGTGGATCTTTGGATGGGATCTTTCAGGACAAGATCTCTCAGCGCTTCACCTCTCCTTTCCCAAAACCGGGATGACCTTGTCTGAGCTGGAGCCGGTGGGCTGCCCCCCTCTGTGCAGCATCGCCGGGGAAGGGCTCAGTCCCCCGTACCGGGCAGAGCATCTCCCATCACTCACCATCACCCTGGGGACAATGATCCCGCTGTCCTCCTGCCCTCCCCTGCTCCGCCAGAGCTCTTGGCCAAGGACAGCAGAGTGCTTAGCGAAGCAGGACTTGCTCGGGGCGCCTGGGATGCTGCCGCTGCCCATTAAAAAGGGCTCAGCTGGTCGGTAAAGCTGCCAGATTTCTAAAGAGGAGGCACTCAGCTGTGTCTGAACTTCGGGCCTCTCCTGGGGGCAGTCAGAGATGAACGCACCCAAAATTACGGAGGACTTCGGAAAATGAGGGCCTGAAGGATCCCTGCAGGGATGTGCGGGGGCTGCAGCCAGGTCAGCAGCAGGGTGGAACCGTCCCCGGGACGCAGGAAAGTGGTCTGCAGGGAGCATAGAGGTTGCTGCCGAAAAATCAATGCTGCCGGAAGGAGCGGTGCCCACGGCAATCGCGTGTTTGGGTGACTTTGGGGAGGTTTTGCCTGCAGCCGTGGGATTTCGGCCGAGCGCCGGAGGCCCTTTTGTGGTGTGGTGGGAGGTGCAGAAAAACTCCTCGTCCAACTCCCAGCCCACGTCCCCACCTCCGCGCCAGCCCCCCGCCGCCCTCCCCCAGCTGCCGTTCGCACTATTTTTCTCTTCCTGGCACCAAACCCTGAAACTTTCTCGCTGCTGTTGGAGTGGAAGCTGCCCGACGGCCCCCCGGCGTGCTGGCGCTGCTTTATTTTTGGGACATGAAAGGCAGCGCCATCTCCCCGGTGCCCAGCGGGCCGTGGACTTCGTTCCGTAGACCTTGAAACCCCCCCTGGCTCGAGCTGCGCCGTGGCAGGGCCGCGGGTGGGTTCGGAGGGCTGGCTTTGAACTCGGTTGCCGGTCCCCCGCCGGCCGCAGCGTGGGCTCGTGGCGGCCGAGCAATCATCCCCTAATGAAACAGCACGCGAGCACCTCGGGCAGCCCACGCCGGCGCTGCCTGTGGAGCCAGCTTTCCCCATCCTTTAAACGGCTGGTGTTAAAAATAAAAAAATAAAAAAAAAAAAAATGGAGTATGGAGCAGCTCGGCTCTCCCTGCTCGGTGCGACAATTAATGCGGTTTGAAGAGGGGCTGGCTGATTTGGCGTCTCCGGGATTTTTGTTTTTATAAAATCAAATTTCATTATAAATGTCTGGCTGGGAATTAGGTCCCATAGCCCTTTTTTTCCTTTTTTTTATTTTTTTCTTTTTTTTTTTTTTTTTTTGCCAGGACTAGCTTTACAGCGAGAAGTGTGTAGGTCGCGGCAGGGAGGCTGGAGTGGCTGCGGGAAGGGCTGGGAAGGGGAAGGCTGTCCCCACGCTCCGCACTGAGGACATGCTGGTGGCTCTGCAGAGCCCTGGGAATCCTCTGAGGTCCTGGTGAGGGCATGGATGGGGGGGCTGCTGGGGTAGGATTCGGAAAGTTGCTTCTCCAAGGAAGGATTAGAAAGTCGCGGGAGATTTTTGGCTACGTAAACCCATGCCGTCATCCACCTGTGCGTCAGTCCCTCCCTCCCTCTCTCTCCCTTTCTGCCCCTTTTTCACGCAGTCGCATCCAGCTGTGAGCACATCTGGCATCAGGAGGAAGGAGACCTGGCCCCCGACACCCCCGGCCGGTGCAAATTGGATCAGAGGAGACTCAAGAAACGCTGCTCCGTATGCAAACAAAGTTTTCTCGGGTCGAAATTGCGGCGGGGAGGGAGAGAGCTGGTGTTGCAGGGGCAGCACCGCGCAGTGGGCTGCTCTGATTGCTTTCCCCCGGCTGAGAGCAAAGGTGTTTTTGAGCTAATGTGTCACATTTGGGACTTGATATCACTCTGCCAATCTCAACACCGCTACGCTGGCCGCCAGATTAATTTGGCCCGCGGAGCCTGGTCCTGGTGTCAATCCCCGCCGCTGGCCCGGGGTACGGCTGCAGCACGGCGCGAAGCCCGTGCCGTGTCAGCTCCGATGAGATTTCCTCGTTGTAGGACGTGCACTACCGCAAATCTTTTTGCACCTGAATAGCACCAGCTCTCAAACTCATTTTGTCGGGGTTGTGGCGGCTGGTGTGACTCACAGCATTCCTGGGATCCTGGCTCCTGGACCTGCTGGAGCAGGTCCAGCGAAGGGCTGCAAAGATGCTGGGAGGGCTGGAGCCCCTCTGCTGTGAGGACAGGCTGAGAGAGCTGGGGGGGTTCAGCCTGGAGAAGAGAAGGCTCCGGGGAGACCTTCCAGCCCCTTCCAGTCCCTAAAGGGGCTCCAGGAAAGCTGGGGAGGGACTCTGGATCAGGGAGGGGAGCCATGGGATGAGGGGGAAGGGTTTCAGACAGAAGGAGGGGAGATTTAGATGAGATATTGGGAAGAAATTGTTTGCTGTGAGGGGGGTGAGCCCCTGGCCCAGGTTGCCCAGAGAAGCTGTGGCTGCCCCATCCCTGGAGGGGTTCAAGGCCAGGTTGGACGGGGCTTGGAGCAACGTGGTCTGGTGGGAGGTGTCCCTGCCCAGGGCAGGGGGTGGCACTGGGTGGGCTTTCAGGGCCCTTCCAACCCAAACCATTCTGTGATTCTATGATCCTGGCTCCCAGCTTCCATCCTGGGCAGGGCTGGCTGATGGGCTGCAGGGAGGTGGGCAGGAGAGGCTGGATCCTGCCGGAGGGAGAGCAGGGTCTTACAGCCGCGCTTCCCATTCCGCGCCTGCAGCAGTGTCTGGATACACCGTGCCGGAGGCGGCTGCTCTGCTAATTCACAGGGACCAGGGGCAGCTCACCCTGGGGAGGGGGAGCAGCATCAGGGTGTTTGGCAGGAGCCTCCTCTGAAACTGGGACTTAAGCGCTGAAAGGTAGGAAATTTTCCAGGGGAGCAATCATTTAACAGCAAATTTCACACTTACTTGGTTTTATTTTTTGGTTTGGCTTTCTTTCCCCCCCCAACCCCCTGCTTCTTTTCTTCTTTTTTTTTTTTTTTTTTCCTTTGTTTTGGAAGGAGAACATATTTCACCACATCAAAAAAATTTCGGCTGAATAGAGACTGGAGACCGAACCCCCCCCCCGGGTATTTCTCCATCCACTCTTCTGGAGCCAACCCAGCAGCCCTGTGCTGCCCTACGGCTCTCGTGGTGATCTACCCAAAATCCCAGAGATGCTGCCTGATGCCCACATATCCAGGTGCAGCCGAAGCAAACGGGGAATTGCTCCGTGTCGGGGGAAGGACGTGTGCTGCCGTAGGAGAGCCATGCCCTCGGCTCCCCACATCCCTGCTTGAGGGGTGCAGCCCGTCCTCAGCCCCCAGAGGCTGCGGAGGGCAGAGGCGGATGGAGGCAAAGCAGAGATGAAACGGCAAAATGAAATGCTGCACCCAAGGTCACGAAGCCGATCAATGAAACGGCCACGAGTGACACACCGAGCCCGTGCGGTTTAGGTGATCCTCAGAGCGGGTCACGCTGCTGTGCCATGCCAAGGTACGCGCTTACCATCAAATCATATTCCCCTTTTTTTGCTCTCTCTTTCCCAAGAGCTTTCGGAGAGCATTAAGCGAAACAAGAGGTGTTTGCAAGGTTAAGAGACTCAGTGTCTAAACTTACCATAAAGGTTTGCAGTAATTTACGGCTGCAGGCAGCGAGCGCTCTTCATGGGGGGAAGGGAAATGCAATCTAAAAGAACAGAAATAAATAAGAAGCCGCAGCAGCTAACACTCTCTGATTTAATCCTCAGCCCACGAGAAAGATTTATGCCATTATCTGACAGTTTGATCACTCCAGGAATCCCATAGGTCAACGCATATCTGCTGTTATTATCTCTGGGCTGTTTCCACCGGGATGCACAGGGAAGAATTCTTAAAGAAATGAACCAAAGAGGGGTGCTGATAGGAGTGTAATAGACGGGACCCCCGGAGACCTTTGTCACAGAGATAATCCAGGTGATGCTCCTCCGCAGCGGCCTGCGTGGGTTGCCCTGTGCTGTGGGTGGGAGGGAAACCTCGTGGGGTGCGAGGAAACCCGGCACCTAAACGTCTGCTTGGAAATAGAGATGATGGAGAACTGGTGTTTGTGGGGTCTGTGCGGATGGAGCGGCCCTTGCCCAGCACCCCCACCATGCCACGTGCTGGTCTTCATGCAGGGGGTGCAGACCGATGGGGCAGAGCTGGGGTGGCCCACCATGGGGCTGACAATGTGGGTCTGGCTGGGGGGAGACACTGGGAGCCCACATCGCTTAGTGCCTACCAACTGCTCTGAGGGCTTATCGCCACCTGCACCCCATGGTCCTCCAAGGGCAGCTTCCTCTGTTACCCCACCGGCATTATAAGGAATTTGGAAGGTAAAAGTCTGGCCACTGAGCAGCTTCTGGCATCAGAACGGCCAAATCTCTTTGTGAAAGGGAAATCTGCCCTCTGCTATGGGGCTGAACCTCCACACGGAGGGTGTCGGTGGTTGCTACTGCCTTCGGCGGGGGTGAGCAGGCAGCTAAGGGGGGCATATTTTGCACACTCACGTGCAAAGAGGCACCCGGGAAAGGGAAATTCGGTCACAAGTGGTGGACAAGCCTGGAATACACCATGGAGGGACCACGTGGGACTGGCATTAGGGGCCCAAAGCAACCAGAAACCCTCTTGTAAACCCATCAGAGCAGGGAAGAGCCGCCCAGCCTGTCAGCGAAGGGAGAGGGAAGCTCCTAAGGAGGCTGAAGGCTGCCTGAATCATTAAGTCATTAGCCTTCATTAACGAAGGCAGGCAGGTCTCAGGTGTTGCACAGGTGATAGCAATGAAGGAGGGCAGGACCTTGGGGCCAGGGAATGTTCATATACAGGTACCTGGGAAGCAAAGAGCTTTTGGGTTGGTGGAACCTGGGGGTTGTCATCCCATGGTGAGTCAACAACTGCCTGGTGCGATGGTGTGAGATACCTGCAGGATGGTGGTGCCGCGTCTGTTGTTAGACTGGGAGAAAGCGGCCCCTGAGGTGCGGGTGCACCGAGGACTTACCTCCTGGGGCCACCACGGCTCAGCGTGTGGCGTGTCCTTGTCTTGTTTCAGTGTCTGAGCTGCAGAGCTGACTATCCAAGCTGGTTATCTTGGAGGCTGCTGTGTTTGGGATCGCTGCGGGAGGAACTGGAGGACCCTTCTGTTGGGAATAGCCCTGTGGTGTGGGACAGCAGTGGTACGGGCACGACACTCCTCTGAGCCATGCAGACGCTGGGAGACGATTTTCCTGCTCCAGATGCTTGTTGGTTTAGATGCCAGGAACAGGTGAGTGGGAAACATCCCTTTAAAACCCTGAAGGAATGAGAGACGCAGGTTGAAAGCCATCCCATGGGGCACCTGCAAGGTGTTTCCTTCCCCATGGTTCTCCCTTTCAGCCTGCTTGGCCATGGGTGCCTCTTGTGCAACCCCAGCACCCCCTCCCAAACACCCTGTCTCCTCCATGGGCCACCAAAGAGACCCTCCATCGTACTCCTTTCCCAACTTGGTTTTTCTCTGCCAATTAACCATTCCTCAGCGTTTTCCCTCTTCTTCCCTTGCTGTCTAATAATTGCCCATTGCAGTGTGTGCCTTTTGCTGTCGGAGCTGCCTGGGAATGGCACCAAAAAGCCACGGGGAAACTCTCCTATGCAATCAGGCACGTAGCCACGGAGACATATGTGGAGGGAAATGCAGCCTGTACCAACAAACAGCCAGAACGCGGATACATAAACAGACACAAATAAACAGGCTCACACCCTCCAGTGAGCCTGAAACACATCCACGCAGGCAGATGTGTTAGCGAGCCTATATGGGGACACTCGGATACACAAAAACGGCCATCTATAGGGTTTTCCCTTCCACGCAGCTATAGCAAGAGCAAACGCGAAGGTGGGGTACAAATGCCTTAAACACCCCTGCACGTGCTGTCCTATAGACAGAGCGTTTGGCAAAGGCCTCCCTTGCTTTGAGTTTCTCTGGCTGAAATTAAATATATTGCTGCGATCCAGAAGCTGAAGTCGTTTCCGAGCCTGTCCTTGCCCAATTTCATGGCTTTCACGGGCTTTTTCATTTCGGGAAAGGCTGGCTGACGACTGCATAAGGGTGGGCAGAAAACTGCTGGCTGAGGAAAGGGTGTGAGATGGGTAGACAGAAGCCTAATTAGCGGCATTGCCTTAATTGGCTGGAGGAAAGGGTTGGGGGCTGCACTTTTCTGTGGGCAAACGCTGTTTTTCTCCAGACCCAAGGGTTTTCCAGCATTAAGTAAATAACTATTGACAGCCCGGCTGGCTTCTGCAAGCCATGCCAAGAGGGGAAGGTGTCTGGCTTGGCTCCAGGAGGGATGGTTTTGCATGGAAAAGCTTTCCCAGGGTTTTCTCCCTGGGGTGATATCCTGGAGTGGGGGCAGGGTGGGTTTGGGCACTGCCCTGAAACTTGGGAGCTGGGCTCTGCTTAAGCTGCGGGTGGTGTGGGATGATAGTTGAGACCCCCAAATGTGACTTTGTTTCATAGGGAAAAGAGACCGAAAAACGCTGAAAGCCCCTGGGAAGGAAGAGGCAAAGCTAGGAAAAGGCTGCTGCTTTTTATTTTTTATTTTTCTTCTGTAATTTTAAATGTTTCCCTTTGAGGAGCTTGCGGAACTTCATGTTGACATTGGCTCTTCAGGCAACAGGGAGGTTTGTGTCAGACCTCAAAATATTTTTTCAATCAAACTAAAAAGCAGCATCAAAAGGGGAATAACGCAACGCTGTGCCAGTGGTGGAACCTGATATTTTCCAGGGCTTTTTCCCTGGCCTTCCCCCGCCCCAAAAACCCGAACAGATTTTGCAAAGCTTGGAGCGCGTTTCCCATGGAGTTGCAAAGATGGATTTCCGTGGGGCTGGTTTCTGCCTTGCCCTACATCCGATCCCACTGTGCACATGGTTCTTTATTAACTCTCTCCTCTCTCTTGGCAAGGTTGAGCTGAGCACAATCCCCGTCCTGGCTACACGGTGCTGTTGTGCTACGAGCCACGTTGCAGGTGGCCGTGCTGGCCCGATGTGGGCTGTGGCACTGCAAGGACAGGAGCAGGGATGGGGCAGGAAACCCTTTACCCTGCAGCACTGAGAGCCTGCCAATCGCCTTCTATTTTGTTGATGTTTATTCTGATCTGGAGCCAACGCTGCCAGCTATACCCTTTGCAGCTGTGCTTCTGGTTCGGTGGCTGTTTTCATAGAATCATAGAATGGTTCGGGTTGGAAGGGATCTTAAACATCATCTAGTTCCAACCCCCTGCCCTGGGCAGGGACACCTCCCACCAGCCCAGGTTGCTCCAAGCCCCATCCAACCTGGCCTTGAACCCCTCCAGGGATGGGGCAGCCACAGCTTCTCTGGGCAACCTGGGCCAGGGGCTCACCACCCTCACAGCAAAGATCAGCATAGAATCACAGACTGCGTTGGGTTGGAAGGGACCTCTAAAGGCCATCTCGTCCAACCCCCTGCACTCAGCAGGGACATCTGGAACTAGATCAGGTTGCTCAGAGCCTCATCCAGCCTGGCCTTGGATGTCTCCAGGGATGGGGCCTCCACCCCCTCTCTGGGCAACCTGGGCCAGTGTCTCACCACCCTCATGGTGAAGAACTTCTTCCTAACGTCCAGTCTGAATCGACCCATCTCTAGTTTTAATCCATTCCCTCTAGTCCTACCATTACCTGACATCCTAAAAAGTCCTTCCCCAGCTTTCTTGTAGGCCCCCTTAAGATACTGGTAGGCCACTCTAAGGTCTCCTCGGAGCCTTCTTTTCTCCAGACTGAACAACCCCAACCTCCCAATTGGACGAAGGCTGTGCCTGGAGCTGCCCCTGCCCCACAGATTGCTAAAAGCCACCATGACAGCGTTGTCCTGGCTCGGGGACTGGCCCCGCAGCGTGTGACCGAAGGCGGTGGCTTGGGATGGGCTGGAGCGGAGCAAACCTCAGCAGAAGCAAATGCCCTGGGGATTCGCCCAGCAGGTTTTGCAAGCTGTGCTGATCGCCCGTGGCTCTGCTTCACCCCCTACTTGTCCCCCGGCTGCTTGTTTTCACCCTGACTCATTGTCTGTTCTCTCTTGCAAGGAATAATTGCTCTGGAGGAGAGTATGGGTGTGCTGCCCAGGGGCCCTGACCATTGGTGAGTAATGAGCGGTGGTGGGAGGCCAAGAATAGGCCAGAACTGAATTGTAGCTCTTTCTCTGCTAGTGTTATACTTGCTAATTGCAACTGATGGAGGTGGCCAGCTACGGACCCTCTACAAAGTCCAGGCAGAGGGATGCCCCACTGGGCAGGAAAGTGCTTGTGTGATCCAGCCAATGAAGTGAAAATCAGGCTGTTCTCCAAGAGGAAGAGGAGGAGAACTTGAGTGCTCGAGCATGGGGCAGCAGGAGGGCTGGTTTTCTTCGGGGCTGGGGACTTGGGGTGAGTTGCTCCATCTTTTTTTCCCCCTCTTGATGTTTGCCTCCTCTCCTCTCAGGCTCTCCGTGGGGCACCTTGTTGCCTATAAACCGCACTTAATGCATTCACGAACGCAGCAGAAGGAAAAGAAAAGAACTAATTGTTCAAAACGCTGAATAAATATTGACACAGAGTGCTCCCAGTTCCCGGTGTGGCAGTGGCTGGGCTCCTCTGACCCGGCTCGCTGCTCTCAGGCAGGACGTGCCAAGGGATGCTGTCCCCCGGGCACAAAGTTTTGGGTCCCTCACCCCTGTTCGGGTGGACCCAGGTCCTCATGATGAAAGGTGGGAACACAGCTTGGGCGGGAAATCTGGTTGCAGAGTGCGGGGCTTTGCGGTTTGGCACTTTCCTCGGCGCTGTGTCCCAACACCTGAGGCACATCTCGGTGCATGGACTGGTTTGGGGCTGCGCAATTAGCGGTGGAGCAGCAGGCCAGGCTGCCGCCATGCCGGGAGGTGCTGGGCACTCACCCAGAGCTAGCACTTGCTGCTGAGCGTTTAACTAGAGTCCAAGGAAATTAACTTATTTTGAAAATTGCGTTCAAGGCGTGAGCTGTTCCCATCTGAGAGCCCTGTGCCGATGCCAAGGAACAGCTTGGTAGAGACGTGTTTGCACGCCCTGCCTGCATCCCTGCCCGCTTTGCCCGGAGGCGGCTCAGCTCCGGTTCAGACTGTCCTGCCACCGCTCGATGCTGCGCTGACCAGGAAACACCTGCGGCGTGTAGGAGCTGTGAGTCCATCATCCCAGGTCTCCAACAACAGCAGAAAAGCAAGTCAAGAGGAGAGAATAAAGGCAAGGTAAGCACGAAACGTCCTCTGTGTCTGAGTCCACTGCGTCCCACTTATCTGTCTACCCATCCCCACCTGCAGCCATCCTCAGGGACTGGCCTCCTCCCTGGGGAGACCCTTCATTTCTACGGCCTGTCTCTAACGTGTCATGGTAGCACATCTGATGTGTCCATCACTCGTCTTAATTTCTCTCCCTGCTGATCTCCTTGCCAGCCCCTATTTAGGGTCAACGAGTTTCCCAGCCTTTTGCTACAAGCCGAGTCCTTCATCAGACTCTCGCATTGACATCCCTCCTGCCGTACCTGTCCCAGTCCAACATGCATTGTCCCTTGGAGATACCAGTTTCTCTGTGTGTGTTCTGGAGTCTTGGCTGGCCGGCTCAGATTTAAACATGGGTTCACACACCTATAGCTTCAGGGACTCCCAAAGCACTTTGAAAATGCTATCCTGTGTCACAGAATCACGGAATGCTTTGGGTTGGAAGGGATCTTAAACATCATCTAGTTCCAACCCCCCTGCCCTGGGCAGGGACACCTCCCACCAGCCCAGGTTGCTCCAAGCCCCGTCCAACCTGGCCTTGAACCCCTCCAGGGATGGGGCAGCCACAGCTTCTCTGGGCAGCCTGGGCCAGGGGCTCACCCCCCTCACAGCAAAGAATTTCTTCCTAATATCTCATCTAAATCTCCCCTCTTTCAGTGTAAAACCATTCCCCCTTGTCCCATGGCTCCCCTCCCTGCTCCAGAGTCCCTCCCCAGCTTTCCTGGAGCCCCTTTAGGGACTGGAGGGGGCTGGAAGGTCTCCCCGGAGCCTTCTCTTCTCCAGGCTGAACCCCCCCAGCTCTCTCAGCCTGTCCCCACAGCAGAGGGGCTCCAGCCCTTGGAGCATCTCCGGGGCCTCCTCTGTGTCCTCTTACAGAGGTGCTGTCTCTGGAGGATGACCCAGAAAGAGGAAAGTCCAATCCCTCAGGTTTCCTGGCCCCTTCCAAAGGTGCTGAGATCTGCATCCCCACTGGCAGCTGGAGCGATGGCTGTGTGTGACAGTGTCTCAGCCTCGGCGTGGGGGCCAGGCGGTGCAGGGGGGATGACAGAAGGGCTTAATGAACGTTTGAAAGAAACATCTTGTAAACTTTGGAGCAAAGAAGCTGCAGTTTGATTTGAACATGTTTGCTTGGCAGGGGCTGCTCGGGCCCCTGCTGCTGCTGCTGCTTTTACTGGCACTAATTAGGCAGATTTCCATCCTGCCAGTCGCAGGCGCTTCTCCTGGAGGTGGTTCCACCGAGGAGTCCTGGCAGGGCTGGCATCCCATTGCAGGTGGTGGAAGGGGTCAGCGTGTATCCCCCAACCAGTCCTGGTTGGAGATGGTTCATGTCCTGGGGGCAGCCCAGGACCCAGCCAACCCCCCTGGGATGGTGATGTGGCCCAAGGCCAGCACAGGGGACACGTGTCCTGGCTCGTCTTGGAGCAAAACACTGACGATGCTGATGGGGGGATACTCCCAAACCCCTGGGACTGGGCGGACACCAGCACCCGGCTTTGCACGGAGCACCCAGATCAGTACGGAGCACCCTGGGGTTTCGGCAGTGGTGTGGTGGCACCCTGGGCTTTCGGCAGTGATGTGGTGGCCCAGATCAGGGAACACTTAAAAACCTTTACAAGGTTGGGACTAATCCTGCTCCAACTGGATTCATCCCACGTGCACTTTCCCTTCCACTGCAACCATCTGCTCCTTTTGAAGCTTGATAAATATTTCCTTTCCCCCGCTGTCTCTCCCTTTGGCTCCTCCTCCCAGGCAATATCTTGCAATAACCAAACCATCTGCAATAACATCTCCTCTCACCCCAAAAGCACTTTCTCTTTTCTCTTTTTTTTTTTTCAGTTTCACTCCTGCGATGGCTGTTTGGAGACGGGAAGGGGCAGGGAAGGAAGCCCGTGCTGACCTGCCTGTGCCACATCTGTGCCGAAGCTGTTGCAGATGTTTTCCCGGTGTCTCCACGCACAAGCTGTGCACAGGAGATCAACTCGCTCCGGTCGCCAGGGTAATCCATCTCCTTTGTTTAATGTTTGCTGGGAGACAGGTCCCTCTTAATCTATTACGGTGTCATTAAAAGGGAAAATGTTTGCTCCGTAGGGCCTCAAATGGCCTTTTTATACTACAGTAAAAACGTAATTACCAGCTCACTTAGGAATTTAACCCTTTCTTGATGCTAGCGCGCACAGCTTTGTTGCCAGAAAACTGACAGCAGAACTATAGAGATGGGTCTGATTGAGAAACTGGGTAAAAATTGCCCAAACTTAGCTGCTGGGTAGGTCCTCTGGTGTCTCTATGACTGTTAGGGATGTGCTGCTGCTGTGACGGAGCAGGTGAGTGTTTTAAAAGATGCTTCGGGATCTGCAGGTGATAATGTTGATATTTAAGATAACAATCGTCTTGTCCAAAGCTTAGAAATTCCATAGGTTCCTGAATTTGGATCCCACCCCCTTGGAGATGCTCAGGCTTTCCAGGTTTCATGCGGGCTGGAAATAGCCTCTGTCGGTGCCAGCCCTGTGTGGAAAGGCTCAGCCTGTGCTGGCAGATGGGGCTTGGAGGCAGCCTCCATCCAAGCAGCCCTTGTACCTCACGGGTGCCAGCAGCCCCTGCCATATGGGGCCTCCCCGAGCGCTATGGATGCGTGGAGACAGGCCTGAGGGTGCATCAGTCTCTCCCAACCCAGGGATCCCCGGGGCACTGCCGTCATTGCCGTTCTGCCTCCATTTGTCACCATGGTGCGGTGTGGGACACGGCAGGGCCAGCTCAGGGGGGTGCTTATTCCCATGGGTATGTCAAACACGCTCCACAAACAGAGGCAGCATAAGGATGTCAGCCCAGAAATTCTCTATTTTCGCATCAACCAATGCTCCTAAAGGCAGATTGCGCTGCTGTGGTTGTTTCCTTGTTTATAGAATCACAGAATCGTAGAATGGGTTGGGTTGGAAGGGACTATTAAAGGTCATCTAGTCCAAGCCCCCTGCAGTAAGCCCCCTTCAGGGACTGGAAAGGGCTGGAAGGTCTCCCCGGAGCCTTCTCTTCTCTAGGCTGAACCCCCCCAGCTCTCTCAGCCTGTCCTCACAGCATGGATCATCTCCATGGCCTCCTCTGGACCTGCTCCAACAGGTCCATGTCCTTCTTGTGCTGAGGGCTCCAGAGCTGGACGCAGGACTCCAGGTGGGGTCTCAGCAGAGCAGAGTAGAGCTCTGCTCTTATTTAGGCTACGAGCTCTGCAGAACTCCCTCCTGTGCAGCCAGTGGGTGCCATGAAGGGTGCACCGCCTCCACGGGCTCCTGCCATAGGCAGGATGGCCCAAGGGCAGCTTTGGCGTTGGGTGGGCTCAGCTCACCATGGCAATGCTGCTGAAAAGGGGAGAAGAAACACCTTCAACTGGTAAAAGGCAATTATTTTTATTAGAGGAAAAAAAAAAAAAAAAACACACCAACCCATAACCCTTTATTCATTCTGCGCCTGTGCTTTAAATCGTAGCATTCACACCATCGAGTGGAACTTCATTATCTTACCGGGAAGCCGGAATTACTTAGTGTGTCTCACAAAGAGAGGGTACTTCACACTGTGTGCTGGATACAGCTGAGGTGGACGGGTTTCCATTAAAACCAGCATGACCCCAGCCGCCTGCGGCTGCCTCGGGGAGCGGTCCGGCTGACCGGGGCAATCGGTGCCCAGCTTCAATAGTGGCTCCGCAGCCTGCGGAAAGGCTTCTACTGCTTTTAAAGGAGTTTTAATGTTCCTTGTGAATGAGTTTTTGCCCTTTGATAGGGCAGCAAGGAAGAGGCTCTCATTTAAAGCGCTGCCCTAAAAACCCTGGAGTGAGAGGAGATGCTGGAAGGTCCTGGTGGCCCAGCCATGTGGAGGACCACGGTGGTCTCCTTGCTTGCTTATAGATGAAGCGTCTTGTTGACGCCATGGCTCTGGTGAGGAGCTTAAACCTTTGTGTAATCTTAAATCTCATGATTTTTCTTGAGGAATCTTCCCATGGGAAAATTTATGCGGAGGAAAAAAACTTGGCCCCTGGACTCAAATCCTCCATCGTGGGTGCAGGTGCCTCCGTCCTGCTTGTGACTTTGGGCTTGCCGGGCACCTCGGAGGAGTCTGGTGTGAGCAGAGAAAGCTTAGAACTCCTGGTCCCAGGTGGGACCTCGGCAAATGTCCCCAGGTCAAGACAGGGCGACCTGGAATGGAGGGTTTCAGGTGTTCTTGCTCTGGCGGAAGGAAACTCTTGTCCCTCTCAACTTATTCACCCTGCTGCTCTGCTTTCAGAGCAGATGAGAAACCAATTTTTCAGCCGCCAGCTCCTGCAAAGAGCTCTTGGCATAAAGTGGGTGGGTTTGTGTCTCAACAGAACAGCCCCAACATCAATCACTTTAATCAAAACAGTGGGTTTGCACCACCCCCCCCCGGTTTTTTTTTCCCCCTATGTGGGCCTGTGCAATTAAGAATCATCTTCATGGCAACAGCTCAGGCCTGTCTGAGCGCACGCTGGGAGGTTTGAGATCCTGCCCTATGGCTGGTCAACAAGCTGCGGGATCCAGTTCTGGCTGTAATTTTGGCCACTTTATGATGAAGTGTTGAAGAGAGACTAATTTTGTAGCAGGACCTAGAGGGGAAAGCCTTGAAGGACCAGCACATGTGCAGAAGCCAGAAGCAACCTCATCTGCGGTGCCCCCCACGCAGGGATGGGGGGTTGTGGGTCCTGAGGACGTTGCTCTCCCCGACCTTGCTCCGAGCCACCCCTCCATGGGACGCCTTCAGGTTTCAGAGTTAAATGTGTGGGATCATCCGCAGCTCTTATGGTGTCTCAGGCTTCTTCCAAGGATTTCTAGGTTGTGTTTTGCATCTGCAAAGCAGAAAGATATAATTTAATGACAGGTAACTTCTCGCTCTCACCATCGCCCCCGGGAGGCTCGGGCAGGGTCCTCAGTCTGGCGGTGCCTTTTGGTGCTCCTGCTTTGGAGTTCAATGGATGACAAGTCACCCAGGGAAAGCCACCCCTTCTCTGCTTTTCCCCCAGCCCCATGAGATGGTCCATAGTGACATCTGGGGTCCTGCGACACTCAGGGAGCAGACGGTCCCCCTGCAGAGGAGCAGCAGCACCAAGAGGAGAAGAGAAAGGTACGCTACTATCCTTGCCATTTCTTGGGCTACTCCGTGCTCTTTATTTCTCCAGGGTTTATTTCCTTATCTGTGTTTCTGGCTCTTTGTCCGCTATAATTGAGACGTCCTCTTTAACCTGCGCTAAACGTTTCCGCTGCTGTTGCTGTGAGTCAGCCCAGAGGTGGTTGCATTTTGTGGCTGGGGGAAGTGCTTTGGGCACTGATAGCCTTTTGCAGATGGCTTTGGCCACCCTTCCCTCTTTCTGCCTCAAAGGTGGAGGGGATGGGTTGTCTGTGGTCTGGGCAGTGTGGGAAACCCGGTGGCAGAGACCTGAGCGTGGTCAGGTAGTTATGAGTTGCTGTAGGAGCATCCAGGAGGTGCAAGAAGTGGGGAAATGCCTCTCCCACCTCCCTTGGCTTGGCCCAGCTCAGAAAATGTTGGTGTAGAAATGGTGAGGGGCTCTGGAGGGGCAGGGTCTATGCCCAGCTGGTAACCACTGCCTGCAGGCAGGTAGGAGTGCTGTTGTGTCCCTTGGAGAGTGAAGCTGTGTCCTCCTCCTCCTCCTCCCACCCTGTCAGAGGCTGCGTCCTTCACCTCCAGCTTCTGAAGGAGCAGGAGAGCGTTGTAACTCCCTCCCGCTTTTGGCCACAGGGTTTGTGCTCTGCAGTTCCTCATAGCAAGAGGCGTCCCAGGGAAAACTGTCAGCTCCTGGAGGTTGCTTTGACCTGGGGCTGAAGCAGGGAGAGCAGCCTGAACGCCCCCTCACCCTGGGCCTGCTGTGAGCCTACCCCATCCACAGAATCACAGAACCGTAGGGTTGGGAAGGGACCTCTGGAGATCATCCTGTCCCACCCCCTGCCAGAGCAGGGTCACCCAGAGCAGGTGGCACAGAAACGCGTCCAGACGGGGTTGGAATGTCTCCAGAGACGGAGACTCCACCACCTCTCTGGGCAGCCTGGGCCAGGGCTCTGCCACCCTCACAGCAAAGAAGTTCCTCCTCGTGTTGAGGTGGAACTTCCCATGGTCAAGTTTGTGCCCGTTACCCCTTGTCCTGTCCCTGGGCACCACTGAGAAGAGCCTGGCCCCATCCTCCTGACACCCACCCCCTCACTCTGCCTTCCAAAACAAGAATGTTTAGCTTCTCTGAAGTGACAAAAAAACCTTCTCTCTCCATCCCAAGGGAAAGCAGGAGAGGCAGTTTAGATTTATGCTAAACAGCCAATTAGCTGTCACCCAGGTTTGAGCAAAGACGGAGCAGCAGCCCTGCCTGGATGAGGCTCCAAAGGCAAACTGAGTGGGTGAGGAGTGGTGCCAACGTGCCTGAGAAAGGCTCACCTGGCTCCCGGCGTGGTCTGAAGTGCCTTGGCCGGCACCGTCCTGCTGCACGGATGCTGCAACGTTACGTTGCATGTGCTCAGCATCCCTTCAGCCAGCTCTTGGCTGATGGGAGAGGGGGGGAAAACATGTTGGGGCAGGGAATATATTAGGCATGGCACATCCTTTCCATCCCACCCTGCCTAAGCTTTAGGGATTTTTGTGCTGCTGGAAATACTGTTATAGAATCACAGCATGGTTTGGGTTGGAAGAGACCTTAAAGCCCACCCAGTGCCACCCCCTGCCCTGGGCAGGGACACCTCCCACCAGACCACGTTGCTCCAAGCCCCGTCCAACCTGGCCTTGAACCCCTCCAGGGATGGGGCAGCCACAGCTTCTCTGGGCAACCTGGGCCAGGGGCTCACCCCCCTCACAGCAAAGAATTTCTTCCTAATATGCAATCTAAATCTCCCCTCTTTCAGTGTAAAACCCTTCCCCCTCGTCCCATGGCTCCCCTCCCTGCTCCAGAGTCCCTCCCCAGCTTTCCTGGAGCCCCTTTAGGGACTGGAAGGGGCTGGAAGGTCTCCCTGGAGCCTTCTCTTCTCCAGGCTGAACCCCCCCAACTGTCTCAGCCTCTCTTCATAGTTCTCAGTCCAGGGTTGTTTTCATTCCTTAGCAATTTACCCGATCGAGTTCTGACTGTGTGTGTGAGGGGCTGGTTGGTTGAAGCATCCCCTGGTAACAAGGGACAGGCAGCATAATCCACCCCAAAGCTCCCCAAAAAGCCTTGGTGCAGGTTGTGCAACTCCACTTTTATTTAAACTGGAATTTCAGAGCTGGAGGGCTGCCCTTCCTGGAACCAACCACCCAGCGTCCAAGTTCCTGAGTCCTGGCAGTGCCGGCTGCGTGGACACAACCAGGCACAAAACCTGGAGTAAGATCCACGACTTCATCATGCCGTTTTAATGCGAAAGTCCTTCCCAAGGAAAAAGTCCTTCCCGTGCAAAGTATTTTGGCGGTCAGGCTCTGCCTGCCATGAGTGGTGGAGGACATGGCTGTGGTCCGGCTGGGCATGTCCCTGGCAGGTGTAACTCCGGCTCTGGATCCAGCTTTAGCACATCGCTCTGCTCTCACCAGCTGACAGTAGTTCGAGCTCCACCTATTGTTACTCAGTCGGATGCAGCTGAAATTCAAATAGGAGTGAATATTTATGAAAATTCTCGCGTGTCTAACCAGGAGCTCTGCATAAATCCGTATAAGTTGTTAGCCTTTCCCGATAACCCAGGGAAGGTTGAACGCTGCAGGAGAGGCACTGCTGAATTCTTGGGAAAGCTTTTGCTCTTCAGGCTGAACTCTCACTTGCAGTCCGTTGTTTTCCAGACCCACCAGTCACTTTATTCCCTTCCTGGATGCTGTTTGTGTCTGCTGGGCTGTCGCAGGTGGTCCCATCCCGGTGCATTTTGGGGACAGTGCTCTTAGTCGAGCTCCAAGCTCCTCCCTGGACCGTAGCTCTCCCCGTGCCCCAGCCCAGCTCTTGCTGAGCTCCTTCAGAAACCTCTCCCTGCCTTTTACAGTGGAATGATGTCCCACATGGGAAAACCCATAAGCCTGAGCCAGCCTGGCCTCCAGGGTTGGCTCCCGTGTGGTTGGTGGGAGCCCCGAGCCCTGGTGCGGAGCTGGGGGTGCATTTCCCACCCCCATCCCGGGCTTTCTCGTAACCTTCCTGGAGGGCAGACGTGCCGCGCAGGCAGGCAGCTCTCTGCCTGTCAGCTACACAGCATCCCACAAGCATGTCGCTCCCCACTGAGAGCATTTAATTACCTTTAATTACCCCTGACTTGTTTTTAATTGTTCCCCAATAACACATCCTGATTAGGGAAGGAGAAGCGTATCCTCTTACAGCTGCAATGCCCTGAACTTTTCTCCCTTGACTTCAGAAGAGATTAATTTTTTCGTGCAAAATGATGCGAGTTTCTGTCTATCCGACCCAGCCAGCAGTTGCTGGGAGCATGTCTGGAATAACTGCTTGTCATTCCAGTTCATGGGCAAAAGAGAGGCTGGGGAGAAGATAGAGATGGACTGTCCGATATGTCTGTTGGATGGGCTGTCCCCACCAGGCTGGGGACGGTACCGGGGCTACAAGAGGATCTGATGCTCCTTAGCCCCATCCAGACCCCTCTGGGTCCTCACTCTGTAGGTCCCTCTGCCCTCTCAAGCGCTCTTCTCTACAGTTGTGGTTTTCCTCATTTCTTTCCATACCTCGACATAACAGGATGAAATTAAACTGCATCAAATTTCAGCTGTCAAGAAGGGGAAGAAAAAAAAAAAGAAAAAAAGAGGCAAAGTCTGTTGGACCATGGAATAGTCTTCCAGGGGAAATGGTGGGAGCTTTATTACTTCAGCCATTTACATCTGGGCTGGAGAGAAATATTAGGAAAAGAGAAATACTGGGAGAAATGCCGTAAGCACGAGAGCGCCAGGGGAATAAGGGATCTCTTGCACTGGAAGATGCCTGGCCTTGACTTGCTGCTTCTATATCCTGAGATGTGAGGGCAGACTTACAAGTGGGAAATCCACTTCTAACGAGGGTCTATTCTGTAACGAGGAGGTGAGAGTCCTTAGATGCTCACGTACCACGGTGTTTAAAGAAAACCAAGCTGATTGGGTCTGTCAGCTTGCCTGCAAGTTAACTAGGCTTGGTAGGACTCAGCCTTTATTTTTATTGAAAATCAGCGGTTAGAAATTGAAGCCTGTTTTTAGTTGCTGACATTTATTGCTGCTATAATGCATAGTCGCTCTCAGCCTCTCCTCTCTTCGAGCCATGCAAACACGGCTTTTGCATTGCTCCCTACGGAGCCTGCCCTTTGGATGGCAGAGGTGGATTTAGCGGAGGCTGGAGGAGCGTTAGTGAGGTACAGTGGGCATCCCATCCCATCACCATTTTCCCTGGGGAGCATTTTGCCGGGTGTCCCTCCCATGGTGTGACCATTGAGGCCAACCCAAGGACACAGCTTCTCTGTGGGGGCAAGGCTGAGTGTTGTGTGTCAACCTGGGGTGGACGGTCTGACCCCCAGGAACCGAGCTGGAGCCACTCCAGCGAGCTGAGCGTCGCTGCCTGTGCCTTCCTCCCTCAACAGGTTGGCTTCTTGTTGAAGGTGTGTGGTGGTAGGTGGATGAATGTCTCTTGCCCAGCTCACGCTGCTGGCTCTCTGCAGTCCCTGACTTTTGTATCTCCTGGGAAGGAAACTCTTGGGGTGTGCTGGCATGCTCCCATCTCCTGATGCCTCATGGCAGGAATCTTGGAGCTGGGTCTGCAGGAGGTGTCAGGAGCATTGCAACCAGGCTAGGGAGATGTTCTGCAGAGTCTAGGTAGTTACATCTCCTTAGGATACTGCTCTCCACAGTGTAGGTACAGTCAGAAAGACCTAGACTCATGCCTGTGTGTATGTGGGCTGTGGGTACCACGTGCTATGCCATGTGCTGCTCTTCTATTATAGTTTTTTTCTCCTCTTCATGAAAGTTTGGTGACTCTGAGTCCATTGCTTGCAAGAGTGAAATGACTTCCCCAGGCAGACCTTGCTTTGGACTAGCTGGCTCCCAGCTGTGCTGGACCCACTTCTGGGCTGGGTGCTTGACTCTGTGGACTTAGGCTTGTGAGACGAAGGTGGAGGCTCCCATATAGAATCATAGAATGTGTTGGCTTAGAAGGGATGTTTAAAGGCCATCTCGTCCAACCCCCTGCACTCAGCAGGGACATCTGGAACTAGATCAGGTTGCTCAGAGCCTCATCCAGCCTGGCCTTGAATGTCTCCAGGGATGGGGCCTCCACCCCCTCTCTGGGCAACCCGTTCCATTGTCTCACCAGCCTCATGGTGATATATGGTTCAGCACCATCTAGTTAAGGATTTTCATGTGAAAAGGGCCAAAAGCGGGCCACTTGCCAGGGTCACATCTTCTCTTGGAGGAACGTTTTGTATGTTTTTTTCCTTGTCTTGGCTGTGAGATGGCTGCTAGCAAGAAAGTGGGTGCTGTGCAGGGAGGAGGTTTTCTCCTCACTGGGACCAAGTGCATGGTTCATGCAGGCAGGAGGGATCCTCCAAGGGATGGAGGTGTTTGCGGCTTTTCCAGAAAAGTGAAGTCCGCTCCTTTGGGCTGCAGATGCGCAGTACGGGCTGGGAAGAGGATGCACACAGAGGGCAAAAAAGGCTTGTGGCACAGACAAGCTCCCTGGTTGCAGCTCTTCTTTCTGTCCAGGCATGACTCAGCCCCAACCCAACACAGCTGCGGAGCAGGCCAGCAGATTTTGCTGCAGTGAAGTCCCCTACTGCACTCATAATCCTATTAGTTTCCCAGATTTAGTGTTTTGCATCTGGGTGTTTATCAGGATTTAGTGGCTATTGACTCGTTAATATTTAAATATCTGCACATGTTGCCATTTCAGCAGTTTCCTCTCCGGAGTGGAGATGCCCTGGGACTTGCTGTTGTTTTGACTCTGGGACCTTAAAATACCAAGGTGGTTCCCAAGACATCCAAGCAGCCAGACGTAGAGATCTGTGCATCGCTGCTGGGTTTAATCCTGGCTTTGATCCCCGGGATAGGGATGGATATGGGGGTCTCTAGGCTTATTTTGCCCCTCTGAGCATCTCCACGTCTCCTTGGCCATGGCATTTGGGAGAAGCTTGTCTGTGTTCTCCAGGTTTACTATTGCTCTCCCTCTCTTCTCCGAACACATCTCCTCAGTGCTGCTGTTGCTGTAGGAGGGCCGCGGAGAAAAATATTTCAGGCTTGGCTGCCTGTTGAGCTGGAATGCTTCGGAGATGAGAGAGCAGGAAGGAATCCCTCCTTGCAAGATCGTAGTGTTTCCTGACCAAGAAAGTTCTGAATGAATCAATCGCCAGGTGTTTTTTGGGGGTGCTGGTCTCACTCTCCTTTCCTGCACCTCCATCTCCTCCTGCGCAGCGTTGCTCCCAGTTGACACCAGTGCTCAGACCTCCCGTGCCTCCAGCATTGATCCTCAACACAAAACTGCTTAAACTGGCACACGGATGGGCACACGCCGATGGGAGAGACCCCCTGCCAGCCCACACCGGGCCAGCGCAGAGGCAGGGGAACAGGCATTTAGCAAAAACAGCGTGAAATCCACTCACAGGAAGGGGGGTTGGTGTTAACAGCACCTGGAATCGATAGAAGCACCAACAGATCCATTTTTAACAAGCTGCCAGGAGAAGGTGAATGCAACATCCAGAGACTAATAAAGCAGGTAAGTGTGGTCTTCAGAGAGGTGACTGTGGAAGCTGCATTAACAAAAAAGCCGGTAAAGGCCAATTTGGGCAGGTGAGAGATTTCCAGCTGAACAAAGGTGGTGAAGAAGAGGTCAGCAAACTTTCCCGAGGTACCCAGGCTTAGGATTGGAAAAACCCCATCAATATTCTTAGGCAAAAACTTGTGAGCGCTTGAGAGCTATGAGGAATGGCTAAAACTTTTAGCAATTTAAAGGTGATGGGAATTACGAGAGTACATCTTATACCAGGGGTGAGTCATGTGGCTTTGTCCAGCTGGAGGAAGGCATGGAGAGGGTGGATGCTGGGACGTCTGCTGATGCCTGTCACAGAATCACAGAATGGTTGGGGTTGGAAGGCACCTTAAAGCCCACCCAGTGCCACCCCCTGCCCTGGGCAGGGACACCTCCCACCAGACCAGGTTGCTCCAAGCCCCGTCCAACCTGGCCTTGAACCCCTGCAGGGATGGGGCAGCCACAGCTTCTCTGGGCAACCTGGGCCAGGGGCTCACCCCCCTCACAGCAAAGAGTTTTTCCCTGATATCCAATCTAAATCTACCCTCTTTCAATTTGAGAAAGATTCCATCCAGCAAGAACACGATATCCTGATATGCGCCGGTGTCCCCAAGGCAGGCTGCCTTGTCCCTAGGTGTTTTAGGGTGTTCTGGAGCCGCTCCATTGCAACCAGACTCCTGCTCCTTGGGACCAGCCCGACCTCAGTGCGTAGGAGACGATGTAGATGAGAGCAGAACATGGAGACAACAGGCAGGAGGCACCTCTCTGAATAAATGGTTGTTGATTGGTGCGGTTTCAAGGCAGCAAGGAGATGCTGCTGTCAGCTCCTTGCCCTTGAGAACCCTCTGTTATCTCCATGGTTTTCATGTGTCGGTGTCATCAGGCTTGTAAGGGGGAGACAGAGCTGATTTGATTAAGAGGCAGCTCATCTCTTAGCCTGTTCTTGGCAGGCTTTGAAGAAATCAGGAGCTCCAATCAGGCTTATCTGGCAGTGTGAGCACAGAAAATGTTCTCCATCATAGGAGATTTCATTTGATCTTCCCACCTTTCCTCCTCTTCTTCCAGTTTCCTTTCCTTTCTTAATACTGAGTATTGGACTTTTCTTGGGACTGATATTTAACATGTCACTTACCTCCACCAAGGGAGAGTCAATTTTCCTTCCAACTCCATTAAAAAGCTTGTAATAAAACCTGAGAAGGATGGACGTTAGGGCTAGTTAGTAGCATTAAATTAATTAGATAAGGGAAGATGAGTCTAGGGGGTTTCTTAATGCAGTTTAGTTTTATGGATTGCTATTGCCAGGCTCTTCTCATTGATCAGAAGAAATGTCCTTCAACGTTTGCTCCAGAGGGACTGACACACCGGGCACTGCATTGCACTGAAGCTGGGATGCTCAGGATGGGTGGTGATTTCTGGCACTGCTTAATAAACAAACAAAGGAGCAGAGCTGCTGGATCTGTGAATGTTAAACAATTGCATCTGTTGTGTCTGAAGACGGTGAGTGATTAAAATGAAATTCCTGCTACTGGAAACCAAAATAGAGATATTTGTGGGTGTGAGAGAACCAGGCTTAGGAGAAAGCAAGACAGCAGGAGAGAGGAGGTAACATCCCAGTGTATTAGATGAACCCTAAGCCCATGAGTAAGATGATAATGTGTCCTGGAAAACTACCAGAAATGAGTTAAGCAAAAGAACAGCAGCACAGAGAAGGCATGACTTCAAGACAGCTTTGCCAGGTCTGCGTATGAGAGTGGGATGCTGCAGAGCTGCCAGCGCTACAGCCATTTACAGGGGCCGTGGGTGGATCCGGCCCATCGATGTCCTGGTGGCTCCGGTGACTGCTTGAGCACCCGTCTGCCTCGCTGGGAAAAGCCAAGCTGCTGCATCGCACGTAAGCAGAAATCCGCGGATAATAATAAGGGCAAAATTGCTTCTGCGCGTGTTCTGCTGCTCTGACGCTGAGCAGTGCCTTACTCCTGCAGCAGCTCCGTGGGACGCTTCCCATTCATGCACCGAGGGGATGTGACCCCCCCTGCCCAGCACCTTCCCGGCACCTTCCCTCAAGCGGATCCATGACCGCTCCCCCAGACCTGCTGCAGGAGATGGCGATCAGAGCGAGCGAGGCAGGAACCAGGACACCCCTCCCTTTCTTGAGCAGACACAAAACGTTTTGTTCAGTGCCGTTGTTATGGGAGATCAGAGAAGCTGGGAGACAAGCTCTTGTGCCGATTCCTGCTCTCAGAATAACTCCAGTGTTGGCTGCTTTCATCTTGCAGAAATACATCTGGCTAAGGTCTCCCTCCGTCCTCCTGTGCAAGCACATGGGTTGCTAGAGGGGCTCCTCATACCTGCAAATGTTTTATAATTATTCAAGGTGTATACACGGGGGGGCACAGCCTCTAGCATACAAACCCTTGAACAACCCGTACGCAAAATCCGTTCTCTCCGTTTTGTTGACTCAAGGCAGTCAAAGGATGGATTCAGACCGCTTGAGGAGTCTCGTGCTGGACCCCGGTGGAGATATATCCATATTGTAAAAAAACTGTTTGCTGGGAAGCCTTTCTCAGCAGCCCTGATGTAACGGTCAAGGGAGGACAAACATCTCCTTCAGCTTTTCTAACGGTGCCTCTAGGTCGGGGCAGAACCATGGTTGAGTTCAGAGCTCCTGTCATTCCTCTGCCTGTCGGGTTGTTCCGTTGTTGAGGTTTCAGGCCGCTTGAACCAAATTTGCTCAGAAAATTAGAAAATGGCTATTTGTGTATCCAACCCGCTTATCTTGTCAATTCTTTAGTGCCAGAGATCAGAGGGGTATTCAGGTAAGAGCATCTGGTCATTATTGTCCGAGACATCTTGGTCCCACGGACAACCTTTAAAGAAACTGATTTTTGCTGTTGGGGAGGGGGTCAGCAGCGAATGCTGTTGTGTGGGGGTTGGAGCGAGGAGCCAGGAGAGGAACCAGTGTCACAGAGTCACAGACTCCCAGACTGGCAGGGGTGGGAAGGGACCTCTGGAGATCATCCCGTCCCACCCCCTGCCAGAGCAGGGTCACCCACAGCAGGTGGCACAGGAACGCGTCCAGGTGGGTTTGGAATGTCTCCAGAGACGGAGACTCCCCCACCTCTCTGGGCAGCCTGGGCCAGGGCTCTGCCACCCTCACAGCAAAGAAGTTCCTCCTCATGTTGAGGTGGAACTTCCCATGGTCAAGTTTGTGCCTGTTGCTCCTTGTCCTGTCCCCGGGCTCCACTGAGAAGAGCCTGGCCCCATCCTCCTGACACCCATCCTTTAAGTATTTAGAAGCGTTGATAAGATCCCCCCTCAGATGTCTCTTTTCCAGACTAAAGAGACGCAAATCCCTCAGCCTTTCTTCATCAGAGAGATGTTCCAGTTTGGTTCCAGAGTCACTTTGGTGTATGCTGCCCAGGCCAGAGGAGATCCTGCCCACCGCAAACCGCCTGCCTGTTCTCTCCAGGATGGTTGTAAAACTGGTGGGTGCTTGTTTTAAGAGTGTGTGAGTGCCAAGGTACCGTGTATTTCTGAGGAAATCACATCTGATAGTTAACAGCTCTGGGGTACAATGCTTAGATGTGGAGGTCTTCTTCGGGTCTGCCACAGACCTGGACCCCAAAACCGGGGACTGAAGTCTCCCAATCGCATCCCCATCGTACATGTGCCACGGGAGCTCCACCTGCTCCTGCCCAAACCTTGTTGGGGTAACCTGCCAGGGAAGGAAGGAGCGGGAATCTCATCAGCTTTATTATTTTGTATTCAGAACACCTGAGAATTACAGATGTCTAAAGCCAGCAGGAGTCCTGAGCTTGCCCAGCCGCTGGTGTCCGGGGTTTTCTGGCAGGTTGGCAGATGGGGGAGGTCAGTGTGTTAGGACACAGCTGTCCCCGAGACAGCGACTGCCTGCACGTGTGACTTTTGTAGGGGTTTTGTCTGGATGAAACTTCAGGGACACACGGCTTCTGCTCACAGCAATAGATGCAGCCACAAGTGTGTTTGGTCCAGGGCAACAAAAGCTTGTTCAAGCCCTTCTTCTGGCCTTTTTTGGGTTATCCTGTACAGGGCGGCCCCAAGAAGTCCCATGTCTCCCTGTGGCCCCGCTGCCCAGATGCACAGCACGGTGTGCAGGGACAGGGACTGACTCCTCGCATCAGCTCCCGGGAGCGGCTGGAAAGTCAATTGCTGCTCGTGAGCGGAGGAAACCGGAGAAAATAATTTGAAATATCCTTGTGCCACATATGCTTTATTTTGAGGAGCAGGCAATAACCCTGCATCCCCAAGTGAAATATTGAATTTTAAGGGAGATGCAAACAAGTACAAATGAAAAATGTCTCTGATCATAAAGAAAGCATTTGCTAAAATTAAAATGGAATGCATTACTGTCCAGGCTGGAGACAGAAATGTCAGCAGAGCTATGAAAGGGGAGGCTGACTACTTAGGTGACCAGATACATTTATTGTTTTCTTTCCATTAATGCCAGTGGCAGTATTAGAGAAAAAAAAAAAAATCCAATTGCCTGACAACATTTTAGAAGTGAATTAAGTCCAGTCCTTGCAGAGATCTCCTTAGCTTCTGTCTCAGCAGGAATGGAGGCTTGAATGGACTCGCATCCAGAGGGACAGGGGTGGGGAGAGAGGAATTAATTTTCCTGAGCATGAATAGTATAGATAATGTCATAATAATCATTAAAGGACAAGTGAAATCGGTCTGGCCCTTGAAGCAATCAATATGGCCCATTATCCAGCTGAATTGGCATTTGATGGGAATGGCTCATTATTGCATTGGATGTGTCTGTGTTTCACATCATCAACTAATTCAGAGCCAGAGGTGTATTAATATCAGGCCACGTGCGTTTCCAGGGAGTTTGTGGCAGGTTTGTGTTTAGGAAAGTGTTTATACGGCTGACATGAAGGCGCGTGTGCTTTTGAGCATCCTGTAGGATCTGTTTGAATGCCTCTGTCTGCACCGGTGGAGGCTCTGACCAAACCGACCTCATCCAGAGCCCATTGAAGTTAATGAAAAGCATCCGATGACTCTAGTGGGCTTTGGGCCAGGGCCAATGTGTAGACAAACACACTGCTCAGAGATATAAGCACCATCTGTAGGTATGTAAATGCTCAATGCGCTGTCGTTGGCCGGGGCAGATGCTCTTGTGAAAGTTCGGGCCCAGCCAGATTGCAGAGAACTTGTTCTGGGGGAATTGCCAGCCGTGTTTTATGCTGCCGGAGGGCTGGGCTGGGGGGCAGAGTGTGGAGAAGGCTCTGAAGATGCGGTGTTTCCTGCAGGGATCATTCGGGCACAGGTCTTGTAGATCTCCATCACGCTCTTTCTGGGGGGTTGCAAAAGTGACAACAACATGAATTTGTTCTTGTACAAGCTCCACGACAGATTTCCGTGTTGCGGCATCCAAGGCTGGAGCCATACGCCCTGGAAAGCCCATCTCCCAGGTGGTTTACCTGAATAAGGACTTGCATCCTTTTGCAGAACCCCCGTGTCCTCTCTTCCAGTGGGATCCCACAGCCAAGAGCCACAGAAGGACTTGGGGATGACAAACCAGATGCTGAAATATCTGACCTTGCAGGTAAACGCTGCTCCCTGGTGAAAGCACCCTGTGTCGTGGTGCGCGTCTCCTGTCTGTGGGATGCAGTAACTGCTGTCCTGCCTCACCGCGGTGGAGAGCTGTCGTTGGCTGAGCACGGAAGGAGCTCAGCACCAGCAGCAACGTCACCTGAGATTGCCACTCTCCTTGGAGGCACCAAACTTCCACTCAATTGTAGATCTGGATTTGAAGTGCCTTCTTGTTCGGAGACAGGCTTTGGATCGCACTTTGTTGTGGTCAGATGTGCTGTTGTGAATGTGTTTGCAGGAAACTATCACCTCCCCCTGCCCGTTCTGCTGCTTGGGTGGAGTGTCCTGCCCCGGCACGGCTGGGGCTCGGTGGGTTCGGGATGAAGGGCTGGAGGACTTAGTCCTGGTGCGGGCGGAGATCGGTTGTAGCAGCAAAGCTTAAGCACAGCCTCGGTCAGAAAGGCAGGAGGGAACAGCTCAGATGGGACTTCCTCAGCCTCTGGAGGATCTGGATTTGTGACAGAGCCCTGACCATTGCCCCAGCATGGCACTCTTCTGTCGGTCACGAGACAGTTAATTTCCATTTCTCTCCAAGCGGGAGAAAACACAGAGGTGAACAAAAAATTTCTCAGTGATTTCAGTCAATTAAACTAAAGCCTACTGGGTCTGTTGCTTTTGGATTTTTTTTTTTTTATTTATTTTATATTTTTGTAAATGAGTCTTCCAGGGTCTTGGAGCACTTACCATGGGGAGTGACAATCACAATCCGCTGCCTCGCCTCTCCCCATGCTGCCTCTCCACAGGAGCTCAAGAAATCTTAACATCCCATCAAAAGCTAATTACATTCTGACACACCAATTGGAGACATCGAGAGATCGGGGGAGAGAGCAGCTTACATAATGGTTTTAAAATTGCATGGAGCATGCTGAATATTTGGTGCTGGGAAGAGCCAATAGTTCAGAGCAGCAGAGGGAGAAGGGAAGGAGTTACAAGGGGACTTGTACTTGAAACCCACCCCAGGCTGTAGGTGCAAGACCTGATCCTGGACCTTGTATTTGCTTTCAATCACTGCAGCTCTCTTTTGAAGGGAAAGATGCCCCCAGACTTTGCCCTCTTGGGTCTCTTTCTACTCATGGGATAGCGGCATCGCTAGAGCAAATCAGGTGGCTGTCACCTCCTTGTCCTCTGGGAACCCTCTCCAGGTCATAGAATCACAGACTGTGTTGGGTTGGAAGGGACCTCTAAAGGCCATCTCGTCCAATCCCCTGCACTCAGCAGGGACATCTGGAACTAGATCAGGTTGCTCAGAGCCTCATCCAGCCTGGCCTTGGATGTCTCCAGGGATGGGGCCTCCACCCCCTCTCTGGGCAACCTGGACCAGGTCCCAATAAACAGAGACAAGCCCTGTCCTGCCTGCAACCCCAGAAGGAGAGAGGGGAGAGCTGTGAGGAAGGTGAGATGAAGAGTCCGAGAGTAACTTGGCAGAAGGATCCACCCAGGGTTGTTCACTGCAGAGCTGCACAAGGGTAAGTGCTGGAAGACACTCTTTGGGAAGTGCCCCCCCAGTTATCCCCTTCGTGTGTCCTTCCCAAGGCATTTGCTGGTGGCTGCTCCTGAGGGCAGCACACTGGTTGAGATGAAGCGGGGGGACTTGAGCCCGGAGTTATGGTAGCGAGATAGGTGAAAATTGAATTACTTTGGATTTTTCTGGCCTGCAGCGCTATGACCCCGGTTTGTTTTAGCCCCCAGCCTTCCGCCTCCTGCGTCTCTTTCTACTCATGGGGTGGTGGCATCGCTTGAGCAAAGCGGGTGGTTGTCCTCTGGGAACATGCTGAGGGGTGACAGACTCCCACTGGCTGGAGACTTTGCACGTCAGCAGCTCTCTAGAGTCCCTGGGAAAGCAAGACTTACCAAGGAAGCCTCTGAAAAGAATATTTGGCTCCTTGTCCTCAAACTAGTGGAGAATCTGCACTTTTGGCTCCCGAGGACCCGTGTCACAGCCATGGATGCCCACCATGCTATGGGAGACCGGTGGTGCGTGTCCCAGCAGAGCGAGCTGTGGGGTGCAGCGTTCACCCCCCCCCCACCCCCCACCCCCCCCGCAACCTGGAGAATGTGCTGTTTTCCCAATGAAGTCGAGCAGCTGCCCTAGTACCAATGTAATTCTTTCTTAATGTTATTGGCTGGGCTCAGGAGCATGGCAGGAGGGCTGTGGCTGACCAGGCAGCAAATTAAGTGGAATCTCATTATCTAATAATTTATATGATGCCTATGTATTTTGGCAAGACACCTTCATTAATAGAAGATGCCCTCTGTCCACTGACTATTTACATTACTGGTTTCCCAGGGACCCCATGTGATGCTTCCCTTTTTAGCGACTTTCATAAAAGAGAGAAAAAAATTCCTCGTTTCCCTTGATTTTTGTAATGAATTTTGTTCCCTTCTGCTTTGCAAGGATTTGTTCCTCTGGATTTAAGACATTACCAGCTTAAATTTCCCCCTGTACTGGTGTAAATCAGGAGTCACTCCCCAAGTGTGACTTGTGACAAAATCTGCGGGGCAGCCCAAGAAAGATGCTCATGTGGCCTTGGTCTCTTGGGTTTGGTGGCCCCAGACTGCAGGACAAGAGCATGGTGTTGGTGGGTAAGTGCCATCACGCATGTGTGAACGCCAACCAGGAGCCATGGCCAACACCTCAGCCTCTTGTGTAGAAGCTCTCAGAGATGCTGCTGGGTCCCCAGACTACAGGCATGGTGCCACCACCACTTTGCCACCTCTCCCCCGTTCCACCATAGGGCTTCACTTAGGGCAGTGCAAGGCATAGCAGGATGTCACCTGCCATGTCCTATGAGGAGGGTGGCATGTGGCAGGTTCCATGTGGCCACAGAGGCATCCTCACGTGGCTTTAGCATGTTGTCCCACTCTAATGAGCATCTCTGATGCTCTGCTTTAGCTGTCAGCCAGCCTTTTGGACACTCTTGCGGTTATATTTGTCCTTCTGTGGGGACAGTGGCAGTAGCAGACAGTCCTGCTGGCTCCTCAGGATGCTTGAGATTAAGCTTCTTTGAGGTTTTTCCTAGCTGAAGAAAACAAAGGCTCATTAAATCCATCTCCAAGCTCCGATGACGCCGAGAGGTGACATCAATGATGTGACTCACAAACCGCCAGCTGAAAAGCAGCATCCAGGAGGGCAGGTTGGTGCTTTGAGCTTCCGGGAGGGGAGAGGAGGGAGGGGGCAGCCTGCAGCCCTGCGTGGGTGTCTGGAGACAGCGGCTATGCCAGGCGTGCCGACACCGATCCCCTTATCCCCCCCTCCTTGGTGTCCAGCTCCCACCTGGCACAAAGCTCTGCTGTAGGCACAGGAACTGGTGTGGGCCCACCTGGAGCCTCCCACCATGGGGCTGGCAGCTCGTCTTGCCACTGTCGTTCCACTGCGCTGTGCCCACAGTGAGCCTGGGTATATCTCCAGCTGCCAAAACTCCCCAGACCCGCTGCCACCCCTCCCTCCTCCTGCGCACAGCGGGGATGGCACTGCCCGCTCTGGGCATTGGCAACGGCTCCTTCTCTTACCCGAGGGAACTGGCCAACCCAGACGGGAGAGAGAGCTTTCTGGCAAAGAAAGTTTGCAGATTTACAGCCCTTATGGCATGGATCATACCACGTGTACCCATGGACAGTATGACCCAAGCCCTGTCCTCCCGGGGAGCCCCATGCTGCCTGGTGGCTGTTGCCTCCACAGCGGGTCACTCTTAGGCAGGGGCTGAACTTGGCGGTTTCCCTGCTGCGCATCAGACGGGGGTACCAGTTGTGCCCAAGCTTGGGTGGGAATTAATCGGCTATCACTAGTGAAGGGCAAAGCCTCTGCGGAGTGACAGGCAGGGACGAGCTGTTCCCCTTCCCGTCTTCCCCCTCTGATTGATTTGCAGAGCAGTATCAGCCAGTCGAGTATCTCCATTTCCTAGTGCTTGAGGGCTGCAATGAAAGACTCTCCTGGAGAGATAAGGGTGCTCCAGAGCACCACAGCATCAGCCGTGCCAACTGGTGCACGGCATGGTAATGAGGGCTGGAGAGCCAGCCCAGCCGCCGCAGCCGGAGAACGCCGTGGCTTCTCCTCGCTGCTGAGCCTTTTCTTGCCCTGTGCCACCAGAAGGACCCTCCTGATCCCAGGAGAACCACGTCTTTGAGGGACGAGGCGTCTCACCCCCGTTGCCCAACAGGATGCGTCTCCCTGCTTCGAGCACGTCCTTTTCTTCTGTTTAATTAAAGCCGAGAGGAGCGAGGGTGTAAGGTGAAGAGGGGGAAGCAGCAAAGTTTGACTCATGGTCTCTGTTTCAGAGGGTGGTGGGGGGGAGTCAGGGCTGGGAAGGTTATAGTCCAGGTCCTGTCTGATCTCCCTTGCTGTTATAGCCTCTTTGAAGGATACAATACCCTTTAGAGCTTGAATCAAAAGATGCTGCGATGGTGGATCGTGTTACCGGGGCGCTGCCTGTGCCAGCATCGCTGTTTCAGCCCAGGGCTCGGGGAGATGCCCAGATGGAGCTATTCTGCCCCGTGCCGCAGGGGAGCCCAGCACTGGTGCCTGGCTGGTGTTTGCTGGGTAAATAAAATGTAGATTATGGCTCAGCTTGGCCTTTTGGAGTAGTATGACGAACAGCACCCAAAGGAGGATAGGGACTTTCTCCTGGGTCAGTAATAATTAGGATCTATATTTATTAGTTTCTCGTCCTCAGTGGGTCACTGGCTTTGTTCTGGTGCTCTCTTTGCTCTTCTGCAGCACCAGTTGCTTTTAATTCTGTAACACCAACAAAAGGAGAGGATTAAACCAAAGCCAAAACCCAGCAAAGCATAAACCTACAGTTTTCTGGAGCAACAGGAGAACCTGGTATGGACCTAATCAAGGGCCCTTTGATGTCTCTGAAAGGACCCTTATGGGCATCTGGCTGCCCTGGGTCCCCCCTAATAAAGCCCTTTCTGCCCCCACTGTTCTCTGCCAGGCAGTGGGAGCTGGTGGGTGCTTCCCAGGCACAGGGCAGGGGAGTTTGTTTGGTCGTGCTCTCGCAGGATGCTCATTTGCATCCTCTTCTATCCCCTTGTAGGTAGAGGGACTCCTGTAGAGTGGATGAGAAGACAACCGCTGACTTTCTAATCTTAAACAAGCGGAGACAGACTGGAAAGGGACTAAAGAAATGGACAGAAGAGCAGCATGTAGTGGGAAGGATGGATGGGTGGTTGGGCTTGGGTGGTGGGAACGATGGCCAGGAATGTGTGAGGAGGGAGGGATGGATGGATGGAGTGATGGATGGATGGATGGACAGATGGATGGGGAGGAGATGGTGGTGGTACCAGGTGGTCTTGGCTCTGGGGAATGATTCCTCCGTGGTCCCTGCAGGCAATAATGGGTGGTCCCTAGTCTGGGTGCCTGTCGCTCCCACGGGTTTGAATGCCAGGGACGTGGTGCGGGTGCTGGCTGGTCTGGCTTGGTGGTGGGTGCTGGTGCTCAGGCTGCTCCCAGAGCCAGCCTGCGATCCCACCGCCACCAGCTTGGGTGACAAACAGCTTTTTTACTTACTGACAGCGATCCCAGAAGAGTGTGACACGTTCTCCCGGGCTCTGCAGGAGGGGCCTGGGCATACACCGTGCTCATTTACATTCTCCTGCTAATTAAAAGAACCAGGGCTTCTTTGTAGTGTGCAAAGCCCTGAAACAGCTCCAGGGCCCCCGGTCATGATCCACTGGCTTTGGATGAGACAGAATGCCGGGGCAGGGTGGTCGTGGACAGGGATGAAGGACTGTGTAAGAGCAGAGCTTGGTCGGTGCCTGTGGCAGAACACAGACCCTGCAAACAGCTGCCCTCCTGCTCTGCCTCTGAGTGAGATTCCTTCATCCGGCTGTGGCAGAGGCTCTCCCTACCTGCCTCCTCTCTCCCTGCGCCTGTGTGCCTTGAATATTGATGGAGACCATCTCTCCCTGCTGCAGGATGCCTCGAGCCAGCTGACACCAGGAGGATTTGCAAACGCATCGAGCGAGGCTGGAGGCACGCGAGTATCTCCTGCCCTGAGCTGGGAAGATTTCTCCTCTGGGGCCTGGTGGAGAGGGTGAGAGATGTGTTTTCCTCCTTTCCCATGGCAGAAGGGCTGTGCTGTCACACACGTTGGACCTGGGTCTCTGGTGGGGACATTGCCTGCAGATGGTGCTGGTGATGGATGTGCAGAGGTCTGGGATGAGCAGGGTACCATGTGCCTGGGGGCTGCTCCGGGTTCGGCTTCAATTTAGGGTCTGTCTGCACCATGCACTGCAACCTGGTGCTGAGATACTACCTTTGGGCAGCAGTATGACCACATTGGCACGGTGCTGTGGCCGGGTGAAGGAGACCCGTGTCTCTAAGAAGCCCACAGCACCCTGCCAGTGATGGTGGTGGCTTCTCCTTCTGGTTCTAGCCCTGGTGACTACACAGATCAGCACAATGTGGGTCCTGTTGGTTTTAAAGAGGCTTTACCCACGCTCAGTGTCAGCAGGGGTTAGATGTCAAAAAATCTGGGCTCTATCTATTTGTGCCTGAGCTTTCCTGTCAGTCCCTGAGCTTCTGACCCTCACCTCAGCATCCTGTCACCTGCCCTAAGTGAGGAAACTGAGGAACCAGGTCCTGTCCATCAGTTTTACTGAAAAAAAACCCCAGCACAACACAAAAATAAACAAAAACAGCCAACCAAGGGATAATCACCTTTGCATCAGCCAGCTGCATTTTTCCAGGCAGCAGTTTCGATCCCAGATGATGCCCCAACTCTGCTGCACTTTTTCATTTGGAGGCAGCCTGGGCTAATGAGAGAAGAGCTGTCTGGGATTATATATGGGTTTCATTTCTTTCTCTCTTTCTGTCCTTGAGGTTTGTATTCGTTTGGCTTAAGCATAGAGGAGTAGATGGTGTTTGATGGTCAATGACTTGAACTTGAGTTGGGATTTTCCAAGCCACCAGGATGGGAGGGTGGTGGGCAGGAAAAGCTGCCCCATACCAGAAACGAGCTGTTCTGAAGCACAGGGATGCACATCTTAAAGAGAGCGAGATTGAAATTGTAAAGCCATGGATGTGTGCTGATCCTTTGCTCAAGTAGGAGATGATCATAGAATGTGTTGGGTTGGAAGGGACCTCTAAAGGCCACCTGGTCCAATCCCCTGCAGTCAGCAGGGACATCTGGAACTAGATCAGGTCGCTCAGAGCCTCATCCAGCCTGGCCTTGAATGTCTCCAGGGATGGGGCCTCCACCCCCTCTCTGGGCAACCTGGGCCAGTGTCTCACCACCCTCCGGGTAAAGAACTTCTCCCTAATGGCTGATCTAAACCCGCCCTGCTCTAGTTTAAACCATTGCCCCTCGTCCTGTCGCTCCATGCCCTTGCAAACAGCCCCTCCCCAGCTTTCCTGGAGCCCCTTGAGGGACTGGAAGGGGCTGGAAGGTCTCCCCGGAGCCTTCTCTTCTCCAGGCTGAACCCCCCCAGCTCTCTCAGCCTGTCCTCACAGCAGAGGGGCTCCAGCCCTCGGATCATCTCCGTGGCCTCCTCTGGCCCCGCTCCAACAGGTCCATGTCCTTCTTGTGCTGAGGGCTCCAGAGCTGGACGCAGGACTCCAGGTGGGGTCTCACCAGAGCAGAGCAGAGGGGGAGAATCACCTCTCTACTTACGTGTTATGTGTTGGCTTGTATGTTATATATACTTGTATGTTATGTGTTGGCTGTGGGGTCTGGCTGCCTCCATGCCTGGAGCTGGACCCGAAGGCATGGTGTCCTTGTGGGATGCTCGCTCCTGGTACAGGAACGTATGAGGAACTCTTACATCTAAAGGGAATAGGTTACAAACTGCTGGCAACGTTCCTGCAGCCCTTCCGCAAGGCAGGGGAGTGGGTGGAAGAGGGAGGTAAAGAGGAAAAGCATCTGAAGATCTCAGCTGTACCGGAAGCTCTTTCCAGCTCGCTCGGGCAATTATCTGAGGCATGGCAGAAGTAAAGCTTGCTGGTCTGCAATTGTGCTTCCTCAGTGTGAAATTCTCCTCTGTGCGGTGGGAGAACGTTTAACTAGAGGGTTTTAGCAGCAAGGAAAGATCCTGATTTTTTGCAGAAATCGGGTTTGTGTTTATGAACCATTGTCACTTGTTGGGAAGTTATTTTGTCAACTGTGTAAACAAATAGGTCTAGGATGGTGACAGGAACTACCCTAAATCCAAATGCAAGGACACGATGTGGGGAAAAGCAGATGCTGTATCAGAGAAATGACCAAAGAAGTTAATATCCTCCCCAAGGTAGAACTGGAAATATGTTTATGACATTTACATTTTGCCACTGACCTAAAACATTTCAAAGAACAAAGTCAGATCCCCAGATTTGTAGGTTTTTTACGGCCATGACAATCTGGTTTGCCTGCCCAAGACAGCCTGATTTTCTGAAGAAGATGAAGGGCAGAACTGCAAGCAATTCTCTCCCTCCAACTTCTGTGTTGCAAATTACCGACAATCAGCCCCAAAAATTTTGCAGCAGAATTGATGATGTTGCGAGGCTTGGAACTGGAACCTTACGGGTGATTTGGAGAGAGCTGGAAATTGCTTATGATCTCATGGTGTCAGGTGTCTCATTTACGATAAATAAATACAGAAAATACACCCCAGACAATGGCTGTCAGATAGCGGGAGTCATCAGCCAGAGAGCTCCCTCGGAATTTGGTATTTTAGGTCAGGCGGCGTTAACTTATTGGAAACTGCAGGCAGATAAATATCAAGGACTCTCTGAGTCAGAGCTGCGGTACGCCGAAGACATTCATCTGTTCATACGGGGTTTGGGTCAGTCTGTAAATGAATAAATGAAGTGCAGAGCCGAGCAAAAGCCACTTTTCAATATTTCCCATGAAATTAAAAAGCAAACCTTCCGTTGTTGTCTTTCTCTTCCCATGAATATCAAAGGCGGTGAGCTGTGCCGGTGAGCCCGGCGGTGGGTTCGGAGAGCCCGTATGGGCTCTGTGCAGCCCCTTCCTGGAAAGGGCAGGGCTCATTCGCAGCCGTTGAAATGGAAATGTAGAAATCCCACTTTGTTCCCGTTTGTCCTGCAGGGCGGGAGATGAGACATGCTGGCAGAAGTGCTGCTGGAAGCACCAACGCCATATATCATGGCATCTCGGCAATTTCAACCCCCGTTAATTTGTAAGCATAAGTATTCAGGGTGGAAAACCTGATTTGCAGAGCTCTGCTGGTCTAACGGAAGAGAAAACGGGACCGTCCAGCCTCTGTGCTCTGCCACAGCTAATCAGGCTGGCTCAGAAGCTAGAGACCGAATCCTCGTGATGAAAGGCTCGCGGACGGCCCATCGCCTCGGAACCAAAGCTCCTGCTGGCGCTAATTCCACTGACGTCAGTGCCGACGTCCCCAGCAGAGAACTTGCTCCCCAGAATTACTCCGAGCAATTGTTTAGCGAATAATTCCGGATAATGAAAATGCAGAGGGGAGGAACTGGGAAGTTGTTCGCTCTCAGTCCACAAAAGAGGAGAAATGGAGGAATTTATCATGTCAATGGTTTGCTGATGAATTATTCACTCACTTTGCGGGGGGAAAAAAAAATAAAAATCCCTTCCCCCCCCCCCCCCCCCCCCCCCCCCAAAGAACCCCTACCCCATCCGAGATGCTGTAACGTGGTTTTTGATGGGCTGGTGGCTGGTGATGGCCCCCACCAGCCTCCCCCATGCTGAATTACGCGTGGCACGCACGACGCGTGAGTCCCGCTGCTTGCGGGGAGGTCGTCCCCGAAGCGGTGCGGGGAAGTAAAACAGCGGTGCTAAATCCAGGAATGATGCCAGAGCAGCTATAAACAAGCGGAAAGGCTATTAACAGCGCAGAACCTGATGCCGCTATACCAATAATGGGAGGAGACTATGCAGCAGCAAGGGACATTAGAGAGATGTTTTACTGTCTCCATGCTCCTAAGCATCCATTTGGCAGCAGGAAGGGAAAAGCCATTGGAAAGGGGTTGACGGAGGGAGGCAGAAGAAATGCGCTGTCGCGGAAGAGGGAAGGTGGGATGGGAAAGGACGAAGGGTTGTTTTCGGCTGCTGTCTCTGTGGTGTGCGTGCTGAAAACCTTAATCGGAGAGTGGGCAGAGATGGGTTGAGCCTGTGGAACTGGTCCCCTGGAGAAGGGGAAAGGGCAGGACCAACCCTGGTGCACATCAGCGCTGGGCCCACAGCCTGCATCCCCGTCGGCTTGGGGATGGGTGAGCTGAGAGCTCTGCTCCCAAACTGGGGCTGGGAAAGAAACCCAGGGAGTGGATAAACGGCCGGGTGGAGCGTGTGTTTGTCTGTCCTATGCTACTATTTAAACCTGCATTGATTTACCTAAAGATGCTATTTAATACCCCATTTAAGCTACCGTGGTAAGAAACGTCCATGCAAGGGCTTCCAGGGTGTTCACTGAATTGGTTTGAAACCTCAACTAGAAAATGGTATAATTTACCGGAAGAGGTAAGATTTTACTCTCATTTTCATAAAATGATAGTGCTAAAATTGGGACGATTTCTTAAGAAGCTAAGCTTATAATGCTAAGCTGAGTTTTCACAAAAGACAGACACACGTTCTAGACTAAGAAATGAGACTGGAAAAAAAAGCAGATCATCATCTATTACCTGCATTTATTTGTACCCTCACACCTTTCTTAAGACCTCCTTAGGGTCATTCTCTGTTTGAACATGGAGCGAGATGCTGCTGCTGCCTCAGAGCCCATACAGAGGAAAATCGAACGAGAGCAAAGGGCCAGGACCAAGAAATGGCTCTGACAATGTTTTTACAACGCTTTGCGTTTTTTTTCTCAGGCCCGGGCTGTGGAGATGCTGCCCTGCATGAAGAGCAGAGGTGGCTGCGGCGCTGGGATTCCTCCTGCTGGGTAAGTAAAGAGAAACACAATCGCACCCATCATTAATTCAGAGGGCAGGGGAGAGCCGCGTGTTGTTTTTGTAAATGCAGTAGGCTCTCCTGCGTGGTAACAAATGGTGGGAGAGGTGTTGTTCTGCTCCTCAGCGACTCTGGCTGTTGCTGGGTGGATAAGTCGGTTCACGGTGGGGGAAAAACATTCCCAGGGAAGCGTTGCTTGCAAGCGGCTATTGATCTTATGAGATGCTGCAGAAAACGTGTGTCTGCGGTATCACATTAATTTCTGATCTCTCTTTTGATGTTGCCCTGCGTGGCCCATGGTTCAGTGGAAGGATCCTGGGGGTGTGTGTGTGAAATAAACATTAGGAAATACGGTTTCATTAGGGTTTTTGTCCTTGGGGAGGCAATTGATGAGGCTCAGTTTGGTGGTCCCAGGGCTGGCAAAGCTTATCCTTTCCTGGTTAAGACATAAGGTGAAAGGGTTCGTTCCAGCTGAGTGTGTGGGAGCAGGGGCAGGATGGGAGGATGCTGCTAGGCAGGCCCAAGGACCAGTTTTACAGTCACAGCCTGGGGTTAAGTGGCTGAAATCAGCTTTGCAGGCTCTGCCCAGGCTAGAGGAAAGGCTATTTGTTGAGCAAACAAAACAACTGAGCCAACACTGCCTTGTACTACAGTTTCGTGATACGTCTTCTCTCCGTGGGCGAGGAAAGGTCAATGCTCTTCAATTATATCTGACTTCTGAAGGCGACGCGCTTTTCTCCTATTCCTCTTGATTCAGCCCTGACACCGCGACAGAAAATGAGGAATAACAACAGGTTCAGCTCAGTCTGCTTGACACAGGTTGGGTGTACTGCTCTTAGTGGGAACTTTGACCCATCCAAGGGCAGCGGGTGCCGCACCGGTCCTCTCCTGGGTGCTGCCCCACTCTGTCTTCAGAGCAGAGGGTCACCATCTGCTCCCTTTGCCAGGGGAACGTCTCTGGGTCTGCCCTAGATGCAACCAGGAGATGAGCAAAGAGGGTCACTGTTGTGCATCAACATTTCCCCATCCCTGGGAAGCCTGGGGGGATTTTGTCCCTGGAACGGGATTTCAGGACATATTTTCATACAAGGCTTTCCTGTCTTTGGTGAAGATGCCGTAGTACAGCCAGAGCAACCTTTCTTTTCCCAAGAGAGTAAGAAGGGGGTTGTGGAAGGAAAACACCTTTTTGTTTTCCTTATTTTGTTTATTATTTTCCCCCCAAAATGAGCCTGTCAGTTCGAAGGATGGGCCAAGAGGAGAATGGATGCGATGGCACAGTGTGCGAGTGGCAGCAGAAAGCTGTCTGTGGGGCTGCGTTCAAACCTCCGTGGATTTGGAAGGCCTTTGCGGGGGGGTGTCTGTTCTGTGTATCGTAGACCTACACCTCCGCACCGCGGCGTGCGATGGGGTGTTTGGGTTTTGTATGTGAGGAAAGAGTCGGAGCCAGCAAAAGGTGCATGGGGATGGTGTGCTTTGATTTCCCGGTGCTGGGAGGAGGTGAGGAGGGGAGGCTGGGCGTTGTGCAGGCAGACGTATTAAAAGGAAAGTCAATTCTGTGGTGTAAAGATAAAAACAACCAAGCATACGGGGGTTTGTGTGCATGCATGCACATGCACACCCTGGAGAGACTTTGCAAGGTGAGGAATAACACCACGTGTCATTAATTTGGGAATACGCTGGGCATTTGGGGTGGATGCGCGTGGGGGGTTAGCGTGTTTGGCTCATGGAGGGCAGGGGTGTTGTGCCCCGGTGCTGCACCCAGGATTAAGTGGTGAGAAGTGCCCGATCAGGGATAGAAGTCTGAAGGATGAGCTGATTTTCCTGGGAGTCCCCATTCTCTCCCACTGTTTCGCCGCGGCAGCCTGCGCAGTCTTTTATTGGTCCCATTAAAGCCAGTTGTCTGTGCAGGGATTGATTTCTGAGGAGCACCAAGTTAATTCATTTCCAAAATGAAAGACTCGGTATACATAAAACAGTCTCCGTCTCTCTCCCCTCCACCCCTCTGGATAGGTGAGCCTGAGTATTTCATGCCGTTTCCTTACAGCTCTGGAAGCCCTCGCCGAGATTACGGTGAGGATGGAGCCTATGCTTCGCCTGCATGTAGATTCAAGGATAAAACGACAGATGTCTTTCATTAAACATCTCTGGAACGAGCTGTTCAGGAGGCAATATGTATTCAGACGCTATCAATATTTCATAAAGCCGTAATAGATGTTATCATAGATCCTCCATCCAATATTTATTGCGCCATAATCACTGATACATTGCGCCAGGGCTCTCCATCCACCCTCCCCTGCCTGTCCCCCCCCATTAAGACGTGCACCCCGGTACACAGGATTTAAATGAAGTGCAAACCCAGTGCCACAATAAATTTGAAGGAGTCTGAAGTTGTTTGTTACTTCAGGCACTTTCAGGCCCAACGATAATGAAACAAATCTGTTTGCAGAAGGTGTTTTTATGGAAGGGTTTCAAAGTGAGTTGGCTCAGTGTAAATCTCTGGGTTGAGGCCATTAGAAAGCATTTAAGCTGCAGCGAGGCAGCAGGCTGTGTCTCCAAGTCTGTGGGTGTTGGAAAGTAAAGACCTAAAATTAGCAGCGTGGAAAATATGAATCCTTTCGGGAGTCTGCTGCTAGGTCAACACAGGTAGGAGAGACCTGGCCAGAGCTGGACCCTTCCCTCCCTGACCCCACCAGCATCCATTCTCAGCAACTGTGGTGCTCCTCAGCGAAAGGATTGGACCTACAAGATTTATAGTTGGGATTTTCAAAGGAGCCCAGTGGATGAAATTTTATAGCCGGTGTCACTCAGGAGGTCAGACTCCTGGTCGCAATAATCCTTTCTGCCCTCAAAGCCCATCCGTCTCAGGGAGGCCGGCTGTCACCCTCTACACTTAGTCTTAAGTTGGTCGAACTTCTCAAAAGAGTTTGGCTTCATATCATGGGACATCCTAATGGATAAAGCGGAGCCATCCAAAATCAACATGGTGCATGTTAAACAAACGGGGTTTGTAGTTGGTTTCCAAATGGACTCCTAAGAGGGAATTCCACTCCAAACAGCTTTGTTTCTCGTGGAGACCCTACATGGCTGGTCTTGACCCTATCCCATTTAATGTCCCCAGCAATGAGGCAGGGGAAAATAAAGAGAAGAATCTGTTAAATCCTCATTGATAAATGTTGAAAGTGACACAAAGACTGGGGAAGAAAAGCAGCCCTTGCAGAGCCCCAGATAATGACATGGAGCCTTGGCTTTGCTTGGCAGCCCTGGGTCAAGTAAACACGGCATTTTGGTACGGTCAAATGTCAGACCATTCATCTTGCTTAACTGAGGCCATCTAAATGTTAGCTAGGTGGGGTCCACTTCTAGTCCTAGGAAGGGTGGAGGCACCTCCAGAGCGTGAGTTATTCACTGTACCTTAGATATCCCTTAGAATGGGATGAATCACCTCTGGCCAATGCCTGTTTTTCTCTATGGACAGTGGAGACAACTTAGATGAGTGGCTAATTTAAAACACGGAGCTCCTAGACGGCTAAAGCTGGGGCAGAAAGCCCAGCTGTGGAGCCAGAGAATGCAGGGAATAACTGCAGGATGGGGTAATGGATGACTCAGGACAGCCCTAGGGAGACAGTAGGTCACTGATGAGCAGCTTGTGATCCTCTGGCTGGTTTTGCAGGGGAAGGTTGCGTTACCCCTGTACTTGGCGCAGTACCCGCGGTTCAAAAAGGGTGTGGAAATACCGGAGGAGATTCGAAGAAGAGCCACAAAAAGACTAATGAATAGGAAATCACACCTTTTGGAGAGCAAATCAAGGAGTGTGATCTGCTTAATTTAGCAAAGAGAGGGTAATAGCTGGCTGATGGCACCATTACACCCGCAGGGAAGAGAAACGGTGGTATTGGAAAGCTTCACAACACGGCAGGGAAAAGCTGCGGGAGCATCAGTGGCTGGAGGGCTTTGCCAGCAGAGCCCAGCCCAGGAGCAGGGCGGTGTTTTTTAACAGTGAAGGAAAGGATTTGGTGATATTGCTGGATTTCTCATCACTGGATGTTTTGGAAGAAATTAACTCAAACCCACCCGCTTTTCAAGGGTTATGTGGTGCATCCCGTTGTCTTTCTCATAGGGGTTTAAATGAGGTCGTGAACTGTTAGAAAATGCTGAAGAAACACCTACTTGAACTGAAATTTTACTGTCCTTTCAGGCCCACGGGGCCCTGAGGGAAAGCAGACCATAAGGAATGTGCGCACGTGTGTGCAGAGGGAGGGATGGTTTTTTAGGATGTGTGAAAAAATATTCGCCTGAAGGCTCACAGCAGTCTTGAAATGTGGAACATAAGTGAGATAAGAGCTTTTCCTTTAAAATAAGGTGTCCGTGAAGGCACTGGGTGCCAAATGGGTTAGGGAAGCTGGGAGAGGCTGGAGGCACTGGAGAGGAGGAGGTTTGGGGATGAAGTCTGGGTGGGATGAGCATCCCAGGCAAGGTGGGACTGAGGAGTCCTCATCTCTGCTTCTCGCTCCATCACATCCCTTTAAATCAACACCCTAGAGCCAAATATCACCTCTGTAAACGAAAGGGATTTTAGCTTTGATTCTCCATAAATCACAGGAGCCCTTTTCCCTTTGGAGAGCAGCGTGAGGGCTGGAGTGTAATGAGCTGGTTCAGGGGGCAGGCAGGGAACGCTTTTATTTGACTCTTTCGGGCCCCGTGAGCCTCCCCCAGGTTTGACTTTGAGTTTTTGTGAAACAGAAAACATTTGCTGATGTAAGGGAGCCTGAAATAACTAGGAAAGCTTGGGGGCTGCTGACACTTGAATAAATCCAAATGTCCTGGTATTTGGTTAAACCTGAATCTGAATATTGGTGTATGTTTTTTACAACATTTACTTGCCTCAGGGAGCAATTTGTGGAGCTGAAATAATCCAAGAGCTTTTTTATTTTTTTTGCCCTTTTTTCCCCCCCCCCCCCCCCGCCTTGTATTTCCACCCTCCAGGAAGCGAAAAGCCATGAGAAGATTGGATCATGCATTATTTTTACCCTTGCAAATAGTTCCCAGGCACAGGGAGCTCAAGCTGTGAAAAATGCACAATGCAAGCCCTCGGCGTGCACCGGCTCTTGAAATGCCAACCCAGGAGCTGAGACCGGACCGTTCGTCTCACGGACAAAACCTCGCTGGGGCCCCGGCTGGGACCGTGACACCTCAAGGGGTCTGGGCAGAAACACGACCCCGCTTTTCCCAAACCTCACCCTCTCCACCTTGCTGGAGCGGGAAGGTGCACCCGCCTTGCTTCCCTTGAGTCGAATTTCAGATTTCTAGAGGAAACCTGGCTTCCTGACAACTTGGCTTCATCTGCTTATTATATGTAACACATAACCTCCTTAATATTACACATGGCATGTTTAACTGCTTAATTTACTTCGGAAAGTATTGCCAAGTACAGCTATTCTGTTGACATATCATTTGCATGATAAACTAGTATATTTTAAGCCCCAAATAGGATGTTTCTGTGAGCTATCAGTCTACACTTTTACAAGCTACCAGCAGCACGGCGTCTTCGCTCCTTGCAGTAGAGAATGTAGCCCCATATCACGCCCGGGGAGGGAATGAATGATCCTTTCTTCCAGGAGGAGAGCAAGAGACTCTCGGCTTGTCTACATCAGGGAGTCAGATGGTGTAGCTCTTCCGAAATAAATTCTTGGGTGGACATTCTCTTTGGACTAAAAATGACTTTTTTTCTCTTTTTTTCCCCCATCAGAACAAGTATTCTTGTTTGGGTAAGATTGGGAAGGATGCTTTTTCCCCTAGACAAAGGTGAGACCAGGCCCCCAGAGAAGCTCACTGCGAGGACCCCGCATCTTGTGGTTTTGACTTCGGCAAAACTTCACATGTGCGAGTGGTGCACGGGAGAAGACCCAACCTGTCACTCCTGGACCCCAAATCCACCCCTTGAACCCATCCCAACCTCCTTTTTCCGGCATGGTGCATCTGCGTGTCTATCTGCACCCTCCCCTACCTTCTGGAGGTGGGTTGTCAGCCGCTAACAAGCGTGTGTCGCTCCCTCCGTGCCCTGCTCGATGGGGCAGCGTCACCTTCCAGCTCTTCGTCGGATTAGCCTTGTAGTCACACAGCTTGGAGACCTTTGAAAACCGAAGGCTGACATCTTGAAGTCTAATTTGACACATTTCCAACAGGGGAAGCATTTATTACATTAGACAAGTTGATGCAGCTCTCGGGTTGGGAATTGCACTTATTTGCCATAACAACGGTGTAAAGTCCTCTTCCTTTTATTGTGTTATCTCTCTTTAATCATGCAGAGACGCTCCCCAGTAATTTTAATCAAAGGCTCGAGCATCACTTATCTGAAGACTAATGACTCAACTCAACGAGAGGGGAAACTTTGAAGAGCTCGCAGTTGAGCTGGGAGGAGCGCAAAAAGGAGAGTTTATTTGAAACTTTTCTTTTTTTTCTTTCTTTCTTTCCATGTGTCATTATTTCACCTGATTTTAGCTGGAGAACTTTGTGTGTCTGGTGAGCGGGGACAAGCTGTGTCTTGCTGTTTTTCCCGAATGTGCTGCTTTTAGGAGCCACGGCTGAGAGAACGAGACATACTTTCACAAGAAAGATATTTCCATAGTAAAAAGACGGTGTGGTCAAAACTGTTCTTTTCTGGTGAGAAAAATGCCAGCTTGTCCAAATCTTTTTCCTCATTCCATGAGGATATTTGAAAGATATTTGTCTTGGAACAACCCCTTTTACCTTCAAATGCCATTACTAACAAGAAAAGAGTCTTTCTGGACTTAAAATGGAAATTCTTGTGGAAGCCCCAAAAACTTGCTGTAAAAAAGAGCGTATACGCCCCAAAGAGCATATAAAAGGAACTTGTGAGGTTTGTAAATATGAGGATTTTGGTGATGATTCCTGTTATTTTCATGGAAGTAGCTCATAGTCTGTGTGGGAATCGAACTGTTCTGCTTTAGCTTTCTTCATGGGCAAATCCCATGGAGCTCCTGATGCAGAAGACCATCTCTTTCCACTGGCACAAAGGCTCTGCTTGGGATTTGCTGCGGTATTGCTTTCTGTAAGTCAAGATTATCAAAAGTGGGTGCCCAGCCTGCCATAAAGAGTGTCTCCGGCTGCCAGGGGCTGGGAGTTTTCCAGCAATCCGGCCTTTTTAGGTTGCCTTGGCTTTTACAGCAAGTAAAAGTCAATCTTCCAAAATTGCAAGTGCTGTTTGAACGCCGTGCCTGGGTAGAGCAGAGGGTTTCCTAATGGCAGGTAAACAGCACTGTCCCTGCTTTCTACCCAGGGGAATTAGCGCATGGAATCAGTGTATTGCTTGGCGATCTCGATGTTGGAAGGAAATGGGAGATTTTCAAGGCTCCATGCAAACCACTGTGGAGATCCTGAGCCTCCTGGGGTACTGGTTTTGCTGCCACGTTGTCCGTCCGTGCAGGACCTCCTGCCCAAGGAGCCCAAATCTGCCCACGATTTTTTTTTCTGCAAGTTTCCCTTCATTTTCACACAGCTCTGCACAGCCACGGCAGGAGCAGAAGTGCTGAGTTCTGCCAGAGGCGCTTCCTCCGGGGGTGTTCAGGGGTTGATGAGGAGCAGGAGTGAACATTAATCTTTTGACACACCGCTCCCGAGAGCCGTGTTTTTCAGACTTGCTTTCTTGGGAGATCTCCCGAGAAAGACCTGGATTGAAATCCTGCTCACGAGATGACGACCAAGACCAGAAACTCCCCATTCAGGACATTGCTGCTGCTGCTGCAGCTTCAGTGGCTTCTTCCAGAAGTTTCCTCCTGCGGGTTTCCTTCGATGGGAGAACATGGACAATCATTCCTTTCACCTTCCAGCTCTTGCTTTGGTCACAGGAGTGAAGAAAAAAGGGAGACACTGAACAAGATCCAGTTTTTGAGCAGTTTTAGTCGTTTCCACCAAGCACTTGGCATGCTCATGTGGGTACCCATGACAGCCATGTTTGCGGCCAATTCAGCAGTTGCCTGTTTTGTGCAGGTGGGTTCCTTGCAGGGACCTGGCATTTGTTGTCAAACTGGCACCCCCTGCCAGCGCTGGCTGGGGAAGGAATGGACCCCCTTTGCCCTTGTCCTGGTTCCGGTGGGGATAGGGTTAATTCTCCCCAAGAGACAGTATTCCATGCCATGTGAGCCATGCCCACCCAAGAGCTGCCGGAGGAGGGGGCAGGAAGTCATCGCTTGGAGCGGGCTGGGGCGTCCCAGGTCCGGTCGGTGAGCAGCGGTTCTGTAATCATGTTTGTATATTCCTCTATCCGTGTTATTGTTGCTGTTTTTCTTGTTCCCTCTGCTGTTCTGTTAAACTGCCTTTGTGTCAACCCAGGAGTTTTGCCTTTTTCTTCTGATTCTTCCTGTATTGGGAAGACCCGAGCGAGCCGCACGTGGTTCTTTGTTGCCGTCTGAGGCCAAACCACGACAGCCCTGCTCTTCTTTTTGCAGTGAGACTGATCAAGGGATGGGGGGGCACCTGCACGGAGGCAGGTGACGTGTCTGCATTATAGGATGTTTTCCCGGCATTAAATACAGCCGGGATAACGGCACCCAGTGGGGTGCTGGGTTTGCTGTGTGAGGACCTCGTTAGCACAGTGCCCGCCGGCCCAGGACAAGAGGCATCCTTTTCCAGGCCAAAACCATGCAAAAGCTACTTTTGGAAGGAATGGAAACTAAGCCGGTAACTGCTCTGAACGCGGCTGTGCTTTTGCAGTGATGCGTCTCTCCTTATTTTGCTGTGGTTTTGCAGATTTCCCATCTCCGGGCCTCTCCGCACGCTGCGGCGAGAAGCTCTCGTGCTTTACGTCTTGGTGCTCCCAACTTGTTGCCTGTGGGTTCCCATCTCCCTCTGCAGGAGGGGGCTGCGGTTTAGCGGTGATTTACGGCCGCTGGCGAGTCAGAAGCAGTGGGAGCTCCCGGGATGGAGGCGGCTGCCTGATCTGCCGGGCTGATAAGTAGGAGCCGAACGCACCCAGCGATGCCAGATGGTTGTAACGTTATCTCTTGCAGTGGATCTCTGAGCAGATGGATGCTATATAAACATTTCACTACTGTGGTATTATTATTGATGCAATTACTATTAATACTGTTTATAAGTATTATATTAACAACAAACAGAGCACTGTAGTAACGAACGCAAAGCGTACTCAGCATGATTGTTGGTCTAATGATTAATGACACCTATCGTTAATGCTATCTGTTGTTACAACTAATGATGCAATGGCAACACACCTTGATTTCCAACGGAAGGAGGGTTTGGGAGAAGGTAAGTGTGATGAGTCGGAGCCCAGGGAAAGCTATGGGAGTTGGAGAGGATGCCCGGCTCAAGAGAAAAGTGTCATGGGAGACTGAAAACCTGGGGACGTTAATGAATTGTGGGTCTTGGGAGAAGGAATTTGGGGTTGTCGCATTCTGGCTCTGTACCAACCATCTCTGAACCAGGCTTTGCAGCTTTCTGGGCTCTGAATCCAAGGTGGTCAGAGCATCTGGGTTAGAGCAATTTGAAGTGTATGGTTTGTGCCTTAGTGCCAAAGAAAAAGCATTAATTGAGGGATCTCGGACCTGCTACTTGCCTGCGCTCTCATTTCAACTCTGCTTCCGACCTGCTGTGTGACTTCCCGTAAATCTGTGCCTCCATCTGTCTTGTCTATTTTTATTGCAGTCTTTTTTGGGCCGGGCCTTGGCTCTGTGTCTGTGTGCAGCTCCTAGCACAACAGGGCGCCGAGTCTAATCAGGGCGTCTAGATCCCGTAACAACGCTGGTAATGAGATGGCTAGAGATCCTGGTTGGAGCTCAGGGCTTGACGGTGGTCCAGGGGCAGGATTTGTCTGGCCTAACCTGAAACACTGATACGTGTTCAAGTCTGAGCTGGTTTCCCAGTCCAGTGTTTACCTTAGAGCTGACTGCAGTATGAGATAATTTGTTAGTTTTGGGTTGTTTTTCATTTTTGTTTTTTTTTTTTTTTTCTCCATAAGGATTACAGAGAGAGCTGAAGGTGTATAACTTTGATTTAACTTGTGCACAGATTAGCATGAATGAAACTCATCCAAAGTCTGGGTTTGAGATGGGGCCCATTTTCCCCTTAAGGCATAAAATTAATACGATGAGTTTAGAAGTGACTAATTTTGCTGACATACAGAGCAAAAAAAAAGCGAGCAGCTCTTTTAAGTATCATCTTGCCCAGCATGTCATGCAGCGGCATGTCCTCTGCTGTGTTGAGCCCCAGGAGATGGAGAGGACTAAGCACAAGTTGTCAGTGGGGGAATGGGCATCCTTCAAATGCCATTGCATGTCATGAAGCCCCTAAAACTGCCTGGTGCCAAGGGCTCGTCCCTGCAGGGTTGTGCAGCGCTGGGACAGGCCCCAAGAGAGGTGGTGGAGCTGCCATCCCCGGAGATATTCAGAAGTTGAGTGGACAAGGTCCTGAGCTGATGTTGAAGCTGGCTGATGTTCCTCTAGGGAGGAGGTCAGACTAGAGATCTCCAGAGGTCCCTTCAACCTAAAATTATTCTGCGATTCTCTGGCATACATAAAAATCCCTTTTGGTAAGCACCTGAATGTTAAGGCATTTATATGTCTTTAAAAAATCAGGCCTAGACCTTTCTGCTCCGATAGATCTCTCTGAAAAACCCAGGCTAGCCCATGAACGGCTTTAGACAGTGTTTCCCATCGATATACGTCAAACGCAATAAGGGAGTTGGAGGTTCCTGCCCGATACAACAACATGGGAAAGATTCATGGTATGTGCTTTACCCCCCCATGAACTCCTTGGCTTCCCAGTGCTTTGTTAATGTGCATTGATTATGTTCTGAGGAGTTTACTGCGCCGTTAGAAAGTCATTTAGGGATTTATCGGGCTGGCTCTAAATACCTAAAGTGAGTCATTACCCTCACCCACTTGAGATGTGCCTGAGCCTAATGCCCAAGTTCAGGATGGGGAGGCTACAGGCCAGAGGTGAAAGTCCTCCCTGGAAACTTTATTTTGAACGTAACAAATGGGTTAAACAGAGCTTGTTAAAGCACATCCCTGCCAGCCTAGGAGTACAGAGGAATCGCCTAATTTCCTCTTCCACCCCGCTTAATCAGAGATAATAATAGGATAGCGCTAGGAATTCAGACCCAATGATGATGAGTGCCGTAGAACAAAACAGGCTGCGCAGGCAAAGCCCAGCTCTTCGCACCGGTGACGGGGGATGAGGGATTTTTCACAGAAGGATTTTCATTGAAGATCAATGGGACTTGGCTGTCTGCCTCCCATCATAAATTTGAATGTCTCTCCTTAGATGCAGACGATTATTGGTGAGACGTGTTGGCAGTTTCCCTTCAAACAGAAGGGGGGATGCCGGAGATTTTCTTAGAATTTAGGATTTGGCTCAGCCCGAATCATGGGATGGGCCATTAGCCAGGAAAAACGTATACCCTTTCTGGAGGGACCACTCATGTTTTTGTAGGTTTTTTGCTTGTTTTTATTTTTTTTAATTTTTTTTATTTTTTTTTTTTTTTTTTTACAGTGTGTTGCTGCAGGGCCATGCTTGGGATTTCTAGCTGATTCAGTTGTAGTAGTAGTAATGATACTACTACTGCTACTACTACTAATAATAATGGTAAGAGACTGAGATGTGCACTGGCAGGTCGGTTCCTCCCAGCACACAGACCAAGCTGTGAAGTTTGGCTCCCAGTCCGACGACTCCCAGTGGTCTGAGGAGCTGAGCTCTGTGGTTGTTCTCAGAGCACAAATCAACCCTGGCGTTTCCATTTGCTTTTGCATTCGGACATCCGCTGTGTTTGGAGTACGTGGAGCCTCCGTTTCCTACCGGTGGACCTCTCCACCAAGACGTGCAGTGAAATCATGTAAACCTGGGAAGACTGAGTCGAGCTCAGGTGAGTCCAACGCTGTCAGAGATCATTTGGATGGCTCTTCATCCCCATGCCAGCACTGTTTTGGTGGCAGATCTGCTGTAATCAGGCCAGCTTAGGGTCTGCTCTAATTTACATCACTTGGCTACAGCCCCCTTTATGCACAGAGTGAGCTTGGAAGTGCTCCTGCTTTGCCAGTCCAAAAATGCACATTTATGCCAAGTAAAAACATCTCCACAAAGGACTCAATAGCGCCCTGCAAGCACCGTCGCCCTCTGAGGTAGGGATTTCCTTTAATGCAGATACCTCAGCTGTGAGTCCAGAGCTGGGGAGGTGAGCCCCCCTTCCCTCCACCCCACAGAGGCCTGGGCTGCATCCAGTAAGGGGATGAACCACAACAGGCTTGTGGAGAAAGGGCGAGGCAAGTCTAAGTTAGCTTTTCCATTGTAAAGGAGAAAAAATTTAGCAGCAGGAAAATACAAAAAATAACTAAACCTCAATAAGGATAGGACAAGGGGCAATAAACTAGAGCAGGGTGGGTTTAGATTAGACGTTAGGGAGAAGTTCTTTACCCTGAGGGTGGTGAGACACTGGCCCAGGTTGCCCAGAGAGGGGGTGGAGGCCCCATCCCTGGAGACATCCAAGGCCAGGCTGGATGAGGCTCTGAGCAACCTGATCTAGTTCCAGATGTCCCTGCTGAGTGCAGGGGGTTGGACGAGATGGCCTTTAGAGGTCCCTTCCCACCCAACACAGTCTATGATTCAATAAGGAGTTAAAATAAGTCAACTAAAGCCAGCAGAGTGAGAGGAAGCTCTGAGCCCCCAACTTTAAGAGCTGTGGGTCCCTCCGGTCTCATCACCTGGAGGTCTGGCAGGAGAGGACCACATCTCGCCACAGCGCAGGACGTTTTTTTGGGTACCGTTGGAGAAGGTCTGACCCGCCGAGGTTGGAGGGCAACAGCCGGTCTTGCCATCTTGGAAGAATTCAGGGATAAAAAGGAGTTCATTGCTGAGGAAGGGTGAGTTCAGGAGGGGTCTCCTGGAAAAGGGGCTTTGGTGGTGATAAATAAGCTTTGAGCCTTTTTGCAGGAGGGATGTGCTGCGGTGCTGCTGGGAGACGGCCCTCCCTGCTGTGAAAGCTGCGGCTGGCAGAAGTGTTTACATCTCTCCTTCCATCCCATCTGAGCAAATAACCCCTCTCAGAGCCAGGGAGGGACATATGGAGGGGACAGCACAAGATTTACCCAGGGCCAGCGCTCAGCGTGGTGAGGAGTGCGGGGAAGGGCTCCGGGCCAGGCTCTCAGCTGCTATAAATTAACGTCACTCCATCAATGTCAGGAAACACATGCTGGATTATACCAGCCCTTTGGCTTCGGCTCCTGAGGCCCCGCTCGGGTACCGGCAGCTGAACGCTGCCTCCAGATTTCTGGAGCTGGGGAGTTTGCAAAAGGTTTCGTGCATTCCCCATTGGAAATGCTGGTCCAGCACGTTAAAACACATGCTTCAGCCTGGGGAGGGCAAGCTTTAGGTGAGGTGACGGGACACATTGAATTTGAGTGAGATTTTTCCGTGTAAACATCCTTGTTCTACTGGTTTTCTGCAAAAATTGAGATTTCTGCAAATTATCTCCCCCTGTAAGTTTGAATTTTGTTGGAAGTGTTCATTTCTTTTCTCCAGGAAAGTAAGAATGAAATACTTCCCTCCAGGCTGATGTTAAACTGTTCTGTCTGAGTTGCCACGAGCGGAGCTTTCTGGGTAAAAATTGTCACCTGGAATGTTTCTGACAGAAAAATCAGAATGGATTTAGTCAAAGTATTTTGCAAATTCAGGTTGAATTGTGACAACGAACAAAGAAACCTCTGCACAACACCTGGCGTTCTGCCTTTGAACAGTTTTAAAATGAAATGAGCTTTAATTCAGGACTCTTTTTTTTCCTTTTTTTTGACACTTAATGCCTTTTCACTAAAACTCACACACGCATATGTAAAAAAAAAAGAAAATCGCATCTTTTCAGTCTAAATAATAGATTTTATTCTTATCAAAACGGTTGTCACCTCATTATTTGTATCGCAGCCAAATGAGGATGCAGGTATTTATGTGCCCCAAGGGAGATGCTCAAGACCGTGACCTCTTGCTTGGCCCGAGGACCGCGATGGACTATTTTTCCCCCACGGCTCAGGCTCCCGGGTGCCATCCAGCCTCGGTGCCTGTCCCACAGCTTTCCTGGGCTGAATGGCAGCATGGGCAGAGGCAGGTTGATGTCTTGCTGTGCCAGAACGAGCTGTTTTGACATATCCGAATGGAAATTGCATGGGATTCCACTTCTGCCATTTCACCCCCTCCCCACATATTTTGAAATTGCTGTCCTCATTTGGGACAAGCAAATGTCAAAACATCAGTTTTGGATTTTTATCGCCTCTTGTCTCCCAGTCGCTCTGACGACGCGCTGATTTGCTCCCTTGTATCGCCCAGGCTCGATGGATCGGGTGCGCTTTGTGCTGCAGCGAGATAGATAGCATCGCTCCTGGCTCCCGACTCCTCCCGGGAGAGCTTCTTCCACACCAGCCTGGAAATCGCCTGCTCTCTACTCAGTTATGGAAGGCAGGGGCTCTGCAGCCGCCCTCCCTGCCCGGCTCTGGCAGCACACCCTGCCTCCAGCTGCCCACCCGGGCCTGGTCTAACCTCTGCTGCCTGCGCCTGGAAATGGTGAGGGAAAAGCGCTGCCCGAACAAGCCCCAGTGCAAATCCAGCAGGAGGATGGGATGAGGACATGGACCTGTTGGAATGGGTCCAGCGGAGGGCCACGAAGATGACCTGAGGGCTGGAGCCCCTCTGCTGTGAGGACAGGCTGAGAGAGCTGGGGGGGTTCAGCCTGGAGAAGAGAAGGCTCCAGGGAGACCTTCCAGCCCCTTCCAGTCCCTAAAGGGGCTCCAGGAAAGCTGGGGAGGGACTCTGGATCAGGGAGGGAAGCCACAGGATGAGGGGAAACGGTTTTAAACTGGAAGAGGGGAGATTTAGATGAGATCTGGGGCAGAAATCGTTTGCTATGAGGGGGGTGAGCCCCTGGCCCAGGTTGCCCAGAGAAGCTGTGGCTGCCCCATCCCTGGAGGGGTTCAAGGCCAGGTTGGACGGGGCTTGGAGCAACCTGGTCTGGTGGGAGGTGTCCCTGCCCAGGGCGGGGGGTGGCACTGGATGATCTTTCAGGTCCCTTCCAACCCAAACCATTCTGTGATTCTGTGTGAGGCGCTGGGCAGGTCTTCCTCGGGTGGCCTCTGGCTTGAATTGGTCCATCCTCACAGTAGGATGGGCATTAAAGCCCCCAACTCACCGCCAAGGGCAGCCAACCCATTTCTTCCAAAGAAACTTTCTACACAGTTTACCTCTGTCCCCCAGTTAAACGTGGGGCCTTGAAAAGTCTGTTCCATGGCATCAAATTCCCCAAATTCATTTATTTTCAAGCTGGTCGGAGGTATCTGCGGGCAGAGAACTGCCTGACCTGGATCTCCACTCTCCCTTGGCTGGGGAGTTTTGCTCTGCTGATGCCTAATTACATCCAGGCAAATGTTATTCGCGGAGCTGGGCTCCAATCTCAGCTTCTAAATAAAGCCGTCTGCATGGTGCGGAGGAAGAGGAATGAACGGCCGCAGGACCATTAGCGCTGGCATGGGAGTTAATGAGTCCTAGAGAAACCCTGCATTTCACTGGCTGCTTGGCAGCCTGGACCTGCTTCTAACAGTGGTCTATCGAACTGCGGCCTTTCCTTCCTCTTTGTAAAGTTACTTAATATTTTATGAACATCTATAGGACAAAGCATTAGCTCCTTTCTCCACGCCAGCCCTTGATAACTTACTTGCCATTTTTATTGCGCATTAAATGCTTTATGGGAGTGATTGTGAAACCTTTAGAGGTGCTTCCAGTGCAATCTTTGGCGATGTCCCCTCGATATGGCGACAGCCAGCAGCGGGACGCGTTGGTCCGTGCTGTACCTCTCCTTTTACCTTGCAGGTGGCACCTTAAAGTCTCCAATGGGGACCCCGTTCAGCTGCCCCCGTGTGAATGCCGGGAAGTCCCTGCTCCTGGGGTGTTGCCTGGGTTGGATTTGGCATGGCCTGCGGGGAGGCAGCGATAGGCAGGGGAGGATGTGGTGTTTGCTGGATGAGAGCTCAGGTTTGCTCAGGAAAGGTTTGCCATCAGAGGGGCGGCATTAACGGGGATGATGGATGAGCGCAGCGGTGCGTCCTGACACCTCCGAAACCGCGATCGCCAGGGGAGAGCTGCACGGGGGCACCCGCGGTGTCTCTCTTTCCTCCTAAATGAATCCCAAATTGGCAGTGATGTAAAAGGGAGGGAGACAGGGATTTCTGGTTGTGACCCCTGTGCCTGCGAGGCTATTTTGGCGCTCTGCAGGGAGCCCCGCTTTTGCCACTGCTTCATCTTTGAGGTGTCTATGATCCACTGGGCTCTGCTCTGAAACTACAGGTAGGGGAGTAGAGTTGTGATGGAGGAATGGACCGGCACAAATGCAAATGTCAACATCTGCCTTTAATGCCGGAAGATAACTTGTTGGATTGTTCATGTCTCTTTGACTTCACTTTCCAGCTGCAGGGATGCATGGCAGGCGGGAGCAGCTGGGGAAAGAGAAGCTCCAAGAGAATACTAAGAGAACGCGGAAGCATGGAGAATGGTTTTTAAAATATATAAACACAGGTATTCACGCTAGAAATGTCATCCGAAGAGTTACTGTCTTTCTGTTTAATACTGAGAGTGGTGTGTACCAAAACTCGTGTCCCGTTGCTTCCACCTGCAAGGCCTTGCTGAGAAAGGGGAGGCACAAGAGGACCCGAGCCTGTCCCAGCACCCAACTTCTGGGCTTTGCCGTCTTGGGGATGCTTACCCCAAATCTGGCAGTGAGAATTCGGCACTAAAGGGTTTGTGAGCAGAGCCAGGATCCTATGAAAAGCCAATTTGCTGAGAGGGACCCCGGCTGCTTATTGTATCTGGCAAAACCTTCCGCAGCACCTCAGGGGAGACACAAGCTTGAAATCTTAATTAAAAAGCAGAAACCAGGGTTTCATGCTAGGCTGATATTGTGACTCTCTTCTCTTTATGGACAATTCTTATGCAAGCTCCTACTGTGTCTGTGGAATTGCTAATTTAAAGGAAGCTACAGATTTGTGCAGTGCAGGGCCTGTGTCAGCAGTGTTTAACATCAGGAGAACGGAGGTGTGTGACGATCCCTTTCCTTGTTAGGAACTTTCTTTTTATTTCTCCCAATCCTTCCTTTCCTGTCATCCACTTCAGAAACCACCCGAAGGAACGCTGTCACCATCTGGGGTGCGTGGAGAGACCACCGATAAAACAAAGCATCACCGTTCAGCGCTAAAATGACATTTATGGCCAAATCATGATAAGGTCCGTATCAGCAAAAGATGTCACACGTAGGCTCCCCAGTGCTGAAGTCTCCTTTGGAAATTCCCAGGGGGAAGGGGACAGAGCTGTTTGGACAAATGCACAAGCATCTCCGACTGAGAAAGCCGAGAACAGCCCTTGAGAGACCCGTGATTCATTTTTTGCTTTGATACAAGCCTGGTGGAAACCTTGAAAAACCGGGCTGACATTGTCAAATCCAGCCCAGTCTATAACCAGCCTTGATGTGACAGAGCTGTCCCATCTCCAGCTGCAAGTGGACTGAGGATGCCAGCCTCTGGAAAGGGTTGCCTTTCTTTTCAGGTCTTATTAGGGATGTACAAGCTTGTCTTTTGATGCACGACTTTGAAAAATGTAACTTCATTGCTTTAGCTTGTCCATTTCTGGAAGAAAATAAAATCTTCTGTCCCATTAGATAAGTGGATGGGAAGAGATTTAGGAGGAACCTGGTAACGATGGGAAACCTTAACAGGCCTGAAAGTGCAGTTCTTTGGGATGGTCCTAATAGGAACACACCCAGAATTAGGGAGATTTTAGGGACAGGCTGTACCTTATGGAGGTGGTTGGACTAGATGATCTGAAAAGTCCCTTCCAACCCAGGCGATTCTATGATTCTCAGATGGTTCCAGGGAGATCAAGGATCCCTTGGGCACCCGGACCCTGCCCCACACCAGCCTTTGGCCAGGCATGACTTGCACTTCCTCGCAGAGATTCAAGAAAGATTGAAGTTCAGATTGACGCCAGCGACAGATGAAAATCCAAGATAACTTTATCTCTCCTCTTATGGAGGAAGGACTTTTCCAGATAATGCCTAATTCAATTGTGAAACTCATTGCCGGGGCCAGTGGAGCTCAAAAGCAGAAATGGGTTCAAAAAGTCATTAGACAAATATGTACAGAAAAGGGCCATCAAGGGCTTTTAAATACAGGTTACTCGCATCTTCTGGCTCAGGAAGGCCCCGATCTGCAGATTGTCAGAGTCAGGAAGGGTTTATGGCCGCACGCCTGTCCTGTTCCCGCGCCGGCTGAGCAGGAGACTGGCCTAGATCTGGTCCAGGAAGCTCTTATACCCTCATCACAAACGCGCTCTGCTAAATGATTAGAAATCGAGCAAAACGAGGGCTGGAAGGAAATTCAGATCGGATCTGACTTTGATGCTAGTTCCTCGCAGGAGAGCAAGCCACAGCCCCGGGTTTGGACACAATTTGGGTTTTTCCCCTTGTCCCAGAGATGCTCAGCCTTCATCCCTGTGATCCAGCTGTGAGGATACAGCTCTCACGTTTGCAAAAGCTGCAGATGGGTGGGTGGAAGAGAAACTGATCCCTTTAGCACAGCGTGGGGCTCGTGGGCACGGTGCTGCGTGGGTTTTCTCCGGGGACAGGGGCCTGGGAGTACTTGAGCATCTCCAGGCTGCAAAGAGAGTGAGAAGACGGGCTGGTGTTAGGCACTTGTGCTCAGTAATGCCGTTTCCAGACAGAACAGGCCAGCGGTGAAGTAGGTTGATGGATTAGTCTATCATCTCAGTGAAGCGAGGTTTGCGTCTGCCTAAGGGCATGGCTGTAAATGAGCCCCTAATGGATTCTGCTCCTAAAACTTCCCTGTAATACAGAAATAGCTGCATCCCTTAGAAGTGGGAAAAGGGGGGCAGAGATAGGCTTTGAGTTACACCGGAGGGAAGGGACGATGGAGCCCCGAAGTGGTTCAGATGGCAAGGAAACCTCTGCTGAAGCAGCCTGGGTGATGCTGAGACTGGTTAGAGACTGTTAAATGGGAGATGCGGGCATGGCCCCTCCCTTACTCCCAAATTCTGCTTGCTGGTATTGCTGCTGCCATAATAAATTGGGATGAGGAATCTACCTTCCCCTGCCCCTGTCTCCCGACCCTGCTATCCCTGCACCCCAGGACCCCCAGTTTGGCTCAGATATGGGATGGGAACAGGCAGTAGCCTTGCCACGTGGGGGACCACGTCCTTTGCCAGCCAGGGTGCCACTCTCCCCGGGCTCCCTCCTGCGCAGCCACCCCCGCATCGCCTCCCTCTTCCAGCAGCGCTTGCTCTCCCGCTGGGTTAAACAGAGGGAGACGCGGCGCTGCCATTTCCGTGCGCGCTCGGCGGGGCTGAGGGCTCGAGGATGCTAATAGCACTGCAATCTTTCTCGGTGTTGGCAAACGAACAAAAAACAAACAAACAAATAAACAAACAAATATATGGCGCCTGCTCCATGATGACTTTAGCTTCTCAAATTTTTCGTTGGTTTTGCAGCTCCTGGATGGACAGAGATGGTCCTGAGCATGCAAAGGACCCATCCTTCGAAACACGACCAGACATGACGGAGGCTGCCGGGTCTGTAACTGGAGGAGCAGGTACGGGGCGCTGGGGGACCGCTCATGTTGTCTTGTGGCTTGTGTTGGCCCTTCAAAATGAATTTGGTATACAGGTGGGTCTTTCTTGCTGCCTGTTTTTCTGAAAATCCCAAAATCCATCCTTAGGAAAGCACAAAATCCTCCGTTGTGAGGGCAGAGAGAGGCTCAAACCCACCCAGGGTAGAGCAGGGACCCAAACCACGGGGTCTTGCTGGTCTCTCTGGTGAAGCTCAGAGTTTCTTGCCTGTCCATATGAAGCAGCTAATGCCCATCCCTGGCAGAGCCCAAACCTGCTGGACAGACCATGGGTCTGACCTCTGAGCCATCTGGGGCCGAGGGGCGACATGGGTGTCCCAGAGCATCACAGAAGTGGCATACCTCCCTAGGCAACACTCGTCATCTCAGCTTTTCTCAGCTCACAGCCGTGGTCCACCAAACCCAAACAGCTAAGTAAAAGGAAAGCGTAAGCCCTGGCGAGGTGCTGGCTGGGATTCAGGGCACATTAATTCGGAGAATTCCAATAGAAGCCTGCCTGGGTGACACTTTCCACAACAACCCGTGTGCGCGGTGGCTGCCCCGGTGCCACGCTGCACACCCAACACCACAGCAATGCCACCGGAGTGGCTGCCAGGAGCTGCCGGGAACCGTCGGGCCCCCACCTACGTTCTTATTCCCGCTGCCAAATAACCTGCGAGCGGGGAGAGGAAAGCAAGAGAAACGCCACCGAGCCAGGAAACCACCCCTCGCCTCAATGCACGCGGGGTCCATGTTGTTACCGAAATGCTGTTTGCTCCCGCTGGCTTGGTCCTACCCGAAATGAGAGCAGGGCAGCAGGAAAATTTAGGCTCTATCCAGAACTCAGGTTAAGCCGAGCCGGTGTCCATGTCAGAGATGGGGAGGGGTGGAAGGGCTCCATGCCAAGCTGAGGGAGGCAGACCCAGTCTGTGGCCCTGAAAAGCCCCAGGATAGAGGCGATGTGGGGAGAAAGACTTTGCGGCTGCCATCTCCATCTTGCAGAGGGGTTAACAGCAGCGGGGAAACGCACAGAGCCACGGCAGCAATGCCCTCTCGTGGGGACTCCTCCAGCTCTTGAGCTCAATCTTCTCCGTGAACAAGCCAGAGCTTTAGGATAAAGCATAAACTTCATTTGCGCAGGGCTGGTTTCTTTTTATTTATTTATTTTTCCCTTTTGCCAACGTGCCTGTCAGTCAGGGTCATGATTTTTTCTTCTTCCTCCCCACAGTCCTTTCAGACTTACCAATGCTAGCAATTTTTTTTACAGGCCAGAATAAAATCCCCCAAACACGTGGGATTTTCCGGCCCTGGTGGGACTTGAATATAGATCATCCGAGTCCCCCGTCGCCTGCCCTAAATGCAACTCTGTGCTTTCCCCGTGGAGCTGAGCAGTGATGCCAGACCTACCCCTGCACAGTGACACAGGAGGCAGAGAAGCTGAGATGAGCTGAGCTGATTCTCAGCCCTTTGCTGAATTTCAGCTGAGCTCCCGCTGGCCGGACAAATAGAAGAAAATCAGGCTGTAACTTGGGGTGTGGGGTTGTTCATTTGATATAGAATCATAGAATGGTTTGGGTTGGAAGGGACCTTAAAGATCATCTAGTTCCAACCCCCTGCCCTGGGCAGGGACACCTCCCACCAGCCCAGGTTGCTCCAAGCCCCGTCCAACCTGGCCTTGAACCCCTCCAGGGATGGGGCAGCCACAGCTTCTCTGGGCAACCTGGGCCAGGGGCTCACCCCCCTCACAGCAAAGAATTTCTTCCCAATATCTCATCTAAATCTCCGCACTTTCAGTTTAAAACTGTTCCCCCTTGTCCCATGGCTCCCCTCCCTGATCCATAGTCCCTCCCCAGCTTTCCTGGAGCCCCTTTAGGGACTGGAGGGGGCTGGAAGGTCTCCCCGGAGCCTTCTCTTCTCCAGGCTGAACCCCCCCAGCTCTCTCAGCCTGTCCCCACAGCAGAGGGGCTCCAGCCCTCCCAGCATCTCCGGGGCCTCCTCTGGCCCCGCTCCAACAGCTCCGTGTCCTTCCTGTGTTGAAGGTAAATATCTTCCTGGAGCTTATTAGTGAAGAAAACTGGGGTAGCTTCAGGAGTGCGAGTGGTGCCTCCCTTATCCCAGTAATGGCATAGGGGAAAAAAAAAATACAGTTCAAGTCAAGCTGGAGAGATGCCGCGGGACTGACGGCAAACGTGGTCTGGGCAGGAGGATGGGACCTGAGAGGTCGGACAGCCCTGGAGCTCCTTTCCAAACCTTCATTTTTTTTGCAACCCTGCACGTTTCCTGCGAGTAAAATTTGCCTTTCAAATGGGCAACCTCCTGCAGCTGCAGAAATTGCCCTTTGGTTGCTCCGCCGGTGCGAGGCTCAGCACTGGCGCTCGCTGCGACCGCGCCACCCTCTCCCCAGCCAAAACCGGAGTCCAACAGGGGAAAAAACACCTCTGTCTCTAAACGTTTGTAGGACACAGGGATGATCTTGGGTCTTGCACAAAGTCTGGCAGACGTTACCTTGCAAGGAGTCTTTTTAATCTGCCAGATGATTTCCTTCCCATTTCCTTCCATCATTTTTATGGCCTTGCAGCCGCGCGCAGGTCTCGTTGCGTCTCAACGGGAGGTGGGAAATCCAGCTTGCACTTCGCAGTAAGCGCCTGATTCATCACTGTTAATTCCTTTTGCCATTTGCCATAATAACAATAATCAAAATGAATTAATTTGGTGTTAGTGGAGAAAGAACATTGAAACTGCATGGGAACGGTGCTGCAATCAAATAAGATACGTGTCAATTTAAAGTGAGATCTCTTTATCTCTTTAATAGCCGTCTACCTACCTATGACTACTTTTTATTCTCAAGGATGGACTATCATACTAATACAGCTTACAGTTATCCAGAAACCTTTTCCATCTTTCACAGCTTGTTCTAAATATTTTAGTAAACATAAAGTGGATTTCCTCCTTTAATCGTCCCTTAGAATGAGGCAGAAGATGATAAAAACCGTAGTTTTCCCCACAACGAACGTACCTTTTTTATAGCTTATTGGGAATCAAGCAAAATATATCAATTAGATGATCGTGTGGAGCAGCTTCTTCTTTATGAGGTGATAACTCTAGGCAGATAGAAACAAACTCTCTGGGTATATGGCCACAGTGTTTATTGGCCAAAGATATATTTATATGAGGCTAATAGGAAACACCATCAGTTTATTATTAACACTAGATAAAGCTCAGAGCTAATAAAGGACATATTTTAAATGAGACTTGGGTCCCAGATTTAGGGTCTTGTCTAAAATCGATGCTAATGCCCCCACCGCAGAGGCTTCCTCGGCTTCTCGGTGCCTTGTTGAGGTTCACCACCCCCGGGCTGGGGGATGGAGGGAGGACAGCGAGTGCGGGATGCAGGGACCATCACCTCAGCTGAGATGGGACCCGGACCCTGAGCGATAACAGGGGGACAGGAGTGGGGATGCTGCGTCTGTGGTGGGGATGCTGCGTCTGTGCTGGGCACGCTGCTGCCTTGGGGCCATTCGTGTTCTTGTGGCTTTTTCATGGTGCTCCAGGCCGTTTTTGACTAAGTCAGTTGCTGGTACTGCCCATCTCATCAATGTTCAGCAATAGCTAAAGGGTGGGTGTCAGGAGGATGGGGCCAGGCTCTTCTCAGTCGTGCCCGGGGACAGGACAAAGGGCAATGGGCACAAACTTGACCATGGGAAATTCCATCTCAACATGAGGAGGAACTTCTTTGGTGTGAGGGTGGCAGAGCCCTGGCCCAGGCTGCCCAGAGAGGTGGTGGAGTCTCCGTCTCTGGAGACACTCCAACCCCGCCTGGACGCGTTCCTGTGCCGCCTGCTGTGGGTGACCCTGCTCTGGCAGGGGGTGGGACGGGATGATCTCCAGAGGTCCCTTCCAACCCCGACCATTCTGTGATCTCCTGCCTGCTCTACCTTTCGTCCTGTCTCAGGAGGACGGTGACCTCCTGCTGATGCCAAGTGCCCAGCAGAGATTTCTCATTACACAGAGAAGGGAAAGGCTTTACTCTCCCCCTTGTGCTTTGCAGGGAGGAGACACTGGATGGGAAGAAGTTCTCTGGCTATGGGAAGATCTTGGAGAAACGCAACACACACAAGGACCAGCTGAGCCAGCAGACCTCCTTCGGAGGTGAGAAACCTCCTCCATGGTAGGTGATAGACCCATCTGGGCTTCTGATTTTCACCAATGCTGTGCAGGAGCCCTGCTATGGGGTTTGCATTAGGTCCCCATGAACTGGACTGGAGTGTCTACCCTTTACGAAGGCTCCAGTGAAGCAGCTGGCAGAAAGTCATCCCACGGCGTTACGTATAGCCCCGAGCCATGCTAGGCTCTCGTCTCTATTTTCTTCCCGTCATTCAGAGGCGAGCTTCATGGGGGAAATATGAAAGAAACAAATTAGAATTGCCTTGCTGGTGTGACAGCTAGGAGAGCTCCGAGTTGGAGAAGCTGAATGGAATGATAAATCCCATCACTTAAACCGCGTAATGAATTTTCCTGGAGATTTGTCTCAGTGTAAAGAGAGAGTGGGGGGGGAAAAGTATGAAATTCTCCTCCGATTTTGCAGAAGGGTGGCAGGCAGCTCTGACTGAAAAGTGTAAATCTGAAGAGTTTGTGCCTGCAGCGCATCCAAATAAGTTCCCCTTCCTTAATAGTCCTGGGTGCAATTTTCAATGAAATGTCAAATCATCTTTGCCTCCACTGGCATTCGGTCTAATAACATTATTTTGTCCAAGGAGCCTGGAGAACTAACGTGTTGCAGGAGTAATTCTGCAGCTAAATATAGAAAAGAGGATTTTTTTGCATTACAAGAAAACATTTTTGTGTGCTGTGAGGGACTTCTGTGGGGGCTGGAAAATCCTTTGCCACTGATTTGTTGGGTGCCCTTGGATAAATCACAGTCCCTCTCAGGGCTTATTTCTCCTTCCCCCTCTGAACTTCTCCTGTATTTATGTTTCAAGGCCTTTGGGGCAGAGACCAGGTTTGCTGTGTCCTTCTCAGCACAAAACAGGCTCATCCAGGAACGTTATAGACCCACCAACGGACTTGGAAAGACTTTATTTTTTTTTGAGGGGGAACAGTTTCAAACTAGAAGAGGGGAGATTTAGATGAGATATTGGGAAGAAATTCTTTGCTGTGAGGGGGGTGAGCCCCTGGCCCAGGTTGCCCAGAGAAGCTGTGGCTGCCCCATCCCTGGAGGGGTTCAAGGCCAGGTTGGACGGGGCTTGGAGCAACCTGGTCTGGTGGGAGGTGTCCCTGCCCAGGGCAGGGAGTTGGAACTAGATGATCTTTCAGGTCCCTTCCAGTCCAAACCATTCTGTGATTCCGTGAGTCTATAACAGAGCTATATATGGCCAGCTATAATGCAGGGGCCATGGATTAGATGACAGCTGCTGCTATAGTGTTAGGATTTCCAAAAGAGCCCATGGGAGTGAGATGCACATGTAGAATGGCTCCCCGGCCAGGAAAGGAAGGACACCATGACACAGAGGTTCTTCAGAGCCTTTCTTTGGAAGGCTCTGCAGTAAAACAGGCAAGAAACATGAAAAAGTCAGACTTTTCCTCAAAAGCAGACCTCAGGAACCCACACACCGAGCCTATTGCAACCTCCTTTCCCAGGGAACTCTACAGAAACACATGTTTAATGAATGACAATCCAAAGTATTTATACTGTATTCCAAGACATGAGCAATCCTATCTAGCTATAGATATATTTTGACGACTGCAAACAAGAAAACTCAGTTCATTTCCATGAAGGCTGTAACTGGAGTACAGGTTCCTGGGGAGTGAGCCCGAGACCTCACCAACCCTGGGGAGCTCCTGGCAGGATGAAGACCTCATTTCGTAACTTTCAAACCTAGAAAACCCAGGCTCTGTGTATAACCCAGGCTGTCCCATTACTGCTAATGGCTCCCACCCTCCTTTCCACACCTGAATATCAAGCTACACCATATTTTCTTTTAAAAAATTTCCTTTTTTTTTTTTTTTTTTTTTTTAAGAGAGGCCCAAAGGAAAAACCCTGCAAGCTGCCTCCTGTGGGAATGGAGCTCAGGGCATGAGCAAGCCTACAAATATGTACCAGGAAAAAGACATTAAAAAATTATATTCCCTCAGGTAAAATACGAATGTTCCTCTGTGTTCAGACCATGTTGTCTCACTTCACTGCTGGTTTCATACAGAACCGGGTTGTTGGTTGTCCTGGCCAAACCCAACCAGTGCGTCTGTGCAGGGAGACAGCAGATTTTAAAGAAATCCTGAGGATTCTTTGCAAAAAGCACATTTTAATCTTTAAAAAAAACCAACCCCAAAACGGATTAATTCAAATGAACTTCTCAGGCCACTGCTACAACATCACCTGGCCATGTCTCACCCAAGAAAGGAAAGGTTTTGAAGCAATCTTCTGGTCTTCAGGGGAAGCGTCGTCTCCAGCTCCCACCGGCAGCGATCTCCCTCTCTGTCCCTGTTCCCAACAACCACTGGACGCCCATCCATCTAGTCCAACAACGGACAATTATGGATTTGTTGCATGAGGTACATTAGTTACATTGATTTGGCTTCGCGGCACCAGCCGAGGTACCTTTAGCTTCACGCAGTACATTAATGGGAGCGATAGGCATGACAACTCTTACAGGCAAAGGCACCGGGCTACTTACAGCTGGTAAATGAACCTTGGAACTTACATAAAGCAGAAGGTAATGAAGAGTAATAGAAGTTTTAAATAATTCATTTTTCTTTCTCTCTCTCTCTCACTCTCCTTCCCACTGTCTCTTTTTCCCCTTCCCTTCACCCCTTCCCTTCACCCAAGGGCTACGCTGAGTGTTCATGTCTTGCTCAATGTGGGGTCCTAAGGGGACAACATCCTCATCGCCATCGCTGTTACTACAGCCAGGGCTGGGGGGGGATCAGTGTCACGTGAAGGGGCAGCCACCCTACTCCTCCCACCCAAAAATCACCCTAAAAAATGCTTCAGAATATTGCAAAAAGATGAAAAGGTTGGGAAGTGCTTGCTTTAGTTTAGACAATGCTAAAAATGGTCTAGAATTCGTAAATTTGAGAATTATAACAACAAAATCATACTTCCTCCCTCCCCCTCCCCCCCATTTTTTTCTGTTTTGCCCTGGCTGGGCAATAGGAATGACTCTTGGCTGGATATTTCTGTAACTAACAGGGTGCTAACCTCATCTCCACCTCTTGGCCTCAGATCTTGGCTTAAGGGCAGTAGGACCTTCCCATAGAGTGTATTAAAAATCATAGAATCATAGAATGTGTTGGGTTGGAAGGGACCTCTAAAGGCCATCTAGTCCAACCCCTTGCACTCAGCAGGGACATCTGGAACTAGATCAGGTTGCTCAGAGCCTCATCCAGCCTGGCCTTGAATGTCTCCAGGGATGGGGCCTCCACCCCCTCTCTGGGCAACCTGGGCCAGTGTCTCACCACCCTCCGGGTAAAGAACTTCTCCCTAATGGCTGATCTAAACCCGCCCTGCTCTAGTTTAAACCATTGCCCCTTGTCCTGTCACTCCGTGCCCTTGCAAAATCATTGCCCTCATTAACCTTTTAGGCTGTGCACGTGAGTATATATGCATGCAAGTATCTGTCTGTCTACGTTGACCAGCACAAAACCATTTCTGTTGCTTGGTTTTTGACTGATGAACACGGGAATGGGGTTTCAAGGATGAAGCTCAGAAGTTCAGTGGAGACCTTAACTAAGAACCTGACTTGAGCTCAGCAGAGATGTGATTTTTCAGACCGAATGTCCCTGGAAGACAGTTGAATTTTGGAAGGATGGTTTTTATCTGCCTAGTGGGATAGAGCAGAGGGGCCTGATGCAAGATTTCGGGTGGGCCAGGTCTCTAAAGGGTGGGTGGCTTTTGAGATCCAGGTGCTGGTAATGGCTCACAGCTGTCTAGCGTGAAAGGCAGCTATTCTGGTCGCCGGCTTCAGTGGGATTTAATGCAGCCTAATGCAATGCTTTTTGTCTTAGCTTTGCTGATGTGCTGATGAGCTGATGGCGGTGGTACACCTCCCGCCCCCGAAACCTTCCCCAGAGTGAAAGAAAAGCTGTGTCTGCAGTGAAATGTCCCAGCCGAGTGGAAATGGGAAGGCTGAAAGCCAAAGGAATAATTTAGAAAATTACCAAAAAATGCCAGTTTAATTCTTTCCTGTTTCCTGAGCTATTCATGGCCCTGGAAACCTCCAGATGTGAGGGAAAGCAAGTGTACTGAAAATATTTCATTGCACAGATAAATTTGGGGTCTTTCATTTTTATTCTTGATTGGGAGAGGGAATGTAGACAATACGAAAATTCCTGTGGACTCTTCCTTGCTGCAGGGTTTCACTCGCTCTCACTCCAAAGCTACGGTGATGGTCACGGTTGGCAAAAGCATCCTGGTGCCGGCGACCCACCAGCTGGCAGCAACTCTGGGCCACAGTCTAAAGGGTTAAATGCTCAACTGGAGCACTAAAAACCCAGCTCTGCTCTCAACCAGCCATCGCCCTGACCGTGAGCAGAGCGTGCCTTCCCATTTCCTTCTGGAAAATGGAAACGGTTGTTTTTACGTGGGTTGAGCTGCGAAACACGAGGGTGGTTTGTTGTGGACGCGGCTGAAATTTGCTTTTCTACCCAGGAAATAGGCAGCATGGCACGAAGTATTGCAGTGCAAATTACATTCTCCTTTATTTGGGCTTTAGATTATGGAACTAAAATTAAATTTAAACTCTTTGCAGAAAGGTAATTTTTCCTAATCACTCACACTGCTGCACAGATCTCTACAACTTGATTACATTCTAATTAGATTAATTGGATGGAGAATAATTTTTTTCTGCAAGAAGATCAACTACAAAAGACAAGCAGTTCTAGAGACTCTGTGGGGGAAAAAATAACACGATAAAAAAACCCCAACCCTCACTCAAAGCTTTAAAACCAAAGCACAAAATGCACAGTAATTAAATTGTTCAAGAATTTATGAGCATATCTGGATGAGCAGGGGTGATTGTTTTTTCCCTTTTTCCCCTCTTTCATTGTTTTCCCTTGTGCTCTCCCTCTTTCTCTCCTGACCATAAAATGAGATGTGGAATTCCAATTCCTTCATTGATTTTTGAGATAAAAATTTAAGAAACTCGAGTAACAAAAGGTTGCACTCCCGCGTTCTGCATGTGAAATGGATTGCCTTTGTTACAGGGGCAGAAAATATTGAACTGTATAATGCTGTGAGGTCTTTGGCCTGAATACTAATAGCCACTACTTACCAGAACTGAACACAAGCCAAGGAGGTTCAGCATCTCCGGATGGGCTTTGGCATCCCAACAAAAGGCAGGGTGTGAGGGACAAGGGACTCGAAAAGTGGGTCCAGGCCTCAGTTTCTCTGCTTGTCCCAATATTCCCGAGCTGAGCCGCCTGTGAATTGGTGCCACGCAGCTTTTTCGTTGGATGCATCAGGTTGGTAGCGCACGTGGTGGTTTCAAAAGAGGCTGCAATGCGCTATTAGGAGGTTGCGTTCCTGATGTCCTCGCTGGATTCTTTCATTTGTCCTTTCCTCAGGCCGTGCTCACCTTTGCTGGGCACAAGTTCAAGCCGGGATGGGAGAATTCATCGCTATAAATTCATCCTCACCTGGGAGGCACGGTCATTGAGCAGCGTGGCTTTTCCCTGCCGCACGTTCTGCACGGATGAAAGATGCTGGGTTGCAAATGCAGCTCACTGGTGGCCAGGGACCCATGAGGGCTACAGGGAGACGCCAACTGGAAACTCATCCTTGAAGCTCTGATGTCTCTTATCACCAGGTTGAGAGGCGTCAAGGCCCGTTAACTTCTGGGAAGGACACGGAGGCTCCTCAGTTGCTCTCTGTTGTCTCTTAAAAACCCATCTGTGATTAGAACAGAAAGGAAACTTTGCCACTTGACCTTCAACATGCCCAAGCAGGTCAATCATAAGGGCGCAAATGGGACCAGTTTGGTTCTGGCAACTCTCAGGTCAACGCTACTCTTTTCCGAACTGTCCTGCAAGGCTGCTGCAGAAGTGCGCCTTCCCGCTAGTCAATGAACGAGCCAATTGTACCTATCTGCAGCGGCGTTGGAGATCATCGCTGCTAAATGATACAGTACGGAGCCCTCTTCCTTTTCACTTGCAGCCATTTGTTTCGCCGCGAGACGGGTGGCAGATTTATGCCTCGCTAGTTCAGCGGCTCGGCAAGGTGTTTGGCTGGTTCGTGCTGAATGCTAAGTGCACTCCGGAGTCTGAAATATGAAAAGTATTTGGATAAAGCAGATAGGCCACCTTGAAGACATAATCCCCAGGAATAATGACAGGGCCTGGCAAAGCCAAAGCAAGTACTGAAATTAATAGCAAGAGATCTATTAAAGGGATTAGCCGCATGTTGTAACACTTTAAATGCTTTATCTCACAGTGGTAGTGGCAGGAACTATATATTTCCCCAAAACAAATGGCTGGGGGATGATTTATAGATCAGGGAGGGTGGAAAGAAACTTTGCACACTTGAATTCCCAAACCTGCGAGCTCTGGCTGGGGGTGAGGGATGGCGACTTGGCGCCCATGGGACAGCTCTATTAGTGTCTTAGCTGCAACCAAGATGTGCCTGTGAAGGGATCCTCCTTCTTGTCCCCGTTGCCTGTGTTCCGGTTCATACCCTGGAGCCATCCTGGAGATGATGGACTGGATCCTGCCCAATGCCCCTGGATGGGAAGGTGTGCTCTGGGAGCATCCCAGCCATGTCCAGAGTATGGGATAGGGCTGGGGCCAGTCCAAAGCAATGCCCCTAAACCCATGTAATGTAGTCGTTAATGCAGACATCGCCAAGCACACAAATATTGCCTTTATTTTTGAAGGGGAGCTGTGGTTTTGAGGACCCCCCATGTCTAGGGAGAAGCTTTTGGGGGAAACCAGCAGCACTTGCGCCTTTCTGCCGCCGCAGCCCATCTGTGTCGTGTCTCCGCTTTATCCGCTTGGGCAGCCGGAAAACCAGGAATCACTCCTGAAAAGGTAAGGCCGTGACACTTTGTCAAGGCTAAGTGGACAGCTTAAGCGTATATATGCGCATATATCTCTATATCTACAAATATTAAAATGGCAGATTTGAGCTGTCAAAGGTCTGAGTGCTGGACTTTACAGCCTCAGCCTTTTTTTGGATGTAATTCTGTGTGTGCCATTTGTGAGATTGAACGAAAAATAAAGTAGAAGATGGAAAACCCATCTCCAGGACCACACAGCAGGGGTGGAGCACACTTCTGGGTCTCCAGGTCTATAATATTGAACTCGATTCCTCCCCAAACCTGGCTCAGGGTGATAATGGCGAAGCTCTCCTGGACTGCCGTGGGAAGAAAAGCCATCCTCTAACCCTTAATGTCTCATTGGCATACAGTAAATTCTGGGATGTTCACAGGCTCTTGAACCTCCTGGTTGATGGCGCAGCCTAAGCAGGTCCTTTTATGTTTCCTGACGCTCGTTAGCTCGTTTTAAGAGAATGGAAAGAACGGAAAAATCAGATTTAGTCATTTCTTTTACAATATACCCCTAAAAGGAGCCTCATAAAGTATGAATTCCACTGAATGTGCTTGTTTCTAAATTCAGAACATGTGTCCAAGTGAATTTGAAGCTCAGGAAATGAAGGACAAACTGCCTGGGAGGGGAGATCTGCAGACAGGCAGCTGCCCTCTCCCTGCCCTGCCGTCCCTGACGCCCTTCCAGACTTCCCGGGTGTTTTTGCTGGCAATTCCCTAAATATATTGTACCCAAGGCCGCTCACCCTCAGCTCCCAGTCCTAATATTGATATTAGAGGTGCACATGGGAATGTGGCTCATCCCGGGCACTTTCCTGGGGCTGCCCTTGGGTCATGCTCCCTCGCTTGCTGGGACCCCCCCCCTCCGCCTCGAAATAACGATCCCGACACTTAAACTGGGGGAGGAAAAACTTCCCGGCCCTGCCAAATGTTTTGTGTTCAACCAGACCTCCTCTGCCAGCCGCGCTGGGATGGAAAGAGGAGCTCTCAAATACCATTTGGAATATGAAAGCTTGGCAGAGTAAATTGCTTTTGATCTGTGCAAATAACTCCCTTGGCAATTTTGGGGAGGTTTTTTTTGTTTCCAGTTCTGCCGTGTTAACTTTATGTTTGTAATAATTAATTTCACGATAATCAGCTCGACATTGTGAAAAACGCAGAATCATTTCGAACCAGAAATTTCTTTTATTTTGCAAATATCAAGGCTGAAACATGAACAAAGACGAAAATGTCCCGGAGGCAGGCAGAAAGGAGGGGGTTTGATACAGGCTCCTCTGTGCAAAAGTCCATTTTTACCAAATAGACATTTTCTAAAGTCCCAGCTTCCTCCTTGTGCTGAGAACTTAATTGGCCTCCAGGTCAATATTTTTCTCCTCCTCCTCTAATTTTCTTGGTTTTTAAGGTGTGATATAGTCTCGCTGGAACCTTTTCCAGGGCAGCAGCCATCGTCACTAGCTGAGCTGATTTCTCTTTGGGGGGGAATAGCGGAGCGGGGAGGGAAGAGTGCTGCCAGAGCAATAGGGAACATTTACAACAGTGTGTTGCGAGTCGTCATAAATTACCTGGCGCGGCGTGAGAGAGAGAGAGAGAGAGGATGGAAGCAGGGTGTTTAATCAGACCCACGTCAAGAAGCTGCGGAACCAAATCTTCACTCCTTCATGGGGAAATTGCCTGGTGGAGGGGCCGCTTTTAACCAGCTATTTATAAGCTGGTGCCACCCAAATGGATGTGAACCACTGGTTCTAGGGCAGCTATAGGGTGGTTTTTTTAATATGATCTGTTGGGCTGGGGTCCCTCGTGCACCCTGCCCGGCTGCAGGAATGCTGCTCTTGTCTTCCTGGTGATGATTAACCCGATATTTAATTGGGGAGAGCGCCTGGGTATTTGCTAGCTTTCAGGCTCTGCTTCTCTCCATTAAAACTCGAGCAAAAACAAGGAGCAAGGCAAGTAATTTTATGGGTAATGAAAAGGGTCAAACACATTTGCTCTTTGAGGAGAGAAGCTGTAGTAAATCCTTAACTAGGGGCTGGATGGATCAGGGTTTCTGAGCGTAGACAGGCAGAGAAAAAATTAGGAGGCGAGATGGGCTGATAGGTCAGTCTGGGAGGACAGATAGATGGATAGATTAAATGAAGATCTACTTAGCCATCCGTCTATCTATCCTCAGTCTTCATCTAGGAGGAGAGCTCGCTCCCTATGACGGGAAATGTATCAGGATTTAAGAAGCGAGATGGATAGGTGGAGGAACAGATGGATGGTTGGGTAGCTTTGTCCCAATCCATCTCCATCCGTCCTTACACCTAAATCTTTACCTAATCTAGTCGATGCAAGCAGATAAATAGCTGGAAACCTAAGTAGGGAGGTAGAGAGAGAAAGAGTTGAGGATAGCGTGGAGAGAGGGAGGTTATATCCACCCCCAAAAGATGCATGTGGAGAATGAAAAGGAGAAGAGGGCACAGTGTCTTTGGAGCAGTGATGCCCGTCCTGCCCTCGTGCCCTGCGAGGCCACAGCCCTGCCCTGGCCATGCCCCGGGCTGCTGATCACCTCGCTGCTCTTCCCTGCTCGCTCAGGCTCTGCCTTCAGAGGTAATTCATTTCAGAGGAGGGGGAAAAAAAAAGTAAAATTAAAAATATCTCATTTTTTTGCCTTGCCAGCTGCTAATGTCCCCTTTCCTCAGGCCTGAATGCAGGATCGTTCAACAGAAAGTTATTGGGAAAGTCACTGCATTGGCTTTTTCCATACAAATAACACCGTATTTCAGAGCCTGTGAAATTGCAGCATGAATCAAACCGGACAGCTGGCATCCGTGCATCCCGGTCCTCCTGCGTGCCCACACACGAGGTCCTGCTCTGCCCCCGAAACCTCCGCGGCCACCCAAAGGTGGTGGCTCCAGGAGCTGGCCCCAAAGATGTGTGCTCATCTGAGAGAAAACAGCTCGCTCGCCAGCTTTTGGAGAGCAGGCAGCCACGCTCTGCCTTGGGGATGCTGATCCAGGAACTTTTAAACAGGAGGTTCCACAGTTTTTTTTCAGGAGAAGGATGCAAATGTAGGGATGTTTAGGAGCTGAGCGCCACGCCATGCATCTCCAGCAGGCATCCCACTTGGGACATCCCTCCAGCTCTTGGTGCTCTCCTCTTCCAGACCCCTTCCCAAAACCATGCTATGTTGCTTAATCCAAAATTATGAGTATTCGGTGTCATGTCAGCTCTATCACACCTTTTCTCTTCCAGATGCCTTCCCAAAACTGTGTGACGCAGTGTAGTCCGAAACGATGACACTTCACCATCACAGCGCTGCCGTGCCACCCCGCAGCACCCCGAGCCTTTCGTTCCAGTAAGTGTTATTGTTCCACGTCCATCAATACCGAGCGCTGCAGTGGAGCTGTTATTTTAACACAGATTTGAATCCCCGCTTTGTGTGCCAAAATCGATATAGGAATCGTGAGTGATATTTCAATAATAACGATCATGATAATAAATACAGCGATGTGCTGGATGCCGCGCTCGTATGCAGGGGCACACTCCCTCCCTTGTATTAAAAGATCCCGACCCCAAATGGTTGGATACCAGGAAATCTGCTTATTGATATAATGACCTTTGGCTGAAGTCATGAGCAAAGAAAAGAGAGAGAGAGGAAGAGGCAGACGGGAGGGGAGACAAAGTATCAAAGGGAGAAAAGAAGACTCTGGGAGACCTTCCAGCCCCTTCCAGTCCCTACAGGGGCTCCAGGAAAGCTGGGGAGGGACTATGGATCAGGGAGGGGACCCATGGGATGAGGGGGAAGGGTTTTAAACTGAAAGGGGGGAGATTTAGATGAGATCTCAGGAAGAAATTGTTTGCTGTGAGGGGGGTGAGCCCCTGGCCCAGGTTGCCCAGAGAAGCTGTGGCTGCCCCATCCCTGGAGGGGTTCAAGGCCAGGTTGGACGGGGCTTGGAGCAACCTGGTCTGGTGGGAGGTGTCCCTGCCCAGGGCAGGGGGTGGCACTGGGTGGGTTTTAAGCTCCCTTCCAACCCAAACCATTCTATGATGCTATGACACATCACGTTTGTCTGAATTTCTTTTATTCTACGTTTTAGTCTCTTCCTTCCCATGTCCCAGTGCCAAGCCTTTGTGGCCCCTTACTCATCTACCTCCAGCGGTTTTGCGCCCCGGGGTGTGTAAATCAGCACAGCCCCACGCAGTCGGGTGGACTCACCCTGACAGCCCCCACTTTGGGCAGGGTGTAAGGTGGGTGCTGCAATAGGATTCTTGGCTGTAAGGCGACGGCTGGGTGATGCAACGGGGTTCTTGTGTGTCATCCTGCAGCCGCAGGGGATTTTCCCAGCTTTAGGGAAATCCGTGGGCACTGTCCCCAGGCTGCACCGGCTGGGATGCCTGGGGCTGGTTTGCTGCGTCCCCTCATCTGCTTTCCTCTGGGACAATGCCCTGCTGAAAACCGCTCTCCTGGCCAGACATAACCCTGTGATAAACCAGTTGCTTAGCACGGACGAAAGTCAACGGGGAGCCGAGGGGGTGGAGGATTTTAATACCTATCCCTCTCTAACTGCGACGGAAAGGGAAAGTTCATTGGTTGTCGATATTACCCTGCTGTGATAAAAGCTTAAGAAGCTGCTTTGCAGATGCCCACTGCGAGGAGCATGCTATAAATGTTTCCAGAGTGAAGCGATACATCACAGCTCATGGTTGCTCCCACTGAGAAAGATCCAAGCTCTGGCACCTTCCAGGGACACCCTTATGAAATGCAATCTACTGGCACCAGCACAATCAAACACATATTGTTCCCAGGTATAAAATTGGCCACTGGTGAATTAATAGTGAGTGCTTTGCTCTTAGGAAGCTCTTCCATATGTCAGTCTCAAAATGTTGGGTTTTTTTTTTTAAAAAAAGGGGGTTAGCGTCGTCGTCCCTACCCTGCAGGAGGGAAACTGAGGAAACTGAGGCAGGGGCTGTCCACTCGTTGCGGCTCTGCCTGTCAGTTGGCCACGAACATGGTCTTCCTGGTGAGACCCTACACACAGGTACGACTTTGTAAATAGGGAAACTTTCTGCAGATGTTCAGTGCGTTTTCTTAAGGAAATTAAGCTCAAAAGAAACAATGCGCTGTGGGTCTGCGTGTGTGTATCTGTGCTTTCTACCACCTCCCTAACTTTTGAATGTATTAGCTAATTTTCAGTAAATATGACAGAGGAATAGAGTTTCATGATGTTCCTGCCATCTCCTGTCTATAGCAGCTGAGCAGAGGAGAAAGTCCCCATCAGTGACCCGCGTGAAGCTCGCAGCGCCATCGCGTACTCCATGAGATGCCAGAGCCGCGGCACAGGCTGGCGGGGGGGGAGACAGAGGAGCCTCACTGACATGAAAAGCCTCAACCGAAACCCACAGTCACCCAGGAGACACGAATCTGCAGGAAACCAGCCAGCTCAGAGCCGGATATTCACGTAACTATTGTTTTTTTTTCCCCTCCTGATTTTTCCGAATCGCTATTTTTCTGGCTGTACCTGGGGGTGGGGAGGTGAGCTTCCAACGCGCCGTGCAAAGCCCACCGAGCGGAGGGTGGGAGCGGGAGCCAAGGCACCAAGAACATCAGGCAAAACGCCCCAAATTTACGGGAGAGTAGCTGAGATGAGGGGGAACCCTTTCCTCCCCATCGCCAGCCTGTAACCGTGCCCCTTTGTCTGGCCTGACATCATCTCACGTGGAATTACATCAGGTTTTTTTTTTTATACAGAAACATGGATTTCATTTAACCATCCAAGTATACATCCGCTCAGATGTTCCAGAGCTGCATACGAAAGCTCCAGAAAGTTATTTATTTTAGCCCATTTAAAGTGATTTGTCTTACGTATTCTGCGGAGGGGCTTTAGCATGTGAGCTCTTTAGTAAAATCATTACTGTACTAATGAGACCTAACCTAAAGCCTCTAAACATGGCTTTAAAGGAATATCTCCAAGCTGCTGTTGAGATGGATGGGAGCAGAGAGAACCTGTTTGTAAAGTTACACTTAGTCGAATCAAACTGGAACTCATTAAATACAGCAAAATAATTCACTGAATAATTCACTCCAGTTGAATATGAAAGATTTAAAGAACCTTGGGCTGTTTGATTGAAAAACAGCTTATTTTTATGCTCCTGTGTATGTGACAAAGCAAAAATATGAGTTGAAGGTGGAGAGCTCTGTCACCTTGGTGTCAAGGGCCTTCAGTGGAGAAAGGTTCATTAAAACTGAAGTTTGACAAATTCTGATGGGAAAGAAGGCGCGCAGTTTTGTTGGGGAGGGTAGTTACAAACAGCCCGGCTGACTCGGGGAGGCAAGGGAGTTTTGAGCAGTTTAACATCTTCTGTGCTGGGGTGGGATGTGACTTCCCCAGGGGCTGCTGGAGCTCCGGTGAAGCCCTGAGGGTGGTGTAGATACTGTTGGCTGAGGGTCTTGGGTCAGCTCGGACTCACTGCTCGCACCCGTGGGAGACTCCTCTTTATCAAGCCAGGCTTTGAGAGTGGTGGTGGGGAGTAGTAACCACACAACACATGATCCAAGGGCTGGAGCCCCTCTGCTGTGAGGACAGGCTGAGAGAGCTGGGGGGGTTCAGCCTGGAGAAGAGAAGGCTCCGGGGAGACCTTAGAGCCCCTTCCAGTCCCTAAAGGGGCTCCAGGAAAGCTGGGGAGGGGCTGTTTGCAAGGGCATGTAGCGACAGGACGAGGGGCAATGGTTTAAACTAGAGCAGGGCGGGTTTAGATCAGCCATTAGGGAGAAGTTCTTTACCCTGAGGGTGGTGAGACACTGGCCCAGGTTGCCCAGAGAGGGGGTGGAGGCCCCATCCCTGGAGACCTCCAAGGCCAGGCTGGATGAGGCTCTGAGCAACCTGATCTAGTTCCAGATGTCCCTGCTGACTGCAGGGGGTGGGACGAGATGGCCTTTAGAGGTCCCTTCCCACCCAACACATTCTATGATTCTATTCTATGATCCTATGATTTTTTGGCTCGTCCTCTAAGTCGTGCCTGTCCCCCGGCACCCACAGCTGCATCGAGGAGCCGGCCGGCCCCATGCGGGACTGTGAGCACACGGGTCTGTGTTGCATCTTTTTCTCCTCGCCGAGCCAGAGAGCAGCTCCAAGTGCAGCTGAGGTTTACGAAGGGATACGGGCTCACCGAGAGGACGGCTTGCTCCGGCAGCCTGAGTGCCGGGAGTGCCGGGAATGCCGTGCCCCCGCTGTTCGCCCTCCCCAAGCAGGGACAGCAGTCTGCTCTTAAAGTAAGGAAAAAAAAGGTATTGCCCTTCTGCGCAAGTTTGTAGGCCAAATCTCAGATTTGGTCCGAACTGCTAAGGCATCCCTGCAACTTAGGAAATGCTCATCCTTGTTTTACATATGAGAAAACTCTGGCAGAGATGAGGTGGCCAGTTCAGGATGCATCTTCCCTCCCTGCCCCACTCCTCCTCTAACGCCCCTCACGCCACCAGCGAGGTGACTCCACAATCCCCTCAGGAATCACCCAGCAAAAGAAAAAGCTTTAAACAAAATACAATTTTACAGTTCATTTCAGTTAATCACAGAGTCTGTGTTCCGAAATGATCTTCTCAGCATTGCCTATGGAGGGAAGCAACGGCTGATTGGCATTCCATTACTAACCAGCTAAGCCATTCATAATGCAAAAAAACAGACTTGATGGAAAGATTTGATTCAGTTTTCAAGCTAGACTAATTCAAAACCCAGTGCTCTATAAATCAGAGCAAATGCTCTTTATAAAAAAAATATAGCCAGAGCCCATGTGCAGTATCAGATCTATGATTTATGCCCATATCCCATTAAACTGAAGGACAAGTGAGGGGAGCATGGGGCTGCCACTGAATATTAGATTCCCGTCTGCACTATAATAAACACGTTCAGCGACTGCGTAAATAGCCTCGATGTTCGAGGGACATTTGGGGACATTATGTTTTCCTTCAGGGAGGGGGCACAGCTAAGTCCTGCCCTCCTGCTGCCGCCTGCAGGGACGGCAAAGCCAGCGGAGGGGCAGAGGATGGAGCAGCTCGCGTGCCTTGGAGCACCATGGCCACGCAGACGAGCTCCGGGCACGGCTCTTCCCAAGGCAGGCAGCGCTCACGCACGGAGGCAGCACTCCGCGCACTCCTGTGTGCGCTCACCGAGGATGCTGCAGGCTGCAGGCCCACGTCCTGGTGTGGCTTTTGGGGGCTTTCATGGTTCCCCATCCTCAGTACAAGTTATTAATTCGCTCCAGCTCTGCTGAAATCCTTAGTTTTTCCTCCTTGGCTGCACCACATTAAGCCCTGAAGAGTGCCCTGCTTGCAGAAAGCAGAGGAAAACACCATTTCTCAGCATGCTGACACTGTGGGCAGCAGCTTAGAGAGGGGGTGGTGGGTGGGATATCTCCTCCGAGCAGCTCTCGGCTCATGGCATGTCCTGAAGAAATTCTTTGCTGTGAGGGTGGTGAGCCCCTGGCCCAGGTTGCCCAGAGAAGCTGTGGCTGCCCCATCCCTGGAGGGGTTCAAGGCCAGGTTGGACAAGTCTTGGAGCAACCTGGTCTATGGGAGGTGTCCCTGCCCAGGGCAGGGAGTTGGAACTAGATGATCTTTAAGGTCCCTTCCAACCCAAACCATTCTATGATTCTATGATTGATAGACACGCAGACATTGGCCTGCTGCCCAAGGACAGCCTGGGTGGGAAGCCCTGGGATCCCACACCAAGTCCAGCTGCATGGTGAAGCCATGAGCTGCCCTGACCACGGGCACACGTGCCCTGCTCTCCTCCGTCCTCTTCCCTGTCGAACACTGGTGTGAGTTGTGCTGGTTGTTTCCCACTGGAAACCAGACTTGTCCAAAGCTGGGAAGTTGAAGCTTGATATCCCGAAGAGCTGATTAAAGGATGAAATAGCAGTAATTTCAATGGAAAAATTGCAAGAGAACACGTCCAAAATTTACAGGATGGAGCATGCTTTCCTGCAGAGCATGCCTGCTCTCTGATCTCCAACACCTTCATGCCCCAGCGCAGGACCTGAACCGCAGAGATGCCGAGCGGCTCACCCTGGTGATGTTTGTCGGGGAGGGAGGGTTTGACCCAGGAACGCTCACCCCGGAGCTGCAGCAGAACAAAGCAGCCTGGAAAATGCCTTAAATTGATTTCCTTCCCCCTAAACTTCCCCATCTGATGGTAGCTTCATCATTCTTTGAAAGCCTAACACCTTTTTCAACCTTGGCACTGTGAGCAGCGTCGCAGGCTGCACCGAATCCCTGAGTTTGGGGTTTTTTTTTGCCGCTCCACAGGAATGAATTTACAAGCAGACCTTGCTGCCTGTATCCTGATATTGTTTACTTTCTCCATAGTTCATAAAGTATCGGGTGGAGCCGGGGGCTGTTAACATCTGTTGGCAATCTAGAGCTCGTAGGGAAAAGGATGCCATCTTTCAGGAACCGTCACTGACATTTTAAAAGCCATGTCTGAAATCCCCAAACAATTAAGAGGCATCTTTTTTACATTCCCTCCCTATCTGAGGCATTACACAGTCAAGGCACCAACTGAGAAGTACATGTTGATCTTGACAGGAAAAGCTACGATTAATGAATAATGGAGCACCAGCAATATATAACTTGCAGGCGGAGCCATAATAATTCAATCCAAACAGTAATATCAGGGTCTTTTCTTGGAGCAGCCTAAGCAGCAGCTAAATATTAAATAAAAAAGATGACATTTTATTTTATTTTTCTTTGGCAACTCTGCATCTCCTGATTCAAAGAAGCATAAGGTAGAAATTTCCACCTCGGAGGGGGAAGGAAAGTTTAAATGCAAATTCATCTGCCCCCAGCCTGGGCTATAAAAGTGCTTAATGGGGGACAAGGAGAACAGGTCTGGGGCACTCTGCTGCTCTTTCTGGACTGATTTACCACCTGGATTTGTGCCCTTTGTCTTTCCGTCATCATTCAAGTTGCTGGGGTTGTTCGAGGAAAAAGCTTCAAGCTTTTCTTCCTGGTTTTTGTGTGTGTGTGGAGACGTGTTCTTTAAAAAACCCCGGTAATCCACAACCTGCACAGAAATCTCAGTCAGTCATCGCGAGTTGAAGCAGGTTTAACAACTGAATGCAACGGGTCTCGCTTGCTCAGAATATGGCCTTTTTTTTTTCTTTTTTTCTTTTCACTTCTACTTCTCTGAAGTTTGGCTTCTTTGCCATGCCCCAAAGGCGTCTCCTTGCTGCCCCGCCGCCCCCGAGCTGAGCCTGAATTCCATCTCTCTGTTTCAGGCCATCGCGTTTCAAATCACCCCTCGCACCCCCTGGGCCGTGGCCGGGTCCTGGCCCCCTCTCCCACACCACCTTCTTGCTATTAGAGCAGAAACCTCCGCCGCCTCCTCTCCGCACGTCTCCACCTCATTGACTCCTCATCGCTTCCCAAATCTCACATCATCCCTTCCCAGGCGCCGTCCCTCTTCCCCCCTTCCTGGCGTTAGGGCTGAGCGATTTCATTAATTCCCTCAAGCGCTGCCCACTTCACTGCCTTTGCTAACGACTCCATCAAGCATCTCCTGACATCTGGTATTTAACTCTCCTGACTGTTTTCACACGCATTTTGCACGTGAGCTTTGCTGACCCGGCCACTGCTGTGCTGCCTGGGTCACATCTCAAGGTGACCCTCTCAGCAACCACCCTCCTTGCATTAGTATTTATTAAATAAATTGTGGTGACACCCCCGCCACTGCCCACAGTTCCCCTCTGTGCTAAGTGTTCTACAAAAATACCCAGAAATCACAGAATCACGTAATGGCAGGGGTTGGAAGGGACCTTTGGAGATCATCTCATCCAACCCCCTGCCAAAACAGGGTCGCCCAGTGATGCTCCCTGCAAGGGACTGCGAAGGATCAGGAGAAGAAATGGGGAGGACAAGGACTTTGGGCGAAGCAACGGGTACCTGATGGGCTGTGCGTGCAGGATACTTGTAGTCACCCCCTCTCTATAAGTCCTGTTCTCCAAATGTTTGGTAAATGCATGGGATTAACTCTTGGTTGGTTGTTTTTCAGCTGGAAGAGCAAAGCCTCTGCTTCTTGTCCTGATGGTGCCAGGCTCTGCTGCCAGCCAGAAGGGTTTTTCTGAGAGAAGTGGAGGGCAGGCCGTGGGGGTGCTCGGTAGAGCTGCCGAGAGCGTTCCTGGTGTGGGAAACAAAGCCTCAATTCATGCGAAAATCTGTTTTGCTGCAAGCTGAGCCCGAGCCCGCTCCTGAGGCTCCAAGGGGATGCCCAGTGACCCGTGAACGCAGCCCACCTTTCGTCTGGGACGACACCGCAGCCTGGCATGGAAGGAGCTGTGTGGGAGGTGCATGGGGGGGGACCAACACCCAGCATCTCCCCAAGCATCCTCGACGTGGTCCCCATGGTGCCATCACAGCTATGGGCTTGGAGGCTGCCCTGGCCAGAGGGATGCTCTGCAGCACCTCGCTGGCATTGCCTGAGTCCCCAGGCGTGTTCCCATCGCCGTGTCCTCGTCACAGCAATGGGAACATCATGATAACCCCCCTCGTCCTCTGCTCCAGCCATGTGAGACAGGAGAAGTGGTGAGTGCCAGTCCAGAGAGCCCCAGCCATGTGAGACAGGAGAAGCGGTGAGTGCCAGTCCAGAGCGCCCCATTTCTCAAGTGGGGAGTCAAAAGGTGGTGCGGGAAAAGAAATGGGGAAAGGTTTGCCGATGTGGCTGAGCTCATGCTGCAGGTTAGGGCTGGGGCGGGGAGTGGAGAGGTCCTTAAACTCTGCAAATCAAATGCTTTCAGGCATTTCTGAGCCCCGCAGTGAGAAGAGGTGAGAAACGCCTGCAGAAATCTCCGTCGCTCCCTCCAGCAGCAGAGAGGGCTGCGTTTCAGGATTGAAGTCCCGCACAATAACAGAGCCGATCCATCAGATAAGGGAGACAAACAGGAAAGGGAAGAGGTGCGTATCTCAAATTCTGCTGGGATGCGGTGCTTTATTCATGAGACAACACTGCCTCCGCAGCAACGCCGACGGCGCTAAAGCCACACAGCGAAAAAAAAAACCCCACTCAATGAAAAGTTACAAAACAGAGGCGTTTAAGTGGAAGGACTTAGAGAAACAACGGCACAGCTAAGCAAATACCGCCGTGCATTCAGCAAAGGCCTCGTCAGCCCCCACGGCCAGCAGGCGAGACAATGCCCGACACAAAACAAACACAGTTAATCTGCAGTTCAGGCCATTTTTCCGACTTTCCAGCAGACCTGCCCCATGAGCAGCTTTTGTTTCCTTCCACGCTTCTTTGCCAGCCACCCGTGGAAAGCGCGTTAACTTTCCAACCCCCCCCCCCCTTCACAAAAGGACAATATTTTACCAATCAGCTTTTCTTGGGAATAACTTCTGGTTTCAAAATAAAAGACTTTTTTTTTTTCTTTCTCCCCCCCCCCCCCTCCCCCCCCCCCTAATGATTTAAAGTCTGCAGCGTTTTTGGAGGGGGTGGGGAAGAACGGATAGCAGTGGAAAAAACACATTGTCAGGACTTTAATTCTGTCCAGATAAGAGAACTGCACTAAATCATTTCCAAAAAGAGAGCAAAGGTTAAGATAAGGCTCTGTGCTCTTCAAAAGTATCTCGCTAATTCCATTAGAGAGAGAACTGGTAAAAAGCAAGCAGCTGAAGATGGAGCAAAATAGATTTTCCTGGGAGTTTAACATAATTTTTGTCTCACTGGAATTAGAAGGAACTCTCTTAACAGGCTTTTCTTCCCCAAGGAAAAAAAAGACATGAACAGTCAGCCTGAAGACATACGACTTACAACCTCTTACAAGGTTTGCACATAAACCCTTGCCTGCCTGCCGTGACACAGCCATTGAGGCTGCGGGGATGCTCTTGTGCCGAGCGAGCCCCTGGGATCCAGCTCTGGGCATCCTCCTCCGGATGCCCCATCCCTGGAGGGGTTCAAGGTCAGGTTGGACGGGGCTTGGAGCAAACTGGGCTGGTGGGAGGTGTCCCTGCCCAGGGCAGGGGGGTGGAACGAGGTGGTCTTTCAAATCCCTTCCAATCCAAACCATTCTAGGATTCTAGGATTCTGGCTGCTCCTCTGCTGCCGGGGCAGGGCAGCTCCGCAGCCAGGCACAGACATGGTTTATGGCCTTTGGAGAGGGGACTGTGCTCTGGAGGTTTCCGTACCAAGGCTGGAATTTGTTAAGTTTTTGACAGAGGTTTTTTTTTTTTTTATTATTTTTTTTTCCCCATGAGCTGCTTCCTGCAGCAAATTTCAATATTTCATTGGGAAAACAAAAAATCCTTGGCTTTCGGTTGACATTTTATTTGTTTTCAAGCAGGATGTTGTGCCAAAACGTTGACATGTTTCCAATGAAAAGGAAAGCTCCTCTTGCTTAAGTTGTCTGCAAATCACTGTTCCCTTCCCTATACCGGTTCGGGCTACCTCCATCCTGAACCTGATTTCCACAGACCAATAAAGGAAATAACTGCTGTGCCCAAGGCTATTTAAAACTCACTCCATGACGCGCAAGTCACTCACAAAATCTGCAGACAGCACGCACAGTTTAGCTGCCCGGCTCTCCTGGCACTGCTGAGAGCAGGATGTAGGAAGTCTCTCCCATTGTTTCCCCTTCCCTGGATTTGGGTCCCAAGAAGGACATTGAAGGGCTGAGAAGGGCAACGGAGCTGGTGAGGGGTCTGGAGCACAAGTCTTGTGAGGAGCGGCTGAGGGAGCTGGAGGGGTTCAGCCTGGAGAAAAGGGGGCTGAGGGGAGACCTTCTCGCTCTCTCCAGCTCCCTGAAAGGAGGGGGTAGCCAGGGGGGGTCGGGCTCTTCTCCCAAGTAACAGGAGATGGGACAAGAGGAAACGGCCTCAAGTTGCACCAGGGGAGGTTTAGGATGGATGGTGGGAGAAATTTCTTCACCGAAAGGGTTGTCAAGCGTTGGAAGAGGCTGCCCAGGGCAGTGGTGGAGTCGCCATCCCTGGAGGTATTGAAAAGCCGGGCAGACGCGGTGCTGAGGGACATGGGGTAGTGGTAACGTGGCAATGCTGGGTTAAGGGTTGGGCCTGATGATCTTAAAGGTCTCTTCCAACCATAATGATTCTCTGACTCTATTCTATGATTCTATTCTATCAGCTTCCTGGCCATATGTCCCACTGAGTCCCGCTCAGGCTGCTGCATTGCCTTGTCCCAGCGGCTGGATAGCTGAGGAGCCCAAGTCCTATTGACTTGCAAGTGGCTTAAATGGATGCCTCCTGTGAATAATGTGTCAACGAGGGTTTGCAGAAATACTTCTTTTTTTTTCTTTTCTTGTTTTTTAGAGTTTCCAAGGTGTTACCCCATTGAAGGGAAGCATCGTAACTTCTTTCCTTGAGCCACAGAAAGACCAAAGCGGGAAGGAAAGCAGGAAGAAAAGAGTTGAGTCTGGAGATGCCCTATCCACAAGGAGTACCTGCCTCCTTCAAAAGCAGCATCATCTCAAGCCTCCACCCATCCATCCATCCATCCATCCATCCATCCATCCATCCATCCATCCATCCATCCATCCATCAGCACTCCCATCCATCCAGCCAGCAGCACTTCCATCCAGCAGCACTCTTGGCAAGCCAGCGAGGACGGGCACATCCCCGGTGGTGCAGAGGTAGGAGGGGACGTTGAGGCAAAGCAGCCCCACTTTCACAGCAGGGCTGTGAAAAGGATGGGAGGCTGCCCTATGCTTTTGGGGGACAGTAGGAAAATTTAGCCCCCCAGATTGCCTCTAGAGAGAGTTTACCGGCAGCACTGGTGGTATCTCAGCACAGAGGGGCGCTGGGCTATGAAAATGCTTACACTGCGCCAAGAGAAATCTCCTTTCTAACCACCATCTGCAAGGCTCTGGATGTAAGACTCATAACACGGATTAAGCTGAACTTTTAAAACACATTTCAAGCAAGCATCTGAAAGCGCTTGGCAAACAAACACGAAGGTGTTAAGCTTCACGGCAACTAGGTGAAGAAGATGAATATTTGTCTTCTAATTAGAGATTCAGAGAAGCGGAAGCGTAAGAAATAGGACTGATTCAGCATGGCAGAAAGCGAATGTTGAAACCTAATTTTTGGAGACAGATGGATTTGCTGGGGAATAGGAACAATGCGTAAACATGCTGAGTTATGGACTTTGGGATTTTCGGAGCTGGCTAAGGGAATTAGGTACCCATTGACATATAGGGAATTAAAAAACAATACTTATGGCTTAACCTGAGGTCCATGTCAGCCCAGCATCCTCATGCACGGGATGGGACTTGCATGTGGTTTTGGGATGGTACTTTATGCCCAGGTTCCTCGAGGCCAGCAAACCATAAAAGCCCATTGCTAACTGGTATCTCCAGGGCTGCCAAGTTCCTTATGGGATGACTGCGAGGAGGGAAGTCTTGTGGCACAGCCTCAGAGTGGGACCCCCAGCCAGGATCAGGTGTCCTGGAAGGTCAGATGTTCTTGCTGTGCTGTTGGTCCAGCCCGGAGCCCCTCTGTGCTCCGGTTGTTTGGCAAGCACGTGCCCAAAAGCAGCTGTCTGAGATTAGACGACAGCCTGATCAAATCTGGCGCAAATGGGGCAAAGTCCTTGAGAAATCTCTGCTGCAGTTTTCCTAAAGGCCTGACATCATCCATTGCTGTCCTCTTAGCACCCTCCAAGAGGGTGGGCAGATAGCAGAGAGCAATTCCTAACGGGAGCCGCCAGTGTGAGGCACAGCATGAGTGCTCTGAGCGAGCTGCCCTTTGCAGGACCCTGTCGGCTTCCCAGACCTGAGTTCCACTCCTTTCTTCTTCTAGGAGATATTGGGCTACACTACAAAGGAAAATTAGTCCAAACTGCTTATTAAAGAGAGGCCCCAGGGCTGTTTTCCATTAGCTGCCATTCCTAAAGAGAGGCAGAGAGGCGAAAAAAAAAAAATCAAAACAAGGTCTGTAACCACTGCAGAGCTTGTCCCGACAGCTTTCCTCTTCCTAGCCGGGACCGCATCATCCCTCCGTCCCAGTTCTTCCTGCTGTTACTCACAGAGGTGCCCGTCATCTCCAAAACGGATGGTGGCAGGAGCGGAAAGTTATTACTTGTGGGAGCAACACAGCACATGGGGCTTGTTCTGCAAAATGAATTCTCTCTCTGCCATCCCCATTCCTGTACCACCCTCTCCGTATCGGCGCCTCCACTGTCGCAAGCAACCGGGAGATGAAAGCAGCAGTGGCCCTGCCGCGCTTTCCAGCAGTGCCGATGTCCCTATTGCTAAAGGCAATGTCACACACGTCACCTCTGGGATGGCCAGAGGAGCACCTCAGTGGACAGGTAAGACCTTGGCACCTGCTTCACCTCTGTGGTTGCCCCGGCAGGAGGGGCACAGTTGTCTCTTCGCTTGAGCAGGGGACAAGGACATGAGCTGCAGTGACGAACAGGGAGTGCGGACCGATGGTGTGACTTTACTGAGCTCAATGTCCCCTTGGATAAAGCAAGGGGAAGAACTGGAGACTGTCGCCTGCAGTCAGAGCCCCGTCTCACCGAAGACTCCGTAGTGCTGATCCCCGGATTTGGGGTGTGAACCCCTGCCCGTTCCAGCCTTGTGACCATGTGCCTTCATGTTCGCTGATCCCAGACTTCTCCCATGTCCACCCAACTTGGAGCAGCTGGGATGCCTCATCTGGGCTGGGAGCAGACGGTCGGGCTTCTGCAGAGACAGGAGTATGTGACGTGATTTTTGTTTTTTTTGTGTGTGTGTGTGTGTGTGTATGGTTGGACTCGATGATCTCATCTCAAAGGTCCCTTCCAACCATGAAGATTCTGTGATTCTGTGATTCTGTGATGCTCGTATGGACCCGGGGCTTTACAGCGCTTTTGTGAATGCAATTGGAACAACAGATCAGTCTGGCTGGGTGTAAATGTTTCAGAAACACAGGTATTTAATCAAAAAACCTCCTTTTGTTCCCATCTGCTTCTTCCCTTCATGATCTGTCCTCAGACACTGGGCTGACCTTACCGGCAGCCACTACGGTAAGCCATAGGCAGAACACGCTCTCGCTCTCAGCACAGGTGCTTAAGAGCACCCTTCCCTCTCCCCAGGCTGCTGCGGGGAGAAATGACTTAAAAATGGCTTAGCACGGAGCTCAGAAAGGTGGAGAAGGACTTTTGGGAAGCACCGAGTGCTGTGGCAGCATCTGTCCTCCGCTTTTCTCTAGCACTCCTGGTCCCCAGGAGCCCTTTGGACTGGAAAAACACCCAAAAGTCAGTCACGAGGCCACAGCTTTGGTGGGAAGCTCTGGCTGAAATTCAGCCAAGCGCAGCTTTCGGGCTGGGCTCCAGCCAGTCCCGGTCAGGCTTTGTCAGAGCTGGGTCCCTCATGTCCCCTGTCGCTTCTGCAAAGCCCTTACTCAGAGATGCCACAGCAGAAAAAAGAATCACAGGCCGTGCTCTCACATCCCTGTTTGCTGCCCAAGAGCAGGGAGGTTTCAACCTTCTGCCTTCTCCAGGGGAAATAGGAGAGAGGGAAGGGGAGTCTGGGCGGGTCCCTCAGCATCCCTGCTTGGGAGCGCTCCTTGGGAACCAAGATAGCCAGGACCTCGGGGACCTGAGCCAAACCAAACGGGTGCCTCACCAAAACAACATAATTCATCTGCGCAGCAGTCCTGGGGAATCAGGTGTTAATGGGGTGTCACATTTGTCTGGCTGACAGCTGGCATCACCGATAAGAATTAATCAGCTATAACTAAATAAATAATGATAAAACACCTCCAATATCTACTAACGAGGCTATTTGTGCTTTTTTTTTTTAATTTTTTTTTTTTTTTTAGTGTTCCTCTTATCTGACACAGAAGAGGGGGGAAAAAACTAGCAAGGAAGATAAAAATGTTGGGTAAATCCAGCATGGCTGGATTACGCTATTGGACCTAAGCATTTCAGTGCTGTGGAGCAGACATCTGCTTCATGCTCCTGGCTGATAGCAAGCACAGGCAGCTTTATCACTAGTTTGGTTTCCAGGCAAATATTTTTTCAAGTGCAAGCAGGGTCTTTCAAAGCCTTGCACATGCACATGCACATACGACCCGCACAAATAATCTGTTTCCCCGAGATTTGTGCTGGAGTCAGGCTGGACGGAAGGGAGAGGGGGGGGGGCTCTCCTAAGAATGGTTGTTAGCAAGCTGCAAGCTAATCAATAGTCTTGATGAAGATGCAGTGGGTTTCTGTAATCTGGAGTTTATGATTTTGTCATAAATAGAAATAATTGATCATCCATCATCCCTCTGTACAAGAGGGACATTGAAGTGCTGGAGCGTGTCCAGAGGAGAGCGACCGAGCTGGTGAGGGGTCTGGAGGCCAAGCCGTCTGAGGAGCGGCTGAGGGAGCTGGGCACGGTTAGTTTGGAGAAGAGGAGGCTGAGGGGAGACCTCATTGCCCTCTACAACTACCTGAAAGGAGGGTGTAGAGAGGAGGGTGTTGGCCTCTTCTCCCAGGTGAACAATGACAGGACCAGAGGGAATGGCCTGAAGCTGCGGCAGGGGAGGTTTAGATTGGATATTAGGAAGAATTATTTTACTGAAAGAGTGGTCAGGCCGTGGAACAGCCTGCCCAGGGAGGTGGTTGAGTCACCATCCCTAGAGGTATTTAAGAGGCGTCTGGATTTGGCACTTTGAGGCATGCTCTAGGGGCAGAGATTCTAGGGGGTGGTTTGTTTTTGGTTTTGTTTTTTTTTTTTTTTTTTTTGAGTGTGTATGGTTGGACTTGATGATCTCAAAGGTCCCTTCCAACCATGAAGATTCTGTGATTCTGTAACCTGGTTGTAAAGGATATTGTAGATACTCTGTGGGCATTTGTTCTTCCAGGGAAATGACTTTGCCTATAAAGCCAAGCTAGATCCACATCAGGGATCCATCCTACCTGCTCTGGTCAAAGCAGGAGGTGATGCTGAGGCTGGTGGTGGTGGCCGTTGCCCCTCCATGCAACCACCTCTTGCTCTGCTGATGTGCCACGGGGATGGGGAAGTAGCTGAGCTTGGGGGTGGCCATGCAGGTGGTAGATGGGATTCACACATTTGTGGTGGTTGCAAGTGCCTCCCCCCAGGCCCTCTCCTCTGAGGGACATCTCTTCAGCTTGTGGTGGGTGACAGTGGTGGCCTTGGTCTGTGCTCACCATTGCCCCTGCCATACTGTGCTGGGAGCAGACACTGCACCACCCAGTGATGGGATGTGGTTGGCAGTTGGCTTTATTTCTCGTCCCTCATTCTCCTCTGGCAGAGCATGTTTTCACAATTTTATCTTCCTTTTAGGGTGAGAAAATTCCCTTTGCGCACCAGAGGAGAGGGTTTCTATGAGAAGGCACGGCGACGGCAAACAATTTTTAAAAACTGCAAAAAGAATCCACGACTAAATCAAAAGTATGGTGAGGCCTTGGCCAGGATGGCCAAGTCACAGCTGATGTCTTGGAAACTTTGCATGAGGGCTTACGTGACCTCCATTTAAAGCTCATTGCTCTCTAGTCTGTGGCGGTAAGTCCTGTGCTCTTGCATTCAGGGGGGCAAAGGCTCCCTCGGACCCATCAAAACTCCCTGGACCACTCTCCATCTTCTTTGGTGACCCTCCGTTCATGTCCTGGGCTGCTCTTGTAGGATCTTCTGGCCACCCTTAGCTTTAGCAGTTTTTCTAAGCAAAGCCACATTTCTAAACGTTCAATGCAGCTTACTGTATTTTCACATAAATATCAATGGGATCTCGTCTGTTAAAATCCCATCTATTTGAGCATATAATTTTCCCGGAGTCAGAATCTATTAGTGAAATCTCAGCCCGTGTGACAAGATAACAGAATCCTCAAATTAAATAGGGTTTCGACAATTACAGCTTCCCCCTTTCTTTCCCAGCATTAGCACCATAAACGCTGCTGTCAGACAAGATAAGATCTGAATTCTCTCCTGACAAGGCAAATGTTATCAGAGATCAGTTAATTACACACTGGATTTCAACAGAGGCAAATAAACCCCCTGCGGGTTAGTGTGAAAACTGCTGTCTTCCCACCAGTTTTTCCCTGGGCCACCAAGCATGTGACCCCCATCCGTCCATCCCTCCCTCACAACCACGCTAAGGAAACCAGATCCGCGTTCTCTGCCTGGGTTTATACCTTTCCCCAGGCTAAAAGGGGTGCTATAGGGCGAGGGGGAATGGTTTCAAACTGGAAGAGGGGAGATTTAGATGGGATCTGGGGCAGAAATTGTTTGCTGTGAGGGTGGTGAGCCCCTGGCCCAGGTTGCCCAGAGAAGCTGTGGCTGCCCCATGCCTGGAGGGGTTCAAGGCCAGGTTGGATGGGGCTTGGAGCAACCTGGTCTGGTGGGAGGTGTCCCTGCCCAGGGCGGGGGGTGGCACTGGGTGGGCTTTAAGGTCCCTTCCAACCCCAACCATTCTATGAGATGAGCACTGATGTTAAACAGAGGTCTTGTCCCAAGGTGGAGGCTCCTTGGTTGACTTTGCTCACCATCTTAGCCAGGCTCCTGGAGGCTGTAAGCCTTGAAGTAAACACTCATGCAGATTGTCCGTTGCATTTAATTTTTGCCATCTAAATTTGCATGTGCTTGTCTAAAACTGCCATCTAGACTCACACAATGGTGAACAGGGGGAGAGGCCTCTCTAGAGGGTTACTTCACCCCATCCTACAACGCTGGGTGATTTGCTGTTTGAAGGTGCCTCTTTTTTTTGCTGATGCTGGTGGGACGGATCCTGGCTCCCGGGGGCGTTTGGGTGCAGGGTGGCCCTGAGAGACATCTGATCTGATGCTGCAGCGTGAAGGGAGGTAAAGCCTCAGGGTGAGTCCAACTCTGCTGTGTGGATTGGGTTTGCCAAGGGATTAAGCAATGCTTGTTCAGCCCTGCATACAAATGCGATGTCTTTTTAGCACTCGCTCTGAGTTTACCTAGGTGTAATCCAGTAGCTACAAGAGGTATAAATTTTAGGTAAATAAAGTAACTGCCTTCTCTTCCCCTAAACTCAGCAGGGTCTCCACCACTTTTTCTGAAGCTAACTTCTTTCTCTTCAGAGTGTTTCACTCTGAATTTTTTTCCTCCAACTCAGGATATGTCTCAGCCTGCTTTCAGGAAGGAAGACCAATTATTACTTCTAATTTTTCTTTTTTTTAATTGTTTCCTTCCAGGAATTGGCAGAACGGACTCATACCTTCTTGCACACTGTAGCTGTCTCTCTCCGACTATGACTTTTTTCTTCCCCTTGTTTGTATTTGTAAGTAAATTATTTATACCTTATTTTGAATGGCAGCCTGTGTTGTATGGGGGATGTTTCTTAGGCTGGTGCGAGCTCGCAGGGTGCTGTATTCAGATCTTCTACTGCAGCACTGCAGGTGGATGGGACGCTCGCTACTGGTACAGGCCAAGAGACCGATGGGGACATTAGAAACCTACTATAAAGAGTTGTCAGCCACAGCTTGTTGTACAGCCCATAGCAAGAAACAAGGGCCAAAGTTAGAAAATTATATATAGATACGTCTGGCCACTGCACTATCATGTTCAGTCCTGTATGGTAACTACTCTGAATTACTTATTTTTTGCTTAAACACAGATACCACCGATGATGGTGTGAATGCAGCCCACTGTGGGGATTACACTAGCTAAAGATACGCCCCAAATCACCTTGTCTTGCTGGAGAATGGCTTTGTTGTATCTCTCCTTATCACCAAAGTCATGCCTGTCCCTACCAGCTCTCTCTTTTTTTCCTGTTCTGTTTCTTTCTGTCCTGCAAACGTATGCAGGGTGCTCCTGCGAATGGCAGGGTTTAGTCAACCGCTGATAACTCCAATCCAGTCTAACAAAGGAGTAAATGCACAATGACATCTCTTGCGCAAAGAGCTGTCATAAAGTGCGGCTGGCAATCCAAGTGGTATAAATGCTCTTTCGATTAAGTGCCTCATTGAGGTAAGTTGATGATGCTCCATTAGGCTGAAGTGATAGACTTCTAGTTCTCGACGCAATCGGTGGGGAGAGGGATTCGGTGCTGGAGCAGGCAGCGCTACGCTCTTGCTTTCTCTACTCTCCTGCAATTCCCTTCGCTCCAGGGTGATCTGTTGCAACTTTCTCACTTCTCCACAGGGGAAGGCTCTTTACACCCCATTGTCCTGTGCGGGGCTCAGGGCTGGACACAGCACCCTGGCTGGCCTTCTGGAGGCCAGAAACACGTTGGGTAAGCCCCACCATAGGCTGGAGCATGGTGATATCTCAGCAACATGACGGGACTGGCAGGGGCACAGCACTTGGGCTTCTTGACTCGTTCCTTCCCTCCCTCCTCCCTCCACCTCCAGATCTGCCATCCCATTTCTTGCAGGATGTCCTCCCCTGGACCGGCCTTTCTGGAGGACAGTGGTCTTGGTGCAGTTTTTGGCGTGCCAGGGATTTGCATCAAATTTGCTGATGTGTGTTTCTTACACTGCAATAGAAGGAGCTCCGCACCTAGGTGTAATAAATGATGTCAACATTTTGAGCTTGTTGCTGCAGCTTTCATTTCCTTCAGGAGAAAGAGGAAGGAAGGAAGGAAGGAAGGAAGGAAGGAAGGAAGGAAGGAAGACACAGATAATTCAGGATGCAGTGAGGGTCCTGGCTGTGGCAATAGTGATTGCTGAGGACCAGTCCCCAGCTTTCCACTTGAGGAACCAGTATCCCTGTGGTTAAGCTTTGCCTGAAGGAGGTCCTCCATCTCTGCGCTAGGATTACCTTAGGTGCAACCAAGCCCAGCCCAAGTCAAGGAAGAAATCAAGATTCTTATTATTTAAATAGGAGCCAACTGCATGAGAACGAAACATGGTGGTTCCCCCACTATTAATTACTCCAGTTTTACTCGTGATTGGTGACAGTTACTGTCATGCCTGCTGGGACACGGGAGGAGCTCCATCCATCACAGACCTGTTAGTGGTGCACAACGGGAAAGGCGCCGCTGCTGCCTGGTTTCTCTTTTCCATTCCACACGCAGAGCGCTTTCTCTCCCTTATTAAATGGAGGAAAATAGAAGAACAAATTGGAATATGTAAAATGCTTGTTACTTGCATTTTCCACCTGGCTGGTGTTTCCTGATAGGCTGTTTGGGGGGTGTCCGTTATTGTTATTCACCACAGATAGCTATTATTATTTTTGTTACTTCCTTATTGAACACAAAAGTATCAACTTTCATCCTGATAAAATAAGATGCGATTGTTTTCACGGTTAACAAGTTCCAAGCAAGTGCCATATTGGCTCGACCAGTGTGACAGCTTCTTGGCTAGTTGGTGACTCCGAGGGATACATACGAAGCCATCACTTACTTCTGCTTTAGACCGATATATTTTACACTGAGGCATTAGATGTATCCATAAAAAAAGCAGCACTTAATTGCAGAGAAAAACACAGTGATGGGAATTTAAAAACAAATTCAGGTTTTATTTGCTTGCAGAAGGCAGAAGAGGTGGGTCGCCGTCAGTAAATGACTGCGGAGTAACTTGAAGATCCGTTCCCTGAGAAGCCTGCCCAGAATTTACACCAAACCCTCTAAGTATGCACTCAAACAGGACTTCCATCACGTCAAACTTGTCAAAAGCGGGTAATGCAGATGAAACACTTTAAAAGAATCTCATTTTCAGGACAAGCGGATCACTCTTTCCTTGAAAATAAAGCCCTTGTAAAAGATCTTAATTTAAGCAGCCAAAGATTAAGCTGCCCGGAATGATTGCCTGCTTTTGCTGGCGAATTTACTGGCATTTAGCAAGTAGCACAAGGCTGCTGATGGCGTGTCACCGTGCTCCTGAGACCCATCGGGCTGAAAAATATCAAGTGGGGGACACAAAGGAGACCACAGGGCAGGCTGTGGTGAGGACTGCAAATCCCAAAGTTGGACTCTTGCAAACCAAGTGGCACGTCCCGGTTTGGCCAAGGCCAAGAGTGGTGCCATTGTTGTTCCCTGGTCTGGATGGTGACACTGGTCAGGTGGGCACCACCCTTTCTGGAAGAAACCATTTTGGCGACAATCATTATACAACTAGAGGAGATAAAGCTTGAAGATGATTAGAGGGGTCACCTGCTGTCAGGGTAGACTTAATGGTCTTGTGAATTAATTGATCTTCACGTGTAGAGGAGGACCTTGGTCCTTAGAGGTAACAGAGTCCCTGCATGACCTTGGCATAGCCCATCACATCTTTGTCCTGCTCCCTGACATTTAATGCTCCCAGTCTAGAAGGCAAATTGAAGATATTGTCTCCTAAATAGTTGTTTAGGAGAAACTCGAGCAATAGTCGAGTTGGTGCTGGAGGCAGGGGAGGGTCATTTTTTTTTAGAAGGGTATAATGTCACCACAGACCAAGAGCTGGGGGAGAAGCTGGTATAAAAGAGGAAAACAGAGGGATAAAAGGAGTAATCAGGGGAGGAAATCAAGTGAACAAAGCCTATTTCCTTAAGGCATTTGAGCTCCTGGTCAACTCTAGTATCAGCAAGCAGCAGGAAGCCTTAGTTATATATTATTTATTTTTTGCCTTAAAAAGAAATGTTCCCTTGTTTGACAGCTTCTGCCTGGATTTTTATGCCATTTTCTTTTATTTTCCCTGTGGTGGTGGTTTTTTTTTTGTTTTGTTTTTTTTTTTTTTTTTTTGGTAGGGTATCTTAACAGAACCACTCTGCCTCCATTTGCTTTTGTAGACATGGCTTCAAGGCATGACCTCAGCGGTAACACTTGTCAGCTGGGAGCTCAGGAGCTCAGGTAGCCTCGGGCTGGACGCAGGCCCTGCCTTGTCCCAGCCTCCCCTCCTTGCCCCAGCTCTGATCTGCCCGGCGCTTTGTATCACAGCCTCGACGTCGAGGGATACTTCGTGCTGCTGATGTGTAAGAGGTAGAGTCGAGCGTGTTGCCAGCCGTCCCCGGAGGATAACTTTTCATTATTGATGTGGAAAGTGGAAAATAAAATAGACTATTACACTTTTTATCTTCAGGGAACATTATTTTTTTTCTCCCCTGCCCCCTCCCTTCAGATATGAAAGCATTTCAATTCAGAGAATCATTCTGAGTACAATGAAGAGAAGTCAGTTCTGAGAGCAGCAGGCACATTTATTTACAGGGCAGGTGACTTGCAACACTCCTCCGCCATGTATGCTTTTATTATTCCCTGACAATCCCTGAGACAGGATGTCTTGTACCTGGAGTGCCACAGCTGCGCTGCCCTTTACAGTCATTAAACCTGGCTTTGAAGTCGTAAGAAATATCCGATTCCTCAAGTTCAGGTAGGCCTACAAAAATGGCACATGAAGAAGTTAAACAACATTCCTTGGGTTGAACCACAAGCCAGAGAAAGATCAAAGGACAGTGGGTGAAGAAAATTAAAATAAATAGGGCAGCCCTGAAGAAAAGGACTTGGGGGTGCTGGTGGACGAGAGACTCAACATGAACCATCAGTGCACACTTGCAGCCCAGAAAGCCAATCGTACCCTGGGCTGCATCAGGAGAAGCGTGGCCAGCAGGGCGAGGGAGGTGATTCTCCCCCTCTACTCCACTCTCGTGAGACCCCCCCTTGGAGTACTGCGTCCAAATCTGGAGCCCCTACTACAGGAGAGATATGGACGTGCTGGAACATGTCCAGAGAAGGGCCACGAGGATGATCCGAGGGCTGGAGCACCTCTCTTATGGAGACAGACTGGGAGAGTTGGGGTTGTGCAGTCTGGAGAAAAGAAGGCTCCGAGGAGACCTTATAGTGACCTGCCAGTATCTTAAGGGGGCCTACAGGAAAGCTGGTGAGGGACTTTTTAGGATGTCGGGTAATGGTAGGACTAGAGGGAATGGATTAAAACTAGAGATGGGACGATTCAGACTGGAGGTTATGAAGAAGTTCTTCACCACGAGGGTGGTGAGACACTGGAACAGGTTGCCCAGAGAGGTGGTGGAAGCCCCATCCCTGGAAGTTTTTAAGGCCAGGCTGGACGGGGCTCTGAGCAACCTGATCTAGTGGGAGGTGTCCCTGCCCATGGCAGAGGGGTTGGAACTAGATGATCTTTAAGGTCCCTTCCAACCCTAACAATTCTATGATTCTGTGATTCTATAAATCAAATCTCCCTGTAAGGGTACCAGAAGTGCTCTCTGCCTGTCCTCCACCTGCTCCAACTGCTGTGCCACGTGAGGAGAAAACATCGTCCCACGCTTTGCAGATGGCAAAGCCCATGGACATCTGTGCACAGCTGGCATGCAGCGGTGCTCGCATTTGCCAGTGAGCTGGCCAAGTGGAAAATGGGTATTTGTAGGTACAAGCCCTTTGATTTTCCACTGGGAAAAGAACACAGGTAGGCAGAGAGGGGAATGTGAATCGGAGCTCACTGATACGGATCCAAGAAAGCTTCCAGATCAATATTTAAAAGAGTGAGCTAGTAAAGGAAAAGCACGCTCCCTCTCTCTCCACCAGCTCTGCACGCCGCTGCTTATCTCAGCTGCTATCTCCTCCCAGGCTTCTCTCTTTCCAAATCTGCAGCACCATCTAGCCCTCTAATCATTCTTCTGTGCTCCGGTCTCACTTCTACAAGGGAAGGATCAGGGCATTTGGCACCCAGTGTTGAGGTCTCTTTTCACTACCCATGTACAGGAGGCCTGGGAGTGAAATTAGGAGGAGAGACGCTGACCCCGTGTTCTGTCCTGCACAGGCGGGTCACGGCTGGTGGATTTTATTGCAATCCCCTGGGAAAGACTTGGCACCCTGGTAGCTCCATGTAAGAAGCTGCTGTCGTTTTCCTCTTTGCTTTAGTATTGCCGAAGTCAGGAGAAGAAATGTTTGGAAGCTATTGAGAGGATCAATACATTGTTAAATGTCAGCGTTGGCTGGAACAGCTACAGCCGGTTTAGCCTTTCGGAAAAAATCACCCTTGGTGTCATAGCTGCCGTCCCTTCACTACAGTGGGGTGATGCTGCCTAGAGTGGTATTATAGAACAAAAAAAAAAAAGTCTGAAAACTGACTCAAACATGGAGGGTTACATGAATCCCGCCGGCAGCTTTATTTTACACAGTTTGCCTCTGCCCACTGGGCCAGGGATTTGTAGCTGAAATGCCATCTGTACTTTGTAGGCTCTTATCTCTGGTGTGCTGAGATAGCACCCGATTACCATAGTATCGGAGCATCTAGCTCTCCGTGATGTATTCATCCTCGTAGCAAGCCTGGGGACAGGTGAGTGCTATTATCTTCCTCTACAGATGGGGAACGCTTCACTGCGACCCACATCCCCACGTCGAGGTGCAGTGACACAGAGGGCAATGTTCATTTATTAAAAATGTAGTACTTTGTAGTGGGATGGGCATGAAATTCATCTCAGTTCATCAGAAGTCCACCATATCACTGTCTCCATAGGAGATGGCTGTCAGAGTCCTTTAGTTCTTGGAGAGAAAGCAGCACTTCCCAGGTGTGGACCATCTCAGCCAGTTGTGGTTACCTAAACCAGCCCATATGAATCGTGTGCCAGGTATATTTATGTGTGGCCACTGACTATCAAGGTGAGAACACCCTCTACCTTAAAAATATCTAAAGCTGGGTAAGATGAATGCCTTTGCCATTCATTGGAATAAGACTTAAGTGTATTCCTTGTGGATTTCAGGTCTAAGTGACTGGCTTGAAGTGATCTTTGGGCAGTTGGTGACTGAGAGGTTGTTGAACACTGGTGACTCCTTGCAGACAGTAGATCCCTCACCACTGGGCTGCCCTTCACGCTCACAGCATCTGCTCACATGGGCTGAATTGCCCTTTGGAAATATCTTTTCATGCTATTGCCTGTTAAGGAGCAGCTTAACTTTAAGGCCTAACTTTCAGGTGGGTAGTCTACTTCAATTAGGTAGGAAGTTCAACTTACACACGCACTTCTATTTCTAGAGGTGCCTCCTCATGCTGTGGTGTTCCCGGTAGCATCTTCCTTCAAGTGTTTTTGGGCACTATTTCAAAACAAGAATAGCAAAGGACAGGCATGTGAGTGTGGGTGGGAGTTTTCCGTGTGTATATGTGTGTGTTGCGTATTGACAGAGGAACTTTGATGTCATTCAGGCAAGCTTGCCCGGGCAGCAAACTTCACATTTATGTGCAAATGAGGAGACAGTCATACTGAACTGGAGGGAGAGGATGCTAATGAATGTTCTTCTAGGCTTTAAGGAAAAGATATTGCCCAATGCTGTGGAAAATTAAAATTTGTTTCTAATATGTATGGTAAATTTAATGCTAAAGACCAAAGATAAATGGGAAGAGAGTTTAATCCGAGCTGACCCCATTTTTGCTGGAATGTCATTCGCTATGGTTTTTGCTCCCTCTCAGAAAGCAAGAGACACACTAATTAGTTCTTGCATTCTGCACATAAATTATTGCTCCCAAACATTTAAAGGAGAAAGTAAGGGATGCTGGGAAAGGCGCTAAGGAAACTGTCCTGTATCCACAGGGGGACTGCATAGCATCATAAATGGAAGGACTGACGCTGTAGAGTCACTAGTGATTGTCAGGAGGAAGTCTCTTGGCCTCTGAGTGCTTCTCCTCTTGTTGAGGTGACTACTGCGAGATGTGGTAGAAGAATGGGGTTGAATTCACTTTGGGATGAAAAGATCTCCTTGGCTGAAGAGGATCTGAAGTGCACAGAGCTTGGCTGGCCTTAGGGTTCCTTGGGATGGACCCAACTTTCACCTTTTTCAAAACTTAACATGCCGCCCTCACTAAACACACACACACAAGGATCCTCTTTTGCATTAAACTGTATGGTCACATAAACTGATACAGCTATCTGAAAAGCTGACTTGCAAAAAATCCCTTGCCAAGGAAAAGATGAAAGCAGAGGACCCCTTCTAGCCTTCATTCTTAGAGGAAGAGATTCAGAAATAACGTGATTTACGGAAATTCCCTAGAAAAAGATTAAAGTTTGAGCTTTATATGCCTTAAATTGTTCCCTGTGAGGCTTAAGAAAGCTCTTCTGACATGGTGGGTTTCCAGAGCCATGGGAGAGGTTCCCCGAGGCACTGAACATGCACAGGTCAGTAAAATGCAAAGGGCGGCTAAAACTGAGCTGCGAACCGCATCACTAACATGGCTGCACCGCATCCGAAATCGCACGTCCGGCACCGACCCACCGCATCTGTCGCACTGACCTTCGCCTCCCGGTTCACTTGTCAACAGTTCAGTTGTCCCGGCCGGCGCCGCGCCGGCGCATGGAAATGAGCCTGTCTTCGGCTGACGGGGGCTCAGCAGAAACTCATCAGCAGATGATCAAAGTTTAGAGTTCAGATGAAAGGCCTCAGAACTCATCTCAGGGAGGTTCGGGGCCCTGCGTGCCCTGTCGATGGAATTTCATTAGCTTGTAACTATGACAGGTTATAATCAACCTGTCCAATTTTTCGCTCTTCCATAGTTATGCTGTAGATTTTTATTTTTTTTTATCATTTGCTGTAGTTGACTTGTGAATGTGCCCTGCTGAAAGAAAAGACCCCCTAACCTGTTTCCTCCAGGCAACTGGGAAAGTTCCTCGTGCAGCAGGCCAGCAAGTGATGTGTTTAAATGTCAGTGCCCAAGAGACAGATGTTAAGGGAACATGGTTCATCAGAAAGGATTAATCACTCTTTGTTGGACTACCTAAAAGGAAATGGCATTAAACACCCAGCTTAATTACCTATGTTGCGGCAGCTCCAAATTGCAAGTTTGATTTGGCCCCGATGGAAAAACGTATCACTTCAGGACGTAGAAAAGGTAAGGAGGACTGTGTCCCAAGAGATCCTTCAGCTGGAGCACAAAGCCCTCTGGTGAAAGAGGTGACTCCATTCAAGCAGGAGGTGTGTTTCAGACGCTTCGTCAGGGTCACTGGGCAGAGGGAAGTCTTCTGTCCGCAAATGAGGTGTGTGCAATGAAGGTGTCACTTTTCTTGTTAGCTCCTGTTCTCACTCCTGATTGCATGGCAAAAGGGATAGGAAAGCCTCAACACTCCAAAAACGTAAGTATTTTGGTTAAAAATGATTTTTGGACTAATTTAATTAATTCCTCTGTAAGACTTTTTGGGAAGGGCGACACTTAGACCATGCTTATGGGCTTTCCTCCACAATGGTCGTATATATTTTTAAGTAGTCACACGAGTCTAGGTCTAACTATTGCATGATTTTTCTCTCCTTGAAAAGAAAGGCCAGCTGAATTTAGTTGTGCTTTGATGGCACTTGTCTTCGTTTGATGGGAGACCCCCTACCCTGCCGAGGTGCAAGCACAGCGGGGAGGGCTGGGGGACGAAGGGTGCAACCAAGCTCCGGCTGCCCATGGGTTGGCGTCGCGTTTGCTTCGTGCCAATCGCTTGGAAAGCCTCTTGGTGGCCCGGTGAGAAGTTCCAGCTCTCTGGGAGGCGGCTTTGCAGGCGATGATCTGGAACCGTCTATCATCATTAGAGCACTTTTTGCTTTCAAAACGCAACCTGACAGAAGCGTTTCGTCGCAGGGTGGGGTGAGGAGATGATATAAGAGGACATCTCCCCAGGCCACCTCTGGGGTTCGGCGCATCCTTGCCCATCCCTGGCACGGTGCCGTGGGATTGCGCTCTATGCAAATGGAAAATTAATAATTCAGCGTTTTCCCCTTTTCTGGGTGGAAGATGCTTGCTGGCCGTGGGAGGTGCGTGGGATGGTGGGGCGGGCAGAGGCACGCTGGATGTGTCAGGACACCGCTTCCAACCGCGGAGAGAGTGGAGGAAACCAGCACGACCCTACAGAGGTTTTATACGGGTATAATTACCTCTTCTGGGCATGTGGGATATTTTTAGCCTGCTTGCCTGAGGAAATTAAGCTCATATGATCATGTAATGAATGCGTGTGCATTTCTGCATGTTTATTCTGACCTTAATAATTTTTGAACCCATTGGCAGTTTGAAGCAGAATTGACGGGGAAGGGAAGCAGTCTCACATACAATTAAGTTTTTATATGTACTGTGAAAACAGTGGTCAGGTAGAGGAGCGAAAACCCATAAATGCTCCCAATCAGCATTTCTTCTCCGAACGACAGACCGTAGCGTGGGCTTCTACCGTATCAGACATCAAAGACTCCACACCGGGGGGAGAGAATTAAGAAAAAGCCATTGGAATGGCAGGGACATATTTGATGGGAGCTCGCAGTCAAGCATGAAATGCAAATCTTAAGGAAACGGGGCTTTGTTATTCCTTGTGCTGACGGGACTGCATATTAACTGCTTGTATCGGCTCAAAGGCAAGTGTGGGTCTAGTTGGAAGGCATAAAGTTGTTCCTGGTAACACAGGCTCTTCCTTTTCCCCACATAAGTGCGTTTCTGTCAGTAAGGCTGTTTTCTGCGCTCAGGGAGTTAATGCTGTTTTCCCTTTGGGGCATAAACAGGGCTTAAAAGCCCTGAGTGTTTCACGTGGAGATGTCTGGGCCGGGGTAAACTGAAACGGCTGTCGGATTTGGTTCTCTGCTGTACTTAAAGTGACAGATTAGGACTAGGGAAGGGAGTTCTCATGGCAAATCCTTGCGTTGCTCTTCCCCAGAGACTGCGATAGGGTCGTGTCGCTTCCCCCAGCGTGAGGAACGGACCTGGGGTGCTCAGCTCCCGGGAGCTTTGGGGAGAAACCTCCCGGAATTTGTTAGTCCAGACTTAAACCTTGGGCATGGCCCACCGTCCAGAGCTACCGGGCTTTCTTCTTCCCTTACAGCTTTTCAAGGTGGGAAAACCTCATCCATTTTGCCTGGAGGACTCCTACATTTTGCAATGAGCAGCAGGCACCTGCACCCCCCCAGTTTCCCCCCCAGGTTTGCCTGCAGAGAGATATCCATGATGATTAAGGCATTCTTCAAACACGCATGGGAGCATTCTTAAAATTAATGTAGTCTTAATTCCATTTAGCATAATTCACATTGGGGTTTAATGCAGTTTAGCAAATCCACTGGAAATTCAGGCTTTTGCTTAATTCAGATTAATTTTCCAGAGAGTCCCTGCGTGGACAAGTCTTCTGAGGAGCTTGGCAGCAGCCAAGGTTTGGCACGTGTGGCTCACAGGGACAAACTGGTTGGAATTGGCCAGGATGTGTTTTGTTTTCCCTCTTTCGTGCCATGGTACATGCTCCCAGCTAAATGATGGGCAAGTGACCACACAGCTGCACGCAATCCCCATCCAGCCCCCATTAAAACTCCAGGCATTGCTTGAGACAACTGGGTTGTACGGCTGCCCAACGCCCCCGGAGCAGCTGGGGTACGGGAAATGATGCTGCGCTCTCAGCGAAGAGGACTAGTCTGCCAGGCAAAGCCACCAGGGCTCGGAGGTGAAAAAGCTGCCATAAAATCCAGTGCCAAAAGGGATTTTGCAGGGAGATGCTCCAGATCTCAGCCTGGAAATGATGGCACCTCCAAAGAAACGAGCCCCACGCAAGGCAGGGTTTCTTTTCCCAAGGCTCACCACTCTCACGGCTGCAAGATGATCGGTGATACCTTGACAAAGTGCTTTTAATTGATGGCTCTGCAAGGCCCTGTAAGCCTGTGTTAGCGCAGCACTGCGCACCCCAGCAAAATAGCCAGAGATGCCATAAACACATCTCTTCCCATCGGCTTGCCAGCTTAGAGCAGCTGGAATTAAACTGATGCCAACACAATGACTCTGAGATCGTTAAAGCTTTCCCGGACAAAAGGGCTGTATCTCAAGGGTCTATTTGCCATAAACAAGCTGGGTGAAAACAGCAGGAAATAGTGAGGCATAACATGCTTGCGAAGAAAATCCCGCTCTGCTGAAACGTGCCGGAGGGAATTCGGGCAGATGGCTGCGATCATCCTCCACGGGGCTGTTGAACTAACACAGCCTGGGCAGGGGGCTTGGGGCTGCGATCTGCGGAGGTGGGCTGAACACCTGCGACTGCCAGTGGCTTTTGGAGAAAAAAAAACAAACCCACCCATCTTCTCCAGGTGCACGGGACTCTGGAAACACCATGCCATCCTGAATTAGCTCATAATTAGGCAATAGTGGTTGTCCCACGCCAACCCAGAAGTCGTCATGAGAGCAAGAGCAGAAGCCCAGGGGTGGTGGGTGTCTCGTTGGACCTGCCAGAGCTACGGGATGCTCAGGACACTGTGGATGCAATATACACTAGCAGCATTGCTTTCCAAGGTGAAATCACAAGCGCATTTCAGTTAGGTTCTTGGAGGGGTTGGGATAGGACCAAGGTGCTCAGAGGTTAGGTTACGTTGAATCAAACTGGAAAAGATAGTAAAGAAAAAGGGAGATCAAGTCCCAGATCTTGACATCGTATCCGACACGTAGTTACTCGCCCTTCCAGGTGAAGAGATTTGCTCCTATGGGTGTTATTAATCCTTTTTGAAATGTTGCTTGCTTTGTTTTCTTCAAGAAGGTCAAACTCTAAATGACAAATGCCATAGCGAATGTAATGTGAAAAATTAATTTTGAAAATTCAAAACAAATGTAGTTTTTGGAACTCGGCCAGCATTTTCATCTGCCAAAGCTGTTGAATCCATCCTGATCTGAATTCAATTAAAAGTTTCCATCTTAATGTCTGCCTTTTGGAGAGGCTTTTTGTAAGTAAATTGCAAGTCGCTGTACGTACCATGCCCTGCTTAAGAACACAATGCAAAAACTCCTGAAATTGGGCAAGATCTTCTTAGTCAAACCACAACAAATGAAAGCCTTGGTCAGTTTTTATGGTGCCCATAAAGTTAGATGTGCAATTCCCAGTGGTGATTTAGGTCCACCTACATTGTCCCTTCCTACGCCCCAGCTTAACCACCTGCTTTAGGATGGGAGAAACCCTCCCTCTGAAGGTCCTGATCTCTGCTGAGCCAGAGCATCCCAGTAGCTGTCGATATTGCAGACCAGCCCGGCTCTTTGGATGCTCTGACCCATCTGGATATGCAGCAGCCCCATGCTGGAAATCCAATTGCCATCGTACTACGCCCAAGCCACTGCTGCAGAGGGTCAAGGCGTTTCTTAATGGCTTGGCTAATCCACTGGTGCCCACGGCACGAAGGACCTGCCCGCTGCTTTCCACAGCTCCAAAGAGTAAATGAAACGATACGATGAAACATATTACATTTGCATCTGGCTCAAAGGGAACATAACAGCATTAGGCAGCCCTGGTGCTCATTAAACGCCTCTGACTAGAAGGATGTAATGAACCAGTTTTATTACAATAGTAATTTCTTCCTATCACATTTGGTGGTTATATATTCATGGGGGATGCGGGGAAGGGAGGAAGCTCAGTACAGGCTGGTGCATGAAGATATATTGCGCATGGAAGAGATGACACCAGAGTGTGTGGCTGACAGATAGGAGAGAGGCGAGGCAGAGAGCAGAATATCCCCAAGTCCACTATAACGCCGTCTAACTGACCTTTAAAAAGATATAAAATACGAACAATAAAAAGGGGACCCTCTGTTCTTGGCTTCTGAAGCATCAGCAGCTCCAAAGTTGGTTTAATGACCAACGGTCGTTAGGAGCCTGCCGCAGCTGAGCTATCACGTACCTGGGTGGTACGAGGCTGACCGGGGAGGGCTGCCTTGTGCCCGTGCCGTGGGGTGTCTGTGCAGGGCAGAAAGCTCCAGGCAGCCACCGGGACCTCGTGGGCAGAGCTGGCAGCCCAAGACATATTTGAATGGCCCGAAAGAGGGTAGGAAGAGGGAGAAATCTAAGAAGATAAAGCCTGAAAAGGAACCCGGCTGTCTCCCCAAAGTTTTAACGCAGGACTTCTCCACCTTCCAGCCTGGTTGTAACCAAGGTAGTTTTCTAAATTTGTACAAAGAGATAATCCATGATTAATAGCCATTTTAATAAATGGCTAATCAATTTATATGGGTTGCTGTAGAGTCCAATAAATCAAAACCAGGTTGATTTTATCCATGGCTTATAGCCATCTTATAATACCTTCCACTGATGTGCTTATAATAATCTGTAACATCCGCTACTGCTGTTGGTAACTCATTTAAAACACCAGTTAGTATTTTTTTTAACCTGCTAAAAGCACAGAGTGAGTAAATATTCCTCAATACCTGTAAGCCACGTGACCTTTCATGGTTGCAAATTTGGGGCCAAATCAATGTCCATCAAAGGCAAGGAAGGAGTCCCGCAGCTTGAAAAAGAAGCTGGAAGAGTGATATAATTGTAAGAAAGGGAATAGTGAGTCAGACTTGAGTCCTGTGTTGTCTGAGAGTGGCCAGAAGAAGATGCCTGGGAGGAAGGGTGTAGGAAAGAAGGCAGCCACATCCCCCGCCTCCTTGGTCTTTCTGTCTACCTTGCAGCAACTACGGTGCCAAGTGTTTGCAGAGGGACAAAGGTTGTTCCTGAGTCTCATGTTCAATGGTCATGGGTGGATTTATCCTGACGAACATCTCTAACTCCTCCTTTCACAGGACGGCAGAGCGGTTGGGGCTAGAAGGGACCTCTGGAGATCTTCTGGTCCCAGCCCCTGCTCAAGCAGGGCCACCTCGCTTTAGGTAATTGAAGAGCTACCCTTTAATCTGTTTTTCCTCTGACCCTGCGCATGAAAAACACAATCAAGTTAACATTTATGTGATTAGACACATACAAATATATGGAAAAATGTCTTTCTGAAAAACGCAGACTTTGGCTACAAACACCCAGGAGTGGCTCGGGTGCCCTTGAGCAGCCAGGACGTCCCAGCTGGCATCCAGCTGCCCCCCAGCAGGACGCCCCTGCTGTGCCAGGAGCTGTGTCCCGCCAGCCTGCCAGCACAGCTATTTTCCGAAGGAGAAATAGGATTTTAGCACTCAAATTGATCCCTTAGAGAACCTAGGCCAGAATTTCTGCTGTTTTCCAGCACTTCTGTTTTCAAAGCCATCACGACAACAGAGAATAATGATAAATTAAAAAAGGGAAGCAAACTGTGAGCAAATCCCACAGCCGGTAGGTTTTGCTTTTTTGATATTCCAACTTTTTTTTTTCTTTCTTTCTGACTTGATTCACACAACTCTTTGGAAGAAGCCCCATTTGCTAAATATAGACTGAAACCTGTAGCTGCCTGGAAAGAGAAGTGTGGTGATTTCTGAAAAACTCAAGCCTATAAAAGCTGACACACAGCCCCTCACACTCTGTAAAAGCCATCTCCTGGTGGATTTATTAGTCTTAAGCAACAGCAGTTGGTCTGAAAAGAAAATGTATTTAACCTTTCTTTTTAATTGTCGCACTGTTAACCTGTCAGTTCTACACGGGGCTGTTAATAATTCCGCTTTAAACGTCTCAAAAGGAACTTTCATGTTTAAATATTAAACATTAAAACTTGGGTACAGTTAGAAAAGAATTGATGCAGCACTTTCAGCAGTAATGTGGCTCGATCCAACGTCCATTGGAGTGCCTGGGAATTGTCACACTGAATTAAACAAGCCCAGACACAGGGTAGGCTGCAAATCCTGATCCCAGGGTCAAACCCCCGGAGCTTTAACCAGGGTGAATAATCATAGAGTGATTTGGGTGGGAAGGGACCTTAAAGCCCACCCAGTGCCACCCCCTGCCCTGGGCAGGGACACCTCCCACCAGACCACGTTGCTCCAAGCCCCGTCCAACCTGGCCTTGAACCCCTCCAGGGATGGGGCAGCCACAGCTTCTCTGGGCAACCTGGGCCAGGGGCTCACCATCCTCACAGCAAAGAATTTCTTCCTGATATCTCATCTAAATCTCCCCCTTTTCAGTGTAAAACCCTTCCCCCTCGTCCCATGGCTCCCCTCCCTGATCCAGAGTCCCTCCCCAGCTTTCCTGTAGGTCCAAATAAATAAGGATTTAGCACTGGAAAGGACCGAGTTAGACATCTGGAGCAGGCGTTTATCGTCACCTTAAGGTAAGATGCACATTAAGGGGCAGAATTAATTAATTTGGCTCAGCTAAATACTTTTTAACTAGCTACCGCAAAATAGAAGCGAACACAACACATCGGGGTTTTAAAGGAGGTTTTAGCTTGGAATCAACTCCAGGCTTCCTAGCAGACATGGGTCCTGCATTAAAAGCCATATTGATTTTGCTTTCGCTGCAACTTTAAGCCTAATCCACCTCCTTTTTGCAAATGTACCTTGACATCTACCTTAACATTTGTTTCCACATCAGTCAGCCCCCAGCGCAGCTAACTCCAGCGTGGGCAGGAGGGGACGGGAACCTTCTCACCCTGTTTTGGGTGGTGTGAGCCGCCACATGGGAACCCACCAAACCTCACCAAGATTGGCACCAGCTGTGGGCATGGGCACACAGCGCCGCTGCCCTGCGACACGCCACGAAATCGGAATTGGAATGTAAATCCCTCCATAGCTTGAGAATGGCAGGATGAGAGGGTCGTTAGGGTCCTGCTGGGTCATGACCTCAGCTGGTTGTGTCCAAGGCTGTGGACTTCTTAGAAATCCACGTAGGGCTGTGGATTTCTAGATCTCCTTTTGGACAACTGCACTCTCCAAAGGAGAAGTTAATACTTAACTGGGTTGGAGAGATGGAGCGTGTAACTTGGGCACCCGGGTGGGAAAACAGGGTTACAGATCCTTAAACTAAAGGGTATCACATGTCATTTGTTCCTTTTTTTTTGCTGGCTGGGGTGGAAAGGTTAATTATCTTGCCCAAGGTCGTGACGAGCTTTGTTGGCAAGGGCAAAGCATGGAAAGGTCTAGGGTGAGTGCTCCAGGACAGGGTGACCCACCTCAGCCCCTCTCAGTTCCTGCCCAGCGGGAGAAGAGCCTGTGGGAACTAAAGTCTTAAAAAAAAGCTCATCCCCGATATATCTGCTGCATAGCTTGGGCCTAGCCATAACAATAAAATGATGTCTCTTCTGGCAAAAATCTTATACCCTTAAAACTAAAGGTATTTTCCAGGACTGAGAAACTCACTGGGACTGTTGCAAGGGCAGGATCGGAGCTGTCAGACTGCCAGAGAAGAGCACAGCAGAAAACACAGCTGTGCTGGGAAGCCACATCTGTAACGTCGCTGCCGAGCTCCAGCAGAAGCGTGACACACTGGTGCACCCTTAATTAACAAGCGTTTCCACCCTGATGTACCGTGAGCCAGGTACAACAGCGAGTTCAGTGTGTGGGTGTCTGCGCCGCAAAGGCTTGCAGCAACGTCTTCCCAAAGCTGCCTTCTCCTGCCTGCGGCTGCCTGCCGAGCTCTGAGGAGCACATCCAGCGCTGCTGTGGTTTTGGCCAAATTGGCCAATGGCCGGCGACCGATGCTCCCCCCCCACCTCTCACATAAGGAGAGAAGGAGGAGAGATAAAGAGATTTACAAGTTTAGAAGGAACTAAACTAATTTAATGACATATTAATAATAAAATAAAAAGAAAATAATAAAATAGATACAATACATACAAAACCGTATCAAGCTCCCAGGATGATGTCACCCGCAGGCACTGGGGAAGTCCCAGCCTGGACTCAGCGATGGGTGGGAACTGGATTCCACAGATGGAGTCAGGAACCCACGGATCGGGATCCAAGGCAGATGAACTGACAGGGTCCTCCTCGGACGTCAGCCATTGAAGAAAGAGCCTGACCCTTTGATCCCTCAGCTTTTATCCTGAGCGTGATGCAGATGGGATGGAATACCCCGTTGGTCAGTTTGGGGTCCCCTGTCCTGTCCCCTCCTCCCTGCAGGTGGGACCCCTCTGCGCTTTTCTGCTTCCGACCCTCAAACGGGGCAAACAACGACATTAGCTGACCTTGGGTGTTATAGCAAGAAGTATCAGCGAGAGCCTCTCTGCGTGCCATTCCTTGGCACTAACTGTAAACATTGGTCTTATCACTCTGAGAACCAACTGGTTTTGGCACAACATGCCGTTAATTTCAGAGAGTTAGAAGAGGCCTAGCTAAGAAGGAAAATTAGTGAACAGAAAGTTGCTTCTGTTTTACCTCAAAGCAGGACAAAAGCACATCCCCATTTCCATTCCCACCATAATTCTGTCGGCGCTTACATGCATTTATGCCAAGACCTTGTCTCATTTCCCAGCCTCGCATCGGGTTGCCCTGCTCACCGTAACCAGCGTCTGAGTGTTGCTTGTCACCGGAGACGGGCATCTATGGGCCACCACAAAACTGCATTGCAACCCTGGTCACTGGAGCTGCTGGTCTGGCTTGTGCTTTGTGGTTTTTGTTGAGTAGAGTGGTTTTTGTTGAGTAGAAGCCCATGCTAATGACTCCTGAGCTAGTAACACCTTGGCACTGCTCATACCGTCTGCCGTATCTAGAGACGTTCTTCTCCAGCAGAAAGACATCCCAGACTGGTTCACACACCCGGCAGCGCTCTCTCCCCTTTTTTGTGATATTTGTGAAGCCCCTGGTAGCAGTGTGATGGTACGGCCCTGGTGCCATCTCCACGCTTCCCTTGGCAGGAGCCCTCTAACAACCCAACAGCCGGCAGCCTCAGCTCTATCCCCACCAAACCCAGGGACAAACTCCCAGAGACTCTGTGAGTCTGGCCAGGACATCGCATGGGTCAGAAAAGCAAGAGGGGGGAGATAACCACATCCATGTCACCTCTCGGGCATTTCAGTTGCTCACAGCAACCTGGGATGCCACAGGGCAAATTTGGTGGTTCTGTCTAAAGCAGCATGATTTAGAGCCTCTCAGGTTTGCTAAGGCTCCCTGGGCACTTCTTACCCCCTCTCTGCTGATGCATAAAGCAATCTAAATAAGTGTAATTTATGCACCAAGGAAAAGGTGCGAATTTAAATAACTCCCAGCCTAAAATAGCCTCTAAGTGGGGAGAGAGAGAAAGGGGAGTCTTAACTTTATGCCACATAACGCATCATCTCTGAATTTGGCCCTGGGCCTCAAGGCTTTTAAAAATCAAGAGTAAATGCAGTTTGGAGGAGGTCATATACGGCTCTGTGCGCCTCTCCAGGACTTTGTCAGCAAGTCCTGGCCCAAGCAAGGCAGGCACGAGCAAGGCGAGGAGCGAAGATGACGGGGAGAGGCAGCACTTGGTGCTGTTGAAGAGCCTGATTTTCCGCTGCCGGTTCCTCCCCTGGCTGTTTCCAACTCTGCAAAGTGGAGATAAAACAAGGCCATTCCACCCGATAACCAGTGTACATGAACGCACGCGCCCAGCGACGAAGCAACAGCCCCTTGGCGCCCCGCTTGTTAAGCGCATCCCGGCTGACCGTCTTTTTCGCGCTTTGATGCTCCCTTTACGTGCGGGACAAGTTGTTTTCCAACCAGGTGGCTCCCGCTGTATCAGGCGCATGCGGATTCATTGCTATCAATACTTTGCTGTGACCTGAATTATTTCCCAAACTTGTGCCATCCTGCCCAGCGCACACTTCGTGCTTAATCGTCACTACAGGCACTGCTAATATTGATAGCCCGTGCCCTGCCTGCAACCCGCAGCAGTCAATAACGCCGTGACGAGGGCTGGCACGGTGAGTGCCATTGCTGATGCTGGGCTGATAACATTATGCGCCTGTGACATGTGAATCAACCTCAGGGTAAGCGAGCTGATTTAGAATATAATGAATAAATATCCCCGGGTTAGAAGAGGGGATGCTGTCAAAGGCTTTCTAAAAATAGCTGGTAACTGGCTTTGTATTAGGCTTATTATTGCCTGTGACGGTCTCTTAGAAGTTTTGAAACCACAGACTCCTCCCCAGGCGCATCCCTGCGCTCCAGAGCCGCGCTCTCAAGGCACAGGCTCTCTCCGTCCCAGCTGCAAATGCCCGGCAGAGCATTATCCCTGGGCAATGCCCTGCTCCGCACAGGACGAAAAAAGCCCTCACAAATGGAAGCATTGTCTCCTGGTGTTTGGGGCACTTGTTTGGTTGGGGACAGGTCTGAAGGGTCCAGATGAGGAACATAGATTCCAAGAGGATTTACTGACCCTGTAACTGATCACCGCGAGCTGGCTGCGCTGGTTCTCACCATGAGATCCTCAACTCCCAGAACTTTTTCTGCTAAGTAGCTTTTGGGAAAAAAAAACCCCCAAGTTTTCTGGTTGAAGTGTTTGTGCCAAGAGCTCCAGCTCAGCTCTGAAATAAATCTGATCTCCTGTGCACAGAAAGGCTTGGACTAAAGGAACAGGACTTCCCTGTTCCATCCAGAGCAGGTTCTCCGGCTCCTACATCTCCTGGAGAGGGGCTGGTCCCCACGCTCCTTAGAGATGCCCCTACAGCCATGTGGTCCTTTCAAGAACATCGCCCAAAGAGGCCAGTAACCAAAACATAAGGCATTATTATGGCCAGCTGGCTGGGCAGATCTATTCCGTGATGCCTATTTACTGGTGCAGTGAAGGGGAAGAGGGGACGACATCGCCTCCCACCGCCATGGCCGTCCTGCTCCCTGCTGTATCTGTGTCCAGCCCTGTGCTGCGGCGCAAACGAGCTTATACGCTTAGAGGGGATAATGGTCTGTTCTCATCTGGTTCCTGGTATCCTCTTGTAGACAACCCCTTGCAGGCCGAAGGCACTGCCGGAGTTGGTGTTGTTCCCCGGGCAGGTTTCGGTCCCCTCCTGCTCCGTGGGCGAGGACTGCTCAGTGGATGGGGCTCGGGGAGATTCACAAGCTGCAGATGGCAATCGCTCCCCCACGGCCTGAGCTGGGCCGCTGTGAGGATGCTGTGAGGCAATCACAGCAGTATTTTTATAGCCCCACACGAAGATCGACCCTTACTCCAAGCTTACACAGGGAAGCGGCTTTTCTTCTTTTTCAGCTTCCTTATCATCTTATTCAGAAGGGTGCGCAGGGCAACAAGGGACCTCGTAGACTTTCGGTGCAGAGGAAACAAGGTGCGTAGAGGCAGGAGGACCTTCAGCAAGGATCTCAAACCAGCACATTCCCAGCTGAGGAAAAAAAAACCCCGCTGGGAGGTTTTCAGCCATTTCCAGACTCCGTCGATCACCCCCTGTGTGTCCAGCCGCCGTATCGCAAGCTGGCTCTAAAGGACCCTTTAAATGGCCCGAGCCCTTAGTTATCCACAGACAGTATCTGAAAGGCTTAAAATACCTCAGCAATCACACCACTAAAGCCTAAAGGGTTTTTTCAACCAACAGAGCGAAATCTGTGGAAGAGGCCTGATGGAGCCTCTTGTGACCGTGTGAGAGTGGATGAGCTCCGCCTGCTCCTGGCCGATTAACGCCGCTCTCCGATTGAAACTTCAGGGCCCAGCTCAGCCCTCTGCACCAGATTTAATCACGTCCCTTTGATTGTATACCGGGGGATACAAAGGCTGCAGTGATGGCTACAGACTGCAGCAGCATCTCTGACCGTGCTGGTTGCACCAGCATCCCGGGCTGGTTTGTAGCGACAGTGAATTTTGGAGGAGAAGCCCCCACCTGCAAACGAGCTTGGCCCTTCTGGGTGTTCCAGGCTGGACAGATATTTCCAGCTTGGCCCAAATCGTGAGGGTAAGGATGTCCCCTCCTTTCCCTGCCTGAAGCCACTCCGCTGTCTTCTGCTCCGTGATCAAACTCCTGGTGCCTGTGATGGGATTTAGATGAGGTGTTTCTTCCGCAGGCTCTTGCATTAAGGTTCATACGTATCTTTAAGCACATGTAGAGGAAAGCCTTGAGCACTGCAATTCACCCAAATCATCGTGACTCCTTTTATTTTTACATTAAATGTTTTTTTCTTTATGAAAGGAATAAAAGAACTATAACAATCACAATGAAATAAGAAAGTGAATGCCTAGAGGTAACTACAATATAAAATCATATTCATCATATCATAATATTTTACATTTGCTTGTTGTTTTATGTGGATTAAAACCCCCTTGACACACGATCTAACAGCAGCAAGACAAGCTGTGGAAGAGGAAGGGAAACATGGGGAAAGCAACGTGCAGCCCCGGGCAGGGGGATGGCCAGACATGGTCTCTGGCTGGCCAGCGAGCCAGAATTCCATCTGGCCATGGCATCCCTTCCCTCCAGCGTGTTGACCGTGCGACACCAAGCTGTGTGGCACGGTCGACACGCTGGAGGGAAGGGATGCCATCCAGAGGGACCTGGACAGGCTGGAGAGGTGGGCCCATGAGAACCTCATGAGGTTCAACCAGGCCAAGTGCAAGGTCCTGCACCTGGGTCACGGCAACCCCAGGCACAAATACAGGTTGAGTGGAGAATGGCTTGAGAGCAGCCCTGAGGAGAAGGACTTGGGGGTGATGGCGGACGAGAAGCTCAACATGAGCCGGCAAAGTGCACTCGCAGCCCAGAAAGCCAACCGCACCCTGGGCTGCATCAAAAGAACCATGGCCAGCAGGGCGAGGGGGGGGATTCTGCCCCTCTGCTCCGCTCTGGTGAGACCCCACCTGGAGTCCTGCGTCCAGCTCTGGAGCCCTCAGCACAAGAAGGATATGGAGCTGTTGGAGCGGGGCCAGAGGAGGACAACGAAGATGCTCAGAGGGCTGGAGCCCCTCTGCTGTGAGGACAGGCTGAGAGAGCTGGGGGGGTTCAGCCTGGAGAAGAGAAGGCTCCGGGGAGAACTTCCAGCCCCTTCCAGTCCCTCAAGGGGCTCCAGGAAAGCTGGGGAGGGACTCTGGATCAGGGAGGGGAGCCATGGGATGAGGGGGAATGGTTTCAGACAGAAGGAGGGGAGATTTAGATGAGATGTGAGGAAGAAATTCTTTGCTGTGAGGGTGGTGAGCCCCTGGCCCAGGTTGCCCAGAGAAGCTGTGGCTGCCCCATCCCTGGAGGGGTTCAAGGCCAGGTTGGACGGGGCTTGGAGCAACGTGGTCTGGTGGGAGGTGTCCCTGCCCAGGGCAGGGGGTGGCACTGGGTGGGCTTTAAGGTCCCTTCCAACCTAAACCATTCTGTGATTCAAAGTTTGACATGAAATGAGCAACCCCACATGCTCTTGCACTGATCCACGGCCAGGGTCCCTCCTGCAAAATCGCCTGCTCTGCCTTAAAACCAGCCAGCTTGTAGGGTAAGCAACATGGCCATGACAGCAGGGGATGAGGATGCCCTTCCAACAGTGCCTGCTCCTGTTCCTGGGTCTCCCTCCACTCCCCGGCCAGCCCCAGCACAACCCTCCCCCAGGGCCGGCGGTCGCCAGATTTCCTGGCTGTTAAATTAAAAGAGAGAGAGTGGAACAAATGACTTGGGGAAGCAGGGCATTCTTCATGTCCTGAAAGACTTCAGACCAAGATTAAATGCCCTCCTGGAAGCTGTCTTTTAATAACGTGTGCTGGATGAGGTGCGGGAGTGGAGAGCCTGGATTGCATTAACCAACCTCTTCCAAAGGGGCTGGCCCAGGTGCTCAAACGGCCTGAGCATCTCCGGATGCAGGAGCATTTGCAGTGAAAAACGGTGTTTGCCAACTTCCCCGCAGCTCCTAAGGTGTCTTCCCCCAAAAGAACTGCTAAAATACTAACTTCTGCGTGGGATTTGTTTGTGAGCAGCAAGGGCTTTTTGTTCCTTTTTTTTTTTTTTTTTCTTCTGGAAAGGAAGGGAATAAATAAAGCAGATCTTGGGCCTCAGTGTCCTAAGCTGTGATAGAGCCCAGGGAGGCAGGTTGGGTGTTTGGAAGACAGTGCGGTCACTTTGAGTTCAGGAAAGCAGGTTACACCGATTGCAGGTTGCGTGTCTTCTGCTGCATAAAACCCAACATGACACTTACCACCCTTCTTACAATGCTTTTAAACATATTTCCAGATGCTTCCAAAGAACACTTTAAATTATCCAGATGCCATTTTTCACATGTGGCATAGAGGCAGGGCACTATTTTTATTTTCTCTAGGGCAAGTCAGAACAATGCTTTGTGGGGTTTGTTTGTCTGAAATGAGTCTGCCTGGCAAAAAAACCCACCCTGCTCCATGTTGATACCATTGTGCAAATTCTATAGCTAGAGCTTTTGCCACGACAGTTTGCAAACACGGTGCTAGCATTAATTAATCATTAGAGCCTTCCTGCTGTGCAAGCATGCAAATAGAACTGCAACACGAGCTGCAGCTTGGAATGGGTTAAATGATCTCCCAGTCCCCCCTAGTGAGGTCTCAGCAGAATTAAACACCCACATCTGAGCTTGCAGTATGTGGGGGGGCTGTTCTTTTCCCCATCCCACAAACTCACACTTGTGGAGAGAATGAAAGAGAGAATGAAAACACTTCCCTTTTTCCTTTCCTTCCTTTCCCCTTCCCTTCCCCCTTTCCCTTCCCTTTCCCTTCCCCTTTTCCCTTCCCTTCCCTTCCCTTCCCTTCCCTTCCCTTCCCTTCCCTTCCCTTCCCTTCCCTTCCCTTCCCTTCCCTTACGTTACCTTACCTTCCCCTTTTCCCTTCCCCTTTTCCCTTCCCCTTTTCCCTTCCCTTCCCTTCCCTTCCCTTCCCTTCCCTTCCCTTCCCTTCCCTTCCCTTCCCTTCCCTTCCCTTCCCTTCCCTTCCCTTACGTTACCTTACCTTCCCCTTTTCCCTTCCCCTTTTCCCTTCCCCTTTTCCCTTCCCTTCCCTTCCCTTCCCTTCCCTTCCCTTCCCTTCCCTTCCCTTCCCTTCCCTTCCCTTCCCCTTTTCCCTTCCCCTTTTCCCTTCCCTTCCCTTCCCTTCCCTTCCCTTCCCTTCCCTTCCCTTCCCTTCCCTTCCCTTCCCTTCCCTTCCCCTTTTCCCTTTCCCTTTCCCTTTCCCTTTCCCTTTCCCTCCCCTCTCTCTCAAGTGACCAATATAAGACACTTTCTATCCCCAGCTACGACATAACGCCACACTCCGTTGTGTCTTACCAAACTTTTGGCACAAGGGTTGGTTTCCTTGTTCCCTGTTTGCGGTGATTATTGATGCGGAGCTGGTCCTGGAGCCTTTCTACGGCATATGCTACTTAGGGGGCTGAGCAGAGTCCCATCGCTCATGCAGGAGCTCGTGGGTCCCCTGGGCATCCTCTGCCCACCCCTTGTCCCCAGCAGGGCTCGACGCCACGGCGCGGCAGCAGGAGCATCCTCCAGACCCAGCCGCTGTGACAGCAGGTCTCCAGGGGCAGCTCGCTCGCAGATTTAATTAATCTCTTTCCACATTCCCTGGTCCCCACCTGAGACTCTGCAAGTCCTGAGGTTCCTAAGGAAGCCACAAAGTCCCCTCTTCCATCATCCTTGCATCACTAAATCCAGACATCTCTACCTGTTTCCTTTGTTTAGCTCCGCGTTACTCTACAAAATGAGACCAATATTTCTCCGAGACCTCATACTTCTGATCAAATTACTGCAGACGAGGACCTCATATAGTTGTCGTGTTTAACGTTTATTGCTAAGAGCCTTGGGTGCAGTGACTCTTCACTGCGGGCATATTTGCCACAGCTCTGTTTCTTTTTTTACCACGAAACTATGAAGATAAGGTTTCATTACCTGCATGTTCAAAACGCAATGAAACACTTACCTAAAACAACCCAGATGCTCAGAGGGGATGGCACTGACAAAAAGCATAAATGAGCTCTGCGGGGTTTGCTGCTGCCTTTAACTCACTGGTACCGGGCAGCAGAGAGCTCGCCCCCTTTCACCTTCCTAGGAGAATTAATATAGCAACTATATCATTGTAAAGGCAGAAAGAAAATCATAGAATCACAGAATGGTTTGGGTTGGAAGGGAGCTTAAAGCCCACCCAGTGCCACCCCCTGCCCTGGGCAGGGACACCTCCCACCAGACCAGGTTGCTCCAAGCCCCGTCCAACCTGGCCTTGAACCCCTCCAGGGATGGGGCAGCCACAGCTTCTCTGGGCAACCTGGGCCAGGGGCTCACCCCCCTCACAGCAAACAATTTCTTCCCGATATCTCATCTAAGTCTTCCCTCTTTCAGTTGAGAACTGTTCCCCCTCGTCCCATGGCTCCTCTCCCTGATCCAGAGTCCCTCCCCAGCTTTCCTGGAGCCCCTTTAGGGACTGGAGGGGGTTGGAAGGTCTCCCCGGAGCCTTCTCTTCTCCAGGCTGAACCCCCCCAGCTCTCTCAGCCTGTCCTCACAGCAGAGGGGCTCCAGCCCTCGGAGCATCTTCGTTGTCCTCCTCTGGCCCTGCTCCAACAGGTCCATGTCCTTCTTGTGCTGAGGGCTCCAGAGGTGCTGGAGCTCCATGACATGTTGTGGAAGAAAAGGGGGATATTTGGATTTGGTATCCGGCTGTATGCTCCAGACCACTGAAAGCTTTTCCATGAGAGTCCCTCTGTGGCCATGCTGATGGGGCTCCTCAGAGGATTTCGGCTTCTTCCCTGCCTTGCAAACTTGCAGCAGGGTTCTGTGAACTTATTTTAAACATGTTAATTGCCTCTGGTTCTCTCCACCCCTGTGAAAACAAGCGTGCTTGAGCTGCTGAGCCTCCCAGGTCGCGTCCGTATCTCAGAAATGACGGAGAAAGTCAGAGAAAACAGTTTTTCACCTACGCTGCCCTGGCATCTCCCGGCTGCCCTTGTCCCCCTGCCCGGCTGGGACCTTGCGGGGCACTTTGGGAAAAACAAGGTGGCATCTCTGTGCAGGTTTGCAGCACTCGAAGTCAGGGTGATTGAGCAGAGCAAAGCAGGGAATATCCGATTTTATTTGTGCCCCCACCTGCCCTGTGCGTGACAGAGAACATGCAGAGCTGAGCTTTGTGGCTAGTTCTTGGTCTCCAGGGCCATAAACATTACTTTACTCAGAGTCTCCCCTTGTCCCCAGGTCCCTGGGGGCACCTTTTTGTTCACATTCCGTACCTCACGCATCCCCCGGGATGGGACTGTCAAGTACTCGTGCCACATGACTCATAAGAAAAACCCACACAAAGCAATCCCAGTTCCCATATTTGAGTCGGGAGTGGGAAAACCCACTCTTCTGGCTTCGGTCTGGCTTTTTTTTTTTTCTTTTTCATTCAAATGACATCTGCGCCCACACTCTTCCCGAAGCCAATTGAACAAGACAGATGTACACGCCATCCCCTTATTCTTCTCCGAGATGCTCTCCGGCAGCGGCCAGCCCGTCACCGGCCGGCGGCATCGCTGGGCAAAGTCAACACCCCTGACAGTGTAATGGATTTCATTCCTTTATCTTTCTAGGTGCAGCCCATATTTTATCTCCCCTCTCCTGCTCCACGGGAGCTCCCAGTGGGTCAGGGATCCGTAGTCCGCTGGGTGTTTTAATCAAACAGTGCTTTGCCTGCCTGGCCCTCGAGTGTCAGAGCGTGGGCACGGGCATCGGAGGAGAGCAACAAAGAGCAAAAAAAGGAGACAAAACGATATGTGGTAATTAAGTTATTCTTCATCTTCGAGATTGCTGCCGAGGACAAGACTGGTACAATGAGCCCGAGGCACTTCTCCCTTCATTCCTCTCTGTCTCAGTGCCTGTGACATGGAAGATGAATATGCAGCATTTTCTATTTGGGCTACTAAAACGCCCATTAAATGCCAGCAGGGAAAAATGATACACAAAATCATAGAATTGTAGGGTGGGAAGGGACCTCTGGAGATCATCCCGTCCAACCCCCTGCCAGAGCAGGGTCACCCACAGCAGGTGGCACAGGAACGCGTCCAGGCGGGGTTGGAATGTCTCCAGAGACGGAGACTCCCCCACCTCTCTGGACAGCCTGGGCCAGGGCTCTGACACCCTCACACCAAAGAAGTTCCTCCTCATGTTGAGGTGGAACTTCCCATGGTCAAGTTTGTGCCCGTTCCCCCTTGTCCTGTCCCTGGGCACCACTGAGAAGAGCCTGGCCCCATCCTCCTGACACCCACCCTTTCAGTATTTAGAAGCGTTGATAAGATCCCCCCTTGCTATACGTAAATACCAGAACGCTGCTACCCTTTGTGCCTGAGAGAAGCGCATCCCTTCTTCACCTGGAGAGAGGCCGGGCCGGGGCTGGCCAGGTCTGGCGATGGGCAGAGCTCCGGCGCCTGCCCGGCACAACCCTGCTGTGCCGAAAGACAAGGAGGTGCTCGTTTGACTTTGTCTCTGCAAACCTGGTGACCTACTGCATGTCTGAACCCCGTTTTCCAACCAGGAGATGCTGTAAAGGATTTACCTTTACGTTTAATGCCCTCCTGCCCCTCACCTGTTGCAAGACCAGAAGAGTTACAGGTGTCTTGACAGCCTGAGCTCAAGAAGCCTTTACCTGGTGTGCAACAAACTAGTGCCCTCTGATGAAGACTTTTCCATTTATATCACTGCAAAAGGCTCCCCGTGATGGGATGGGACCATCTGGGATGTCACGGTACCCCAAGTGGGACAGGCACAGTGAAGATGTCCTGTCCTTGATGCAACACCATCACAGCATTGCCCCAGTGCCAGAATCCCAGGTGAGATTTGAGGAAAAGAAATAAAAATGAACAGAAATAAACCCAAGTAACGACTACAAAAAAAAAAAAAAAAAAAAAAAAAAAATCCTTGTGGTTTCTCAGTGCTTTGAATTGGGTCCTGGACAAGTGGCTCTCACCTAGAGAACATGAGACAGATCCTCTTGCAGGGTCAGCCGGGGGTGGGAGGCAATCATCTCACCCACCAACGGGCACCTTCTTTGGAGATAAAGTCCTGGCCTTCCCCCCACCTTGTCCCTCTCCTCCTTATAATCCCGTTGAGTCCATCTGCCTTTTGCAGATGGCAGGAGCTTGTCCCCAGCACCAGCGCCGGGGCCGACTATCTCCAGCCCCACACCTTGCAGGCAAACACGGGTTGCCAGCAGACGCTCATTTCCACCCGCAGTAATCTTGGCAACATCTAAATAAAGAGAGCTGCCGGTGAGAGCTCCCGAGGAAGCCATCGGAGAGCAGATAAGCCGGGACTCTGTTGCCGATGCGTAATGCCAAGTTTCAAGCGACGGGGGGAGATTAGGATCGTTGTGTTATCTACTGTTATCTAATTCGAGGAAATAACCGTGTGCACGGCACATATTATCGAATGCACCGAACTCCTCCGAAAATGATATTAAGCCAGGAACTTCACAGTTCCAGCTGCCACTTCATCTTTAATTCACTTCCCCGCCCCCACACGCTCCTGGATTGCTGAAATCTCGGAGCAGTGGGTGGCCGGGCTGCCATATGTGCTCCATAAAGCTGAGGTGAGCTACAGGGTGGGATAAAAGCCTTTAATTCTGCGGTACTATGCTTGTCTTTTCTTTTTTTCTTTTTTTTTCTTCTATTTAAGCAATAAGCAGGGTTCTTTTAACAACATCTTTTTCGCTTTGTGGTTTTTTACGCTGCCCGTGGAAAGGGGAGGGAGGCCGGGCAGGGCTGTGCCACGGCGGGGTTTGGAACACACTGGTGTTACTGGTCTTGTGCTGGGCATCGTCAGGGAGCGGGTGCCCTGCACCACGTGGAGACGGCCCCTGACCTGGCACATTCATCATTTCAATGAAAACCGGGGGAAAACGGACGCTGGGAGTAGACACAAAAGGACTTGGTGATGGTGACGCGGGGGGTGGGTGACAGCGGCAGGGAGGGAGCCCAGGCGCGCTGGCTGCTGCCCTCCACCACCTCGCCTCCCCGTTCCATGTGCGGCACGTGCCGATTTTAATCTCCCACTCGCGATGCAGCAGGGAAGGATTTTTTTTTTTTTTTTTTTTTTTAATGGCAGGGGAATGGATGTGGTGTTTAAGCATCATCTCTAGTGACTTTTCGGCCTGACACGGCAAAGATTTAACGCTGCAGCGAGGCCAGCTCTGTGGGAACCTATAAAAATGCCTGCACAGCACAGTTTCTCATCAGAAAAAAAAAAAAAAAAAAAGAATTTTTTAATGGGGGAGTTTTTTCTGTTCATTGTCACTAGAGACTGAAGCCTTAGTCTTGGAAGCTGCTATTTAACTAGAGATGTAAATTTAAGGTTTACATCCAGCATGCTGGGGAAGGGATGCCTCCTTATGGGAATTGGCTGCTAAAGGCATGGCATCGCACCGCTGAACAACAGAGCTTGCTATTATGTTTATTCAAGGCTCATTTTGTTTAGATGGAGGTGCTGGAATAATAATACCTTGAAATCACCCATAACAGAGCTGATGGAGGGTGGTGGGGGGGGCACCAGTTCCCAGTATGTGGCTTGGGCACATCTTATTGCCAGCCTAAGCCCCTTCTTTACAATGGGCCTGAAGGGTCAGGGAGGAATTGGGGGCATTGGGGCCTGATGCTAACGAAGCACAGCAGTAGACAGTTCCTATCCCACAGCACTTACACCCTAATACAACTCCCTGGACACGGGCAAGGTGAGGTTCACGGTTTCTTGGTGGGTCCAGGCTGAACGGGCGCAGCGGTGGGTCCTGGCTGAGGGCATGGAGGTGAAAATGGCACAACCAACTGGAGACTGGATGCCGGGGAGCTCCGGAAGTCATCCCGGGGTCTTTGCTCAGTTCTCAGCCACTGCCTGGTAGACACCAGAGGGCAAACAATTCCTTTCCAAATGTATTTGCTCTGAGTCTATGGGAGGAAGTAGCTGGGAGTGGGGCTGGAGCTGGGGTTTCCCACCTGTTTTTTGGAATAAGTGCCCCGTAAAGTTTTTGGTGCTTAACTTGCACTGAGATCTTCCCATCACGTGCAAAATACGCCTGGGAGCCTTTACGTGCAGAAAAAGAAAGACCCTGGCAGATATGGGCAAAGCCTGTGAACGGGTGCCCATGCCAGGTCACCCTCTGGTAACCCTTCTCCATCATGAGGTGAAGGACAAACCTCTGCCCAGGACTGGCACACACGGCCAAGGGTGTTCATGGGGTCTGCCACCCATGGCCAAGGGTGTTCATGGGGTCTGCCACCCACAGCCAAGGGTGTTCACGGGGTCTGCCACCCCCAGTGAGCCACCCCAGCCTCAGCCAAGTCACCTGCCTGAGCCTTATGGCCACCACGTGCCACAGCGTGAAACCCCTGCTGTGCGCAACGACAGCAAAAGGACCCTGCGACAAACAGCCCCTGGGTCCCTCTCCCATCGCTCGACTCCATCGAGGTGGGACAGACACATCCACTGCGTGGGCTTCACGTCTAAGCCGTAGGAAGCAGCAGTCTCAGGATCTCTGTCGTGATCTTTCTCCAGAGATGGCCTAGATGGAAATTTCCAGTTATTCAGCTGATGCACAAACTGCCACCGCTGCAGCGGCTGCGTGCTCGTCCTCGCTTTCGGCTGCTGCAAGGACATCAGATTTGGGCTCATATTTCCCTACTGAGTTTTGGGCAGTTGCTTGTGCCAGTTTAAGGTCACGGTCCTCATTGTCAATGCAGTTCATGGCTCAAACTCCAGCTTACATCAAAGAGTGGATTTTGATCTGTGAACAACCGTGACAGCCCGGCTCCTTCATGACAAGGCAGCTCGCAAAGCCAAGGGAAGGTGACACAGCTGGGGACAGAGAGCTCTCTGTTGAGGGGACCTGGAAATCTTCCCAAAGGGGTGAGGTGATCCAAATGGCTAACTGCAAGGAGGAAAACCGCAAAGCCTTTCTCTTGGAAAAAAAGCAAGAGTGATACCCGCGAGCAGCCGTCCTCACTTCAGCTGATATACCCGAGGTATTAAAAATAATGAAAAAAAAAAAATTAAAATATCACAAAATACTCACAAATGTGCACCTGAAGGAGCAATCACTGATTGCTCCAGGGATTCCCCTAGAGACAGGGGGTGTTTGCACTGTCTCTGGCTCGACACGGAGCTTTGCCAGCTAGATTGGCTCTCCTGGATCCGCAAAGACCGTTGCTGCGGAGGGAGAGGCACCATCAACAGCCAAACCGAAAAACGGAACAGCCCAAACCCCTCCCTCGCAGCCGGGGCCGCGCAGGGCGCCCGTATCACCGCCCGAGAGGCGGCTCTTTTGATGTCGGCCGTCCTGCTCGCTTTCTCTTCTCTAGCTAAACATCTACATGGAAATTAATGTTGACCCTCCGAGAGAATAGTTTCACTTCAAAAACGTCCAGAAGACTTATTTCAAACGTTTCAATGTTTCCCTGTTTTTGAAGGGGGAGAGATGCCAAGATCTTTGCTGTTAGCGCTTCTGATGCTGAAAACCCGGCAACTTCTGCAGGATGGGAAGGGAAGGGTCAACTCCAAACTCCCCGAGCATCCCTGCTTGATTTCTCCCAAATCCTGCTCTCTTCCCCCCGCTTCCAGCCCCCTCGGCCACCCCAGCCCGGGGTAAGGCCACCGCAGCCAAAGCCCAGCAGCAGAGACAAGCAAAGGGCTGTTGGACATCACCAAAGCACAAAGGGTGAATAATCAGAGGCGCGTTTCTGTGGAAATGATAGAGAAACTAAATAGGGGGATGGACCTGGCACACCTGGGACACGGCAAGGCAGTGAAACCAGGGAGCATAATTAAAGCTAAATTACCCAAGGTTTTATTTATTATTAGTGGACTGCAACAGACACAAACAGTAAAAAATGCAGCCTTTCTGCCAAAGTGCTTGCTGACCAGAATAACGGTGGTGGTTTTTTTTTTTTTGTTGTTTTTCTTTTTTTTTTTATTCTTGGACTATTTCCAAGTGATGAATAAAATCCAGGAAGGCCAGCTTGCAGCGTGCCGCAGAGCAGCTCAGGGAGAGGGGAAACACTCCGAGGGCCACCGTAACACCTTGCAGCACTGAATTTCACAGATTGGGCAAAAAAAAAATAATAAAAAAAAAAATCCACCATTGTTTCCCCACTTCTTTCTTCTCCCATCCTCACCAAACTCAAACAAGTTACGCGCATCTCTTTGGGGGCAGCTGGTATTGATCCGCACGCTTGATCCCTCGGCAGCACCGTGAACTTTCAGAGTTTGCATCGAACGCTCGGGCCAGGAGCGTTCAAATTTGCTCCCAACTACTTTTCTTTTCAAATGAGGACCCAGCAAATGATGTGAAAACAACCATTAATGCCTAATACCTGCTGGGGCGGAAAATAATCAAGAAAAGAACAGTTTTTACAAAAAAAGAAGGAAAAAAAAAAAAAAACCAAACCCCCCCAAAAAAGGAAGTCGGAGCTATTGAAAGCTAGGCTTTACCTATTAACTCTTGAAAATTGTCCAAACCACAACAAAAAGAAGATAGAACGGAGTGGGTGTTTGTTCTTGCTAAGTAATCATTGCTACATTATGCTAGTTTTTATGATTAATTGCAAGATGATGCTTCTGTATATGAATTTTTCCAAGTCTTTGTTCAATTATGGATTTTTTTTTTCAGATGTGGGGAGAAGAAATCAACCTTCCTTCCCTGCCCTGCCTTCAAGAAGCCACAATCATGAGCTTTTTTTGCTGCCTGGAAGAAGAAAGATAAAGAAACATAAAACAATCGCAGCAAAATGGTGCTGGGCCAGGAGAGGTTTGTGCTGGTTTTAACAGGCAGATGCTCCCGACTCCTGGATTAACGCATAATCACTTTTGGTTTGTGAGGCTGTCTTGGGACATATCCATTGTATCATCCCATCTGGGGTGAGCCTGGAAATAACACTGGGGCTGGAGAGCGCGTCTACATCCTCTTCCTCACCTAGGTCTCCAAGAGACCAGCAAGCTCAGTTGCTCTCCATGCCCCGGGTCCAACCTTGTCGTGGTCCTTTGAAGTCTGCCGCAAAGGAGTAATTGGTTTCCTCCTGCTGAAGCACATCTCCGAGTGGAAACCCTTGCCAGAAGTTGCCATTTACTCGTCATCTACATGCAAAGGCATGTAGCGACAGGACGAGGGGCAATGGTTTAAACTAGAGCAGGGCGGGTTTAGATCAGCCATTAGGGAGAAGTTCTTTACCCTGAGGGTGGTGAGACACTGGCCCAGGTTGCCCAGAGAGGGGGTGGAGGCCCCATCCCTGGAGACATTCAAGGCCAGGCTGGATGAGGCTCTGAGCAACCTGATCTAGTTCCATATGTCCCTGCTGAGTGCAGGGGGTTGGACGAGATGGCCTTTGGAGGTTCCTTCCCACCCAACACAGTCTGTGATCTTGCCCTGCCCTATTCCTCATATTGGTAGGTGGGAAACTAGAGGATGGGCTGAAGCTGAATGAAAACATGAGGACTAAAGCTGCAAAATCAAAGACCTACCAGTGTCGTTACGTTCAGTGTGGCTGAAGGTTGGCCCGGAGGTGGCTGCAGTCCCAAAGCACTCCATCCTATGGGGCATTTGTAGGGAAATATATAAAACCAGGGATAGGATCCTCCAGGGTTGTTTCCTCTCTGGTGATTTCCAAAGCCCAGTGAGCGACAAGCTCCTCTGGGGCTTGATCTCAATGTGATCATTCCTAATTTTTGCTGCAAAAACAACAACAACAAAAAAGAAGTTATTGCAGTTTTTCCATGAAGGTTTTTAGAATTCAGTTCTGAGTCTGCAGTTTTGACAGAAACTCAGCACTCCTTTTTCTTTTCTTGCTGGTTTCCAGCTTACTTGGAGACAAAAGATTAAAAAAACTCAATCTATTTGCCTTTGGTTTCTAAAGCGTATATACCTCCACCTCAGTGTGTAATCTAAGATGCTGTCTCCAGACTTCATCTGAAATACATCAGGCTGCCGGATTTGTTATATTTTGGGTTGTTAACATGTTGGTTTGCACTCTGACACCTCGAACGGTACCTTTTCTTGGGGAGCAAACAAACAAACCAGTCATTCCTAGGGCAAAACTGCCAGCAGGAAAGGCACGGCTGGGGGTGGTTTAAAACACTGGGGTTAAAAGGTGGGAAAAAAGGGAATGAAAGAAACAGAAAAATAGATGTACAAAGGGAAGAAGCAAAACGGCACATCATCCTGAATGGACATGGCCCTGTTAACCCTTATCAATAATTTATGCCTGCGAACATGGATTTTCCATTATTCTGATGAGACCAGCTCTGTTATAAATATGTTGTTTTGCACCTAAAATTAATCGAGTATTAAGAATTTACTAAAATTTTATTATTTTTTTTTCTCGCTTCCTTTTAGAGATAAACCCCCTGCATTTTTTCTTCCCCTCATACATTATTGAAACATCTCAGAGCGGGCTTAATTTTCAGGTAATTGTGCACGAAAGACAACCTGGAGGAAGCCATGAGTGTGTGGTGAGGGCTTCTCTCCAGCCTGCTCTAGGTTGTCCCCCTCAGCTCTTCCCTTTCCTAAGGAACATGCACATATAAAAAGCAAAGATCTCCATTTCCTTCCGGGGGAAGTCCAGTTCCCCGGCGCGGAGAGGCAGCAAAGCTCTTGCCTGCAGGTTCCTGCAGCACCTGGGGATCCTCAGCAGCTGCAATGGGGACATCATTTCCCAGCTCTGCCCCAACCTGCCCAGCCATTTGCCTGCAGAAAGCATTTTATCTTACATACCGGACCAGCACGGTTTCCAGCTGTCGCTCATCTGGATGTGCTCCGAATGAGCTACCAGCGCAGAGCATCTACCCCAGACTCATCTCCTCCAGACTCATCTCCTCCAGGAGCTCACAAGGCTTACCTCATCTTGCCTTGCAGATCAATCCTTGTTTTCCCCCCTCCTGCCACCTCCCACAGATCGTATACCTTTTTCCACCTCTCCCTCTCCTTTTTTTTCCCCTCTCCTCCTCTAACTGGAAGAGTAAGGGAATATGGGAAACTGAAGATTGCCAGCGTGCCAGCAGTCAGGGAACTGTAAGGGCTGATGCAACATGGTCTCCATAGAATCATAGCACGGTTCGGGTTAAAAAGGACCTTAAAGATCATCCAGTGCCACCCCCTGCCATGGACAGGAACACCTCCCACCAGACCAGGTTGCTCCAAGCCCCGTCCAACCTGGCCTTGGGCACCTCCAGGGATGGGGCATCCAAAGTATGGCCCTGATGCAGGAAGACACTAAATATTGTTCAGTTTAGAGAACAGGATGGGGTGAGACGGCATGAGTTCTCTCCTAATCCGCAACACCCACCTGGCCAGGCAAAAGAGAGCTTGAAATGAGGCAGAGACACGCTAGATTGTGCCAAGAGGTTGTTTGATGCCAATTTGAATAAATAGCTCGGCAAATCATTTTCCCTGGGAAACTAGAGGGTTCTTGTGCCAGAGGGTGAATGGAACCGTAGAAACCTTCTGTCAGGGCTACAATGCAGGGGAGAGCAGAGAAAATGTCACAACATGCCCTGTCCCTCCGGAGTTGGTCCTACCATAACACCTGCCTGGCACAGCAAACCAAGGCAGCACATAGGTGCGCTCGCTTGGTCACTGTGGTACTGGATGATGATGGAGAAATGGCACAAGTCGGGAATGGTCATCCCCAAAAGACCCAAGGAAAGAGAACACCAAGGCTCTGTAAGCAAAAGACACATTGCAACCCATCGGCAGGGCCCAAAACAATGAACTTCACCTCCAACATGATGTAGCACGACTGCTCCAGCCCAGGCGCATGCCTGTGACCAACAAGCACCAAACCTCCCACCTTGTTGACCACCGACCCGGAGAAAACCTACAACTACGATGTGATGCTGCTCCTCAGCATCAGCCTGCGGAGGTGGGACGGGTCCCGTTTCGCCTGTGACTTGTGCCTAGAAAAGCTGGAGGAGCTGCATCAGCCGACCCGTCCATGCAGAGGGAACGGAGGCAGCAGGAGCTGCGAGGCTACTCTTTAAAATCCCAGCCTCTGCATGAAAACAAATCATCGCTGAGGTCTCAACTTGCCAGCTTCGAAAGTCTCATTTTGGTTTGGTTTTCTGTCAGGAGTAAAACCACTTGAATTTATGCAGATTATGCACTCCTGCCAGGTGTTTATTTTATACGCTTTTCTTCCCCCCTGCTACACTATGAAAGAAAAATTGGGTAATATTTGCTAATGAGGCAAGCGGGATATTTTCGAGCCCCTTTAACTTACTAGGAATAAAATATATTTTTAAAAAATTGCTGACCCTTTAAACCTCAACAGTTAGTTTATCGCGGGGACATGTTTCTTAGTCAGCAAAGGGTCTTTCCTGAAGGAGTTATTTGTAATTCGTTAGTACCGGCGTAATAGCCACACTCCTAAACAATTCCTGCGCTTATAAAATACCATCTGGCATCATGCGCCAAGGGCTGTACGCTCTGTTGGTGTAAATCAGGATAGCTCCATTGACTTGAACGGGTTCTGGTGGCTTTACATCCCCTCGCCAGGCTGGCCCAGGAGCTCCTCTCGGAGGTCTCGTGTACCCTGTTTTATGGGAGCTGCTGGAACGCGGCGCTGCCGGGGAAGAATCGCTGCTCTGTGCAAAAGCACAAGGCTCAGTCCCGGCTGCAACGGGGGCGAGCCCGGCCCGGGGCACCCGCGGCGCTCTCAGGCTGTATTTATGGCTATTTGTATTAGGGCGAGCAGCACGTCCTCGGCGCCGATTAATAAAACCTGTCAGGAAATTCTGAGCGTAAGACGGGGGTAAGAAAAAAGTCCGATTTTGAAGCCACTCTAACTTGAGCTTAAGCTTTTTGCTGAATTAGGCGGCAGAGATGGATTTACATATGTTAAAGTAGATTTGCTGGGGTTATAGTCCACTTTTTTTTTTTCCATTAAAAAAAAAAAAAAAGGGAGCAAGAGGCATGAGAGAGATTTACAGGACACAGCCAATGAGAAAATTCACAGTTGGCGCTAATCAATCCAAATTAAAAACGTTTCCCACTCACAAATCCTGCCCACAAAATCTGAAAACTGCTTTAGAGCCTCCTGGGTTTTTAAAGGATGGATTCAGGCAGCCGGGAAGATGGCCCCAGACCAGCCACCAACAAATCTGGATCCAGGACCGGCTCCTTCCATGGCCCTGGGCGATGCCAAACCGCCCCATAAGATTTCCGAGGAATCAAAAGCCTCAAAGCTCCTCCCAGCTCCAGCCGCAGGGCTGTTGTACACCAGCTGCTTTCGGGATGGGGGGGAAAAAAAAAAAAAATCCTTACGTTTCTGGGTTTTCTCCATTTCCACTGGAAACTTTGTGGAGTTGGGCTCCAGGAAAAGCGATCAACCTCTCCTTTTAGAGAGCGATAACGTTTCAACAAACCCAAGCGAGGTTTCATCAGGGTTTTTGCCTGTAACACAAACCCCAGTGACATGAAGAGCTTGGTGCCCTGGAAATGCAGCAAAGAATAGAGGGGAGGGACTCCACATTTTGCAGAATTGGGACCTTTTCACGTTCCCGTTATGTTTTTTTCTTTTGTTTGTGTGGGGTTGCTTTTGTTTTGTTGTTGGTTTTTTTTTTTCCCCCCCCAGGTATTTGATATCCCAAACCCTAATCCATTAAATCTCCCTCCTCCTCCAGTAACAAAGCAACGCGAAAGCTTGAGGCAGTTTGTGTGCTGCGGTACAGAAGCCGCCGAGGCCCCGCGTCCCTCCCCGAAACGCAGCACCACACATCGCACGCATCTCCCCAGGCAAAAGAAAGGCTTCCAAATAAATAATTTCATTTAGGATTTCAAGTCTGGATCCAGCCCTGAAAGACACAAACCCACCCCCAGTTGTGTAACTCACCTCAGAGTCCTGCAAAGGCACTTCAGTGTTTGCACCAGCAGCAGCTTTAGAGGGATTTATAGCCCTGCATTTCCCTTCCCCATTCCTCCCAGGGTGCGGAGATGGGAGGTCACAGAATCACAGAATGGTGTGGGTTAGAATGGACCTCTGGGGATCACCCAGTCCCACCCCCGGCCAGAGCAGGGTCACCCACAGCAGGTGGCACAGGAATGCATCCAGGCGGGGTTGGAATGTCTCCAGAGACGGAGACTCCCCCACCTCTCTGGGCAGCCTGGGCCAGGGCTCTGCCACCCTCACAGCAAAGAAGTTCCTCCTCATGTTGAGGTGGAACTTCCCATGGTCAAGTTTGTGCCCGTTACCCCTTGTCCTGTCCCTGGGCACCCCTGAGAAGAGCCTGGCCCCATCCTCCTGACACCCACCCTTTCAGTATTTAGAAGCGTTGATGAGATCCCCCCTCAGGTGTCTTTTTTCCAGACTGAAGAGACCCAAATCCCTCAGCCTTTCTTCATAAGAGAGATGTTCCATCCCCTCAGCATCTTGGTAGCCCTTTGCTGTCCCCTCTCCAGCAGTCCTCCTTGTACTGGGGTTTTAGTTCCTGTTGGGGTTCTGCAAAACAGTGTGTTGGTCTCCTGTCCTCTTCAGTCCCTTGAGGGATGGCCTGCTTCATCCAGGAGCGTCCCTCACCGCCGTCGCTCACCGTGTCACTGCCCCGGTTCACAGCAGTGCTGAAAGGCTCCCGACATCACCGCTTTTATACCTAGTTTTGTTACAGCATTTTCTGCTTCAGCCCTGTGACTATTTGAAATTTTTAAGACCCAAAAAGAATGAACAGGGCGTACTTAAGCCCATGCAGACTGTCTTCTGAAAGCGAGTGCCGAGCTGGCCTGATTTGCGACTTGGAAAACTCTCGGCTGTCTCCTGCTGCCCAGATCCAGCCTCGAACAGCCCCGTTCCCAGTTTGTGCCTGTGCCCTGACCAACAGCATCTCCCAGGGATGGCAGAGACTCCTGGGGTCAGGAGAAGGCATCTCGAGGTGGGGCAGGACCCCGAGAGATGCTTTGGGGAAGGGAGGCAGCGATACAGAGGGAAGGAGGAAACACACTGAAGAAGAGGAGGCTGAGGGGAGACCTCATCACTCTCTACAACTACTTGAAAGGACATTGTAGAGAGGTTGGTGCTGGTCTCTTCTCACAGGTAATTAGCGATAGAACAAGAGGGAATGGCTTCAAGCTGCAGCAGGGGAGGTTTAGGCTGGACATTAGGAAAAAATTCTTCCCAGAAAGAGTGGTCAGACCCTGGAATAGGCTGCCCAGGGAGGTGGTGGAGTCACCATCCCTGAATGTGTTTCGGACTCGTTTAGATGTGGTGTTGGGGGATGTGGTGTAGGGGAGAACTTTGTAGAGTGGGGTTGATGGTTGGACTCGATGATCCCGAGGGTCTCTTCCAACCTGAATGATTCTATGATTCTATGAAATACGCTGAATTTCTGCAGCACCAAGCTTAAGTGAATTCTGACACTAATTAGCAGCTGTTAACGGCAATAACAAACAACTAAGAGTGGGAACGGGACAGAAGGAAGGTGAGGAGAAAGTGTAACAGCAGAGTCAAGCAAGGGAAGAAAAATAAAGACCCTTTCGGATGCTGTTGTCATTTGCCATAAAGCCTTGCAAACCCTGGCAATTTATCTGGGGCTCGCTCTTTCTCCTCTGCCCGTCTCCGCAGTGTTTCAAGACGCTGATAATTGCGGGAGGTGCAGTGTAGCCACTGGATAAGGGAGAAGAATGAATCCATCACAGCTTTCCCCCTCTCCCCCCTCGGTGCCTGACAGCTTCAAGTCATAAAACTTGGGGAACGCAGCGCTTTTGCCTTTGAGACAGGCAGCCTGGGAACGCGGTCAATATAGCTTTGTATCCCGTCGCCATTAAGACAAGCTTATCAGCAGGGTGCCAGGAGTGCAGACCACACCGGCTGACAGAAAAATCAAAGTTTCATTCTCTTTGCAATTCATATCTGGGCTCCTCTTGCCTCCTGGCTGGACCAGGCTCCCGGCCTGACTTTTACACGACGCTGTGGGTGCTCTGCCGGGCTTTGCTCTGAATTTTTCTGAGGGCGTCTTCTCTTAGACTTTGCCCTGTCCCACACAAATCCCATCCCTCCACGTTTCCACGCAAGATCATTTTGCGCAGAGGTAAAGAGATGAGCTCGCCGCTGAGACTCCAAAGCCAGAGGTACGGAAAAGCTCTCTGAAAGCAGCAGGTAAGGACTCCGGAGGGTCATTCCGCCTTTGTCATCCAAGATAAAAGCCTGACACAAGTTACAGCAGCTGAAAAACTGTGTTAAAAAAAATGGCTCATGTCTTGTGCAGATCCACAAGGCTCCTCGGGCTCCAGGCCAGTGGGAGGACCTCCTGGGAGATGGGATCCAGGCTCCGTAGCCCAGCCGAGAGCTCCCGGAGGGGCTCTGGGAGGGTATTTCTCACCTTTCTGCTCTGCTCCTTGCTAAGGCAACTCATGAGACAGTGGTAAAACCTCTGGAAAGACCAGGATTGCTTTGCTTTGCCTCTATCCCCCAAGCAGGGGTCTCCAGGGGTACCAAATAAGTACCACATGAAATGCTTGGGGTTGGCAGCTACAAGACAGCCGTTTTGAGAGAGAAACTTCTTCCTAAGACCTTGGTTGACCTCCTAGTCCTTGGGGAGGTACATCCCCTGATCACGCACCTTCCCAGAGAAGCACAGAGCCAAAGCCAGAGCAATGGGCACAATGAAGTTAAGCCGAACCAGCAGAAGTGCAAGTCGGAGTGGAGAACACCAGCAGGACCAAAGGACCCATCAGAATTTAGACCATGAAGCAAACAAACAAACAAACAAACAAATAATAATAAAAAAATAATCACATGTTACTGCTTCCTCAACAGTAGCACCAAAGTTTCTGACAGCATTAGACCATCAAATAGCAGAAGGAGGACAGTCACACAAAGCCCTGGCTGTTCCCACCTCCATCTCTATTTTTTGCAAAGAAGAACTTTTCTGTAATAGATTTCAGATTGCTCATAACGCAACTCCCTTTGTACAAATGCAGCTAACAACGCCGCGTTCCACCAAAAGGCCTATTACAAGATTCCCTCCAGTAATCAAGAAGGTTTTACAGTAATAATGTGAATAGAAATAAGCACGAGCAAAAATATCCTGGTTTTATACCCAGTCTAGCTTCATTTTTGGCCTTACATGAGCTTCTGTGGCTTGTTTGAGCATTTTCTTTGTTATCCTACAAGAACGTGTGTTCGGCTGTAAGGACTGGTGCTCCACGCTCTCACCCAGACACGTGTCATCCAGATGTGTCCTCGGCGAAGTTGGTGGAGTTGCAAAGGAATAGAAGAGGCCCAAGAGGTGTGTACGTTCACAAGGTTTATTCCTCTAGCTCTCCTGTTTCTTGCTTTTCCCCCTCATCTCATTCAAGCATCTTGGAATGACAGATGGTTAAAAATGGAAACTGCAAATGGAAGTGTGAAGTTTTGCACACAGCTTTTGGGCCATAATGAATCTCACCTGGCTTCCTACTCGGTGCAATACCGATGCTGGAAAGTGCAGAGACCTTAATTTTCCCAGCACACGGCTTAAAATGTCTCAGCTTTTCGTTGAAATGTCAGGGCTCCGTTACGTCCGTAATCCAATATAAATCCTGAGGGCAACCACATGGCTCTTGCTTGCCCTGCTGTAGAGGGGTGGGCTGCAAAGGCAGCCCCCCACTTTGGGAGCTGCATCTTTGCGCTGCCGAAGAGGGAGCAGACTCATGGCATCATGGAGAGATGGAATCGTAGAAGGAACCCCAAAGCAACCCGTCCTCCCAGTGCTGCACGGGGCTCCGATGCCAGAACACGCAAACACGAGCTCTGCACACCATCTTTTGGAGGAACGTCATCTTTTGGAGGAACATCACCCATTCTGCTTGGAAGAGAGGAAAAAAAAGTAAAATAAATATAACGCAGCATTTTTATAAATGAGATTTCCGCAAAGATGTATTATTCATTACGCAATAATTAGCCACATTTATGGACCCTGTCTCGGGAAGCCTGAGCCTGCAGAGCCGCAGCTGCACGGCCCCACATCGCCAGCATCGCTCAGCCTGGCCAAGACACAAAAGGCAGCGTCAGGGGTGGGCAAATCGAACCCAGAGGTTGGGGACACCAGGGTGAAAGCATCTGGCTCCTTCGCTTCCCTGTGCTACTGCCATGGATGGTTTTTTTTTAAGCACGCTCTTCTTTGTGGGGCTGGAAACACCCCGGTACGCCAGCACTCAGCTCTCCCTGCTGTCACAGTTTGAAATCAGTGGTCAGGGTCTGATCCTCCATGTGTCCACCACATCTCAGCAGTCATTTGCTAACAGACATGTTCCCTTTCTCAGCTTTTAGAGCGTCTGTCGCTATATATAGACCTAGTTTTCTCCCTCCAGGCAGCGCAGTCTTAAGTGCTTCATTAACAAAGGCATTTTATGCTCCCGAATGATGCCTGGCAGACCCTTGGAGCTTGAGCCCAGGGTGCAGCCCTGGTTCCTTCCCAGCTTGCTGACCTGTAGGGACCTCCAGGGATGAGGCGAGAGCAACGGGGGCCCCATCACCCCCCATAGCTGGGGGTCCTCTCCCCTCTGACATGGTCCCACAGGAGGGAGAAGCTCCCAGTTCCTTGTCCAGCCCCAGGATGGATACAGGCTCTGCTCAGGGGCCGAGGCTGGAGGACTGGCTCCGTGCTGGTGCTGCACTGGTTTATGCCAGGGCCTGGCCAGTTGGGTCTGGGCAGGGACAGAGCGAGCGGGCAGCCCTTCTGCTGCAGAGAGACCCTGCTCTCACCCCGGCAAGGGGAACACATTCAGGTAGAGGCAAAGTGATTTGAGATCACAGTGGTTTCAACAAGAGGTGGGAGGGAAAGCCAAAAAAAAAAAAAACAACCCCAAAACCAACAAACCCACCAACAAAACCCCCGCCAAACCCAAACAACCACACAAACCCCCAAAGAAACGAAAAAAGAGCCTTGATCAAGGTATCCAGAAGGCCTGAGAAATCTGAGATCAAGTCCAAGCCTCTGCTCTGCACACCCAGGCAGGCCGGATGGACGCGAGGACAGACCGAGGAGATTTGTGTGCCAACGATCTGGGCTAGTTTTGCTCTTTAAGAGTAAGAAGTTGAGAGACAAGATCTTCACTAAGAAGGAAAAAAATAAATTTCAAAGCAGAAATAAGACCTTTGTTTCCTGAACTTTGCGTCACATACATACACATATTTCATAGAGAAACAGTTTTGCACATCAGAGTGTCGCCCCCAGTCTTTTATGAAATTGCCTTTCTGTTTAGCAACGTGCCGAATCAATGGGGCCATTCCCCTTTCATATTTCTGTAATTAGCCTGTTCTAAATCTTTCAGCAGCTCTTCGGAAAGATGTTGATTATTTACAGGACGTGCAATTCAGATGTCACTGGATTATTAACCTTGGCTGTGTAGTTTTAAATGTCTGGATTAGTGGATATGATTTTGTTTCCTTCGCTTCAGGCTAGAAAAATATCAGGAAAAAGGCAGCACCGTAACCAGGTTAGAAAAGCCAGTGCCTCTACCACCACCTTGCACCCAAAAGTAAGAGGAAGGGAAGGGTTAGCAGCAGGAGTTGTGCTACACCAAGAGGTTGGGAATCAGGAACTCCAGCCCCAAAACTACCACTGGTGAGAGGTGGTGTGGAAGGTCAGTGCAGAACAGCACTAAACTCTGCTTTCAACAGGGGAAACACAGAGACTGAAGTTGCCCAGAGAGGGGGTGGAGGCCCCATCCCTGGAGACATTCAAGGCCAGGCTGGATGAGGCTCTGAGCAACCAGATCTAGTTCCAGATGTCCCTGCTGAGTGCAGGGGATCGGACCAGATGGCCTTTGGAGGTCCCTTCCAACCCAACATGTTCTATGATGTTGAGGGCAAAACCCTACAGCAGCTTCACAAGTCCCTGGGCACAGCTCCTCATGCACCGATAGCACCAGGAGCCGATTTCCAGTCCTGCCTCTGCCTCGCTACGGGATTTTGGGAACGCATCCTCTGCTCTCCTATTCTCCATCTCTTTGCAAACAGGAGATGGGAACGTGCTTAGACATAACGCCGAAGAGGCGACAGAAATATCTGCTGCTCCGGAGGCAGCTCTGTTCTGAAACGCAGCTGCCAAAACGGCACCGTCAGCCACAGGATGCGAACCAGTTCATCCCCCCAGCTGCTTTTCTTGTACACCAAGGACTGAAGAACGTCCCTCCATGCTCCAAACAGCATTAGAGGGGCTAAAGACTGTCCCTTCCACCAGACCTGCGTGGAGCTGGCTGGAATTCCTCAGGACAGAAGGATTTCATATCCTTCCGCAGTCACCTTAGCCATTGGCTCTCATTGAAACGATGCAAGAAGGAGCACCAAGGGGTGCCCCAAGCCTTTGGGAGAGAGGAGTTAAGGGACCACAATTATTTCTGTCAGGTTTGGGGACAGGTATTGAAGGATTCCCACAGATGATGAATGCAGCCAGCTGCTGGGTCTGTCTCCAACGCAGGAAAAAGGTGGCACAAAGTCCTGCCAGGCAGCTCCTAAGGACCACAGACCCATAGGTTTGGTGTGTACAGAAGCAAATAGAGGAACATCAGCAAGTCTATATTTGTAAATACAAATATTAGAGTGATTTGAAAGCGCGCAGTTCTCAATGCACTAGAAATGTCAGAAAACACTCTGTGCTCTCTCAGAGATATTTCACTTTGATTTTGATCCTTTTTTTAGACAGCTGCTTTTACAGTAAATTTGAAGGAAATGTTGAAGTGGAAAGTTGTTTTGCATGAAGCCTCCCCAAGGTTTTCAACTCTGCATGGGCTTTTCTGTTTATTTTTGGGTTATTTTACAGGAGTAATTTTGCAGAGCTAACCCAAATATGCAAGCGTGTTCTCTTGTTGCTACTCCACGGTTTTCGCTGACAGTAATCCATCTTATCCCAGTGAGGAGCAGCAGGAAGAACTCCTGTCACTACCAAGAAATGAAGGAAAAAAAAAACCAAAAAACCAAAAACCCCACCAAAAAACAGTTGAAAATTTCTGTGAGGCTCAGGAAACTCCCTTCAGCATCAAACATGGTGAAGAAAATGCCATCAATGATTTCCCCCTTGTAATTAGGTTTGCAAAGGTTGACTTGCAAGGAATTAAAACACGGAAACATTTAAAATATCAGTGAGTTCTGGCATCCTAAGTAATGTGACATTTATATGATAATTTGGCAATTAAATATGTAAGCAAGGATGCTTTTTCTTTTCAAACACGAAGGCACGGTACTTTCGCAAAACAGCTTCCAGCAGTTTACAGGTTCACCTTCTGACTCGAGTGGAAAAATATTATTTGCAACGGGTGGGTGGGGGACACTTCCACCAGCACATCGGCAGCATCTCACAGCCCAGCCGCACCAACTCCATTTAGGGGAGCTCCAGGTGGAAACTGCCTAAAAACTGGGACGCTTACTATCGCTAATTGGGGGAAAGAGCATGGGTCAGGGCTGCTTGTGCAGCCCAGCAGAGACACCTTCACTGCTTACTGCCAGGATCCCCAGATGAGCAAGAAAAACCCCAACAGAAGCACTAACAGCCTGGATACGGGTTATATTTGCCCACGGGGAAGAGCCCCGTAGCCTAACCCGGGTGCACCCAACCCTGTAACACCCCCAAGAACACAAGATCACCCATCGATAGGGGCAGGTTCGGTCATCACTCCTCCTGAAAATTTAATGCACCAGCTTAAACCGAAGATACGTGCAGAAGTAAAATCATTCGCCAAGTTGTACGAGTGGACGAGACCCCAGAAAGTGGAGGTTGTGCCTGTGCTGGGAAGGGGCATTAGGTGGAGCAGACAAAGGTCTCCCTTCAGCCAGGCTCTGACTGCATCACCCCCCGCCCCCGACACCAACCACATCCTTTCCGCGCATCTCAGCAACTCGCTTCCTGCGCTGATGAATAATTTGGAGTGCCTCAGCCATTATTAAATAATAAAGATTCTTTTCCTTGCAGAAATAATTGAATACAGGAGCTGAGAAATTGAGGTCACCTGGAGCTCTGCCCCCTTCGACAACGCTGCTCCCACCAAGATGTCGATCCTCCTGGCGCCAGCGGAGCGGGCGGTTATTGGAGCCACGGGGCTTGGCAGGGCCGGGCTCGTCGATGCTTGTCCTCTCACCTTGGGGCTGCCGAGAGGGAGCAGGGAAATTTCAAAGCTGGCATTAAGGCTGTGGTGACTCGACTCTCCAGAGGGACAAGTATAACTGAAGTTTACGATGGCCTTGGCTACATCACCCAACTGGGAGCCTGCTGCTGCAGACCAGATATGGGGAAGCTTAAATTCAAACTTACTAACAACAATAAATCTAGGAAAACTCCGGTTGCCTCAAGCCCTCTCCCCTCCTGCTGGCTTCCCCTTATTGCTGTGTCCTCAGCCGGTGGCTCTCAATCACACGCCGCAGAAGCATTTGCTCCAGGTTGATTCCAAGTGGATGGAGAGTCATGGCTGAGATGTGTCCCCCTGTCTCTAGCCTTGTCATCCACTGGGGAAGAAAAAGCCACCAAGAAAAACCACTGGCAGAACTGCACCGATCCTCATGGAGCTGAACCTAGCCCACCTTCAATCGAGCAACTTTTTCCCCCTTCTCTTCCTCCCCTGATCTCACAACGTTCCTCAAAACCAGGAAGGCGGCAACCAGAGTATCACATTTTTCTGTCCGTCTCTCTTCACATTCCTGTGCGTGCACTGATAAACAGAATTCTCCTTGACCGTTACATGAATAATGGCTTATCTCAGGAGTAAAAATCCTATTGATACAGAATCCAGCCACAAAGAAAGTAGGACCCAGTCACAAAGAAAGTAATGTGGGTTTAGATGAGTTACACTAATAGCCCATACAATGCAATGTGGAATGAGTTATCTTTCTGTAGGATTTCCCTGAGCCAATTAAATGGCAAGAGGAGAAGTAGCAGTAAGCGTATGATGTACGGTATGGGACTGACAGTGCAAACATTTACTCAGGGGGAAGGATGAATTCACTGTGTCATGAGAAAAAATGCGAGAACTGCCAGCCCCCACAAATAAAAGACCTCAAAATGAAGTCAGCTTGCCCTGAATCCTGAAATCAAATACATCACAATGAAGACATTTGGACAGACTTCCAGGGCCAAACTTTCTGCTTGGGGACTCTCTGCACTAATTAGGTACAATTAAAACTGCTTAAAGAGCGCTAATGCATTTGCCACGCACGGAGAATTGTCATCTCCTCATAAACACATCGTGTTGGATCCAGTGTTTGTGACAAGGCGATGACTAACTCCACCGGGCTGAAGTGAGAACTTCCCCAAAGACCTTGTTTGAGCATCCTGCAGAAAGCAGAGCTCTGCTCCATCACAAGCGAGTCTCTCCATCTTGTATTCCCTGTGAATCGCTGAAGAACAAAACCTTCCGAAAGTCCCACCTCTCTTTCTGAGCGTGACCCTGAGCGTGTCACCAGGCCCAGGGTGGGCCTGGATGCCTGTTAGTTTGTGCACATCACACTACTGTTAAAAAAAAAAATAACATACAATAAAGTACAAAAAACCCCAAACCATTCAATATATTTCTATTCCATGAAATAAAAACTTGAGCCCAAATTTTGCAGTTAACTTTGGATAGCATGCGCACAGAAACCTGAGGCTTCTTTGGGCAAAAAAGTTCATTTTCCAGATGTCCATCTGGAATTTTTTTTTAAAATTAGATTTCAACTTCTGCTTATGAAGTCCCCAGTTGTACAACGGGGACAATGGCAGAAGGCGGCAGCAGAAAGCACGCTCGCAACGGCTCAGCACAGAGAGCTTTGAGAGCTTTCCTTGGCAAATTCTCCAAAAGCTGAGCACGTGCATTCATTAATTCTAAGAAAGATAATCCATAATTACAAGTAAAGCCCAAACTGGGAAGGCCTGGTACGATTTTAAACTTTTCCCATACTGCACTTCGACAGCAAAATACTTTTGTTTACATGAGATTTTCGTTTTTGTTCCAGCTAATGTGACCTTGTGGATAAAGGAGGCAGAAAACCCCCCAAACCCCCGTGATACGTGTACACGCATGGGGAAAGTCTCTTCCTCCCCCAAGAGGAAAAAGCCCAACAAAACTGGAATTGTTCTGGGGCTTGTTTGAACTTCTAAAAATTGATTTCGGCAGCGAGGAGTCTGTGCTCGCCTCATTCATCGTCTCTGCCTGCCAACGTGCAGCATTTTTGTCTGGGTTGATAAGGGAATTTTTAATTATTGTAATTATCATTTGAAAATTGGGTCCCTGCCACAGACAATTGAAATTAGATTCTGTTACTTTTTATCTTTGTTAATGTCTTTTAATCTGAGGTTTCATTTCCTATGAGCAATAAAATATGTGTACGCATGCATACGTGTGCGCAGTTTAAGTTCACGCGAAGAGAGCCATGCACTCACGAAATCGATGTGAGCGTATTACACATGCCGGGCAGATTTTACAGCAGAAAGGACTGTTATGATCAGCTGGTTCGGTCTATTATGAAACAAGGGCCATGTCATTTCACCCTGTAATTTCTGCATCAGGTCACCTCTTTCAGAGAGGACATCCAGCCCTGACAAAACGACTTTGCGCAATGAAGAATCCCCTCACTTGGCTGGCGGACAGGATTTTCAAGGGTGACTCCTGATTTAGGACTCATGTAATATGCATTACGCAGCTCGGAGGGTAGGCACAGCCCACAGGTGAAGAAGGGGCGGAACAGGTTTATGATCCCATTATGGTCAGACGTTGGTTCTTTTCTGATGGCACTGTGACAAAGCTGCCCCATAGATTTGAATCTAAGATAATCTTTTTTCCACTAGGAACAGGATTGAGACCTCAGGAACTCACTTGACCTGCTCTTCTACACCTACCATCAGGTGAGAACCAACCATCTGAGCTGCACGAACCTCAGTGACCTTGGCATGGAAGTAGGGACAGCGGTCACCACGCTGCTGACACATCCCTGCATAGAACAGTCCTCCTTTCCATGTTATTTTCCAGCTACAGGTTTCCGCAGCCAGGAGACGGAGGTCTGCACCCAGATCTCCGCTCCACCTCTGTAAAGCCACCGCAGCCAGCCGGCCTGTTTGGGCACAGACTCAGCTGGCAACGTCGCTTTGGGTTTGCAGGCAAACCCTCCTGGTCTCCAAGCTGCTGAACGCAGCCAGGAAAAACAGCTTAAGCCACTGATATTTTTCTTAAGGTTTTTTTTTTTGCTCCCCACCTCTCTCCTACTGACCGTATTCCTCTGAGTCTTTCAGCCTGCCTAGTTGCCCACAGCTGTCCCTCAGAGCCCAAGGTGGTCACCGTTATTGACCATTATTTATTGTGTAAAGGCAGAGACGCAGCAGCCGCAGGGCAGGACTCACTCCAAAGGAAGCAGCTCCGCACTCCCCTGCCTTTTTCCTGCAGGACACAGTTCAGCCCACGCAGTTCTGGCACAGAGCGTGCGAAGGGCTTTTGTCCCCCCCCTGGATAAGAATGGTGTTGGCAGCCTGACTTGTCCCAAACGTGCATGGGCTCCCCAGCTCAGTGCACAAAAACCAAGCCAGTAGAAACCACAGATCCCAGACTGGCAGGGGATGGAAGGGACCTTCAGAGATCACCCAGTCCCACCCCCTGCCAGAGCAGGGTCACCCACAGCAGGTGGCACAGGAACGCGTCCAGGCGGGGTTGGAATGTCTCCAGAGACGGAGACTCCCCCACCTCTCTGGGCAGCCTGTGCCAGGGCTCTGACACCCTCACAGCAAAGAAGTTCCTCCTCATGTTCAGATGGAACTTCCCATGGTCAAGTTTGTGCCCGTTGCCCCTTGTCTACTGAAAAGAGTCCAGCCCCATCCTCTTGCCACCCACCCTTTAGCTATTGCTGAGCACTGATGAGATCCCCTCTCATCCCCCCCCCTCCAGCTGAACAGCCCCAGGGCTCTCATCCCTTCCTCAGAGAGATGTTCCAGTCCCTTGATCATCTTCATAACCTCCACTGGACTCTCTCCAGTAGTCCCTTGTCTTTCTTGACCCGGGGAGCCCAGAACTGGACCCAGCACTCCAGGTGCGGCCTCCCCAGGGCAGAGCAGAGGGGGAGGATGACCTCCCTCCACCTGCTGGCCACGCTTTTCTTGTTACACTCCAGGAGACCACTGGCCGCCTTGTCTCTGTCTCAGAGGCACTGGGGGAACTGCTCCCAATTTTGGGGAGTCTCCTCATGCTCTCTTGCTGCTCCATGGGACATGTTTCCTTCCAGCTGCAAGCCAGGGCTCACCCACCTGGCCAGTTCTGCTACCCATATCTCCCAGCCAAGGTGTAACCTTCAGGGCTTCAGCCAGACCTCAGATGAGGAAGCTATGAGAATAATGCCAAAAATCTCAGATAATAGTCATCTTCCCCCCCCCCCTCCTTCATAGATTTATGAATTTCCACCCAGATTTCTTCTTCCCTGAAGCTCCACAAAGGTCAGCTCTTTGAAATATGTAGAGCATGCAGAGCCTAAAGACAAGAGCGGTGCAGAGATTGAATCCCACGGGCAACGCCACCACCTCCCAGCCAGCCTTTGAGATTACAGACATCAACCTGGTTCTAAAATGTCTTGATTACCTTCCATGTACTTCATTTCATTCTTTTTTAAGGAGAGGTGATAGGGAGACATTGCTACTATTTCTGAGCCTCTTTACCAACCCACCATCACTTGTCGGTTGAAGGTAGGAGGGAGTCCTGGCGCAGAAAAACCTTCTAAGATGAAAGTGGGTTTAAAAGATAAGAAATGAGCTTCGAAAGAACAGTACTCCATCAGTACACGCCTTCACTGCTTTATAGGAACTGCTTAAAACCAAGGAAGAATCAAGGAGAAAGGTGGTTTAGAAAAAAAAGTTTTGTTTTGGTTTTTTTTCGTTTGGGTTTGTTTTTGGGTTTTTTTTGTAATATTAAAGAAGCTGAAGAGTTTTATTTGTTATGTGCCATATTATGAACTTCATTCAAAGCAAACCGTCGCTCTTAGAAGTGGTGAGGTAAGCCTTCCTGGTTTAATCTGCCTGCTCTGGAAAGGAAATAATCAGATCCTGCCTTTTGCATAGGCAGAGTTTTAATTACCTCTGAAACTTGCCTGGTCCCATATGAGCAGCTTTTCAAAAGCAATCTATTAACAAACAATAACCCCTCCGCTCGCTGCCTGCTACAGAGCAGATGCTATCGCTGCCTTTGCGCACGCCTGTTCCCTCCCCTGCTCCCCCCCATCCTGCTGCAACAGGGCTCAATTAATAAACTCCGCCGTTCCCGAGGAGAGCAGCGTGGAGAGAGGGCTGCCGGAGCCCCCCGGGCGGCCGAGGCTGGCGATGGGAGCAGGACAAGGACTGATAGAAGACGTGCACCTCGGGGCTGTGAGCACAGCTCCCAGGTTCAATTCCACCTATAATTTTCAGCAGTGGAAGAAACTGAAGCGACAGAGGAGGAGGAGGATGAGGACGTCTTTGGCAGCTGTGGCACTGCCAGCCTCGTTAGCTACTTGACTCCAGCACCAGGATAACGAAGCTGTGAGCCACCATCCTCTACTGCTGAGGATGAGATTCATGTCAGGTGTCCTAGACCTTCTGCCCTTCTGTGGAGAAGGGCCAGGAGGGTTTTCTCTTTTATCTCTAGCAGCAAAGAAAAAAAGGCAGATATTGGTGTTCTGGGCTTGCAGCTAATGTGAGATCGTGAGCGGCCAAACCTGCACATAATGACTGCGGTGTCCCAAGTAGCGCGCGGCTACCAGTAAAAAGGACAAAATAGCCTGTAATGGTGAGTCCCCGACCTTGGCAAAGGAAAAAAGGACATTTGTAAGACCTCACAGAGTGGGTATTGAAAAAAGCAAAAGCAGGGAGACCTCGGCTTTTAACCCCCCCAGCTCTGAAGGCTGGTCTCCAGCCGGCATTCAGCCCTGTGCACCAAGTCTTGCCCGTCCCTCCTTGGCCTGCGGATGCTCTGCTCTGGTGCGGTGGGGTCAGCGCGTGTCCCTGCGAGACGCGGGACTCCAGAAGGGGCACCCATCAGTGCACCACCCGGTCCCCAGCCCAGACCGAGGTCCCGTGGCTCCCAGCACCGTGCAAACACATCCCAGGAGAAAGCCACCTGGCATTTTGAAACACCAGCCACTTACCGCGCCGTTTCCATCTGCTCCTTCTGGAGACAACCTGCACCATCCACAGAGGTGAACGCCTCCGGTCACTGTGGCTATTCCATTCACAGGCATGAAGCCCTTACCCACACTGAGCAAGGCACGGGTTCCCCAGCACATTTTAAGATCGGCGCCCCACGGGGTATTGCAGGAGAGTGGGAACTCTGCAACACAAACCTCTTCAGAGCCAGGTCTCTTGGCTTTGCTCGAATAACCTCTCAAAACAGACCACGTCCCCCCCCAGTTTCTCGCCAGCTCACACAGGGGGAATGCAGATCCCCTGTATCTCTGGAGTAAGGGGCACCAGGTACCCATATCAGTGGGGCAGCTCTGTTCAGGGCCTTGCCTTGGGCTGGCAGATGATGGTGCACCACGTTTGGACACTTTCTGTAACACCTCCTTCCACTGAGCTCTTGCTCTGGAAGGATTCAGGAACAGCTTCTTTTTTTTTTTTTTTAAAAAAAAGGCATTTCAATCATCACTCTTTCATACTGAATGCACACCTGCCTTAGACCTATTGCTGTCATATTCATCATTTAAATTTGAGAGTCTAAAGCACCTAAAATGAAGTTCCCTTATTGCACCATTAACCCTCTTATGTATCTACTATTTTCAACCAAGCTACAGTGAACCTCTCTCACACCACACTTCTGAAGCATCAAACACCCAGGTTCCTCCCAGCAAAGGAGCTCAGACATAAGCAAGAATATTTATTCTCCAAAGCCAAATTGCATAGCACCTCATGACACAGCTTTCCCCAGTTCCCATCTTTCTTACCAGCAAATGAAAAGCACAGAAGCGACCTTAAGACCGCCCTGCAGGGCCTGGATACTCATCTTCTCCACCACCAGCTGCCACTACCTCTGTCCAACATCATTATAGAGACCAGCAAGCCTTTATTTAGTCTCGTTAAGAAAGACTAACAAGGCACAGATGGAGTGGGTTTGCTAATGGCGCAGGGCTGGCTGCTCTCTGTCCTCTTGGCCCTAGAAAGGACACGCTGCAGCGTCCCACCAGGCTCCCGAGAGACACGGCTCTGCAGCAGGAACAACGAAAGGGGCTGGAAAAGCGAGGACACCTTGGCTGCCTGCCCTGGACATGGAAATGCCAAAAATTTTGGGCAAAGCTTGGGGTTTTAGCCCATGGGGGTGGTAATCCCTGCTCTGTCCCTTGCCCGGGGATCGCTAGAAGCAGCGCAAGAACTTGAGGTCTTTGCTTGCTCCATGTCTCTTCAGAAAAAACGAGACCTATGACATTCTTTGTTTCTTCTTTTTAATGAAAAAGCATTTCCCCCATGACAGCAACTTTTAGCACCTATCACCTCCAGGATCCAACACTTCTTTAGAAAAATGAGCCAAGAGCCAATAAGGACCTGCCTTTTGGAACCTTTGCTGACGGCCCGCGTGGCTCTGATTAGTAATTAAACGCAGGAGGTCAGGGACCCTGCTCGATTGAAAAATGTTTCTTTGGTATTGGAGGACTGATGGGCCACAACAGAAAAACAAAACGGGAAACAAAAGGGAAGGAACAGTTTGATCCAGCCCCCGGCAGCAAATAAATCACCCTGACCAGGCGCTGTGCCGCGAGCGCGGCGTCTGCTGCCCCTGGGCCGATGCAGGAGCTCGCTCTCGGCTTGCAGATGCCGTAGCGACGGCGACGTTCCTCATCAACAGTGACTTGCTAGGATCCCGGTGACAAGCAGCACGCAAGGAGGGATGCGCTGGCTCTCTCTCATACAGCAGAGTAGTTGTCTTTTGGGGTGTCTGCCATGCTGGTGATGCTCAGGCTGGGATTTCAGAGTTCCTCCTGTTTTTCATAAGCCCACCATGCACTTGGGTCACAACAGCCGCAGGCTGGGGCAGAGCAGCTGGAGAGCTGCCGGGAAGAAAAGGGCCTGGGGGTGTTGGTCGACAGCTGGCTGAATACGAGCCAGCAGTGTGCCCAGGTGGCCAAGGTGGCCAACAGCACCCTGGCCTGTGTCGGGAACAGTGTGGCCAGCAGGGCTGGGGCAGTGACCGTCCCCCTGTACCGGGCGCTGGTGAGGCCCCACCTCAAGGGCTGTGTCCAGTTTTGGGCCCCTCACCTCAAAAAAAGACCTTGAGGGGCTGGAGCGTGTCCAGAGAAGGGCAACGGAGCTGGTGAGGGGTCTGGAGCACAAGTCTTGTGAGGAGCGGCTGAGGGAGCTGGGGGGGTTCAGCCTGGAGAAAAGGGGGCTGAGGGGAGACCTTCTCGCTCTCTCCAGCTCCCTGAAAGGAGGGGGGAGCCAGGGGGGGTCGGGCTCTTCTCCCAAGGAACAGGCCATGGGACAAGAGGAAATGGCCTCAAGTTGCGCCAGGCGAGGTTTAGGATGGATATTGGGAGACATTTTCTTCACCGAAAGGGTTGTCAAGTACTGGAACGGGCTGCCCAGGGCAGTGGTGGAGTCGCCATCCCTGGAGGTGTTTAAAAGCCGGGCAGACGCGGTGCTGAGGGACATGGGGTAGTGGTGGTTTGGGCAGTGTTGGGGTGATGGTTGGACTCGATGATCTGAAAGGTCCCTTCCAACCTCAACCATTCTATGACTCTATAAAACCACCCTATGGATGCATGAAAAGACTCAGCATCATCTTCCCAACAGCTTTGCTTCTGCATCCTTTGCTCCTGTGCCTAAAGAGCTTATCTTTTAGCCCTTGCTGCCTTTCCAACAGCTCAGGAAAAAAAACCTCCCTGCACCTTTCCGGCAGTTTTGGGGCCCTGGAGGACCAGAGCCAGGAGTGAGGAAAGGGAATGGAGAGCGGTGGCCTGGCTAGGTGTTAATGAGAAAGTGATTTGTCTCTCCAGGATGTCCTTGTGCTTCCCAGGAAAGTCATAGGGCTGAATTTCTGAATATTTAATATAGCTTCTTAATTAAGAAAAGGGTAAAAAAACCTGAGAGACACCATCCCCTACTGCAAGTTCAAGGCCAAAGCTTTAAATACAGGATAATCGCTCATCTCAAGGAAGCAGGGGGTAGCTGATTAAAAGGGGTGGCCTCGCAGTTAGATCTGTTTGGACCAGAGGAACAGGCCCTTCTGCGCTCACTACTCATGTTACACTCAACATTTGCCCTGTAGACCGAAAGTCTTCAGGATTTTAGAAGTGGTTTTACCCTATCCTGTCCTACAAAAGCTGAAAATCTAAAGTAAGGCTCAAAAAATGAAGACTCTAACAAAGTAATTAAAAAAAAAAAAAAAAAAGGCAAAAAGCCATGTCTGGTTCCACAGAAACATTTCAGTTTGGTAATTTCCAAAGGTTTCATTTCCATTTCAATCTTTCTTTTCGTCCTGTAGCTGAACTTACATTTCAAAGCAAAAAGCAAATTTGAAGCAAAATATAATAGTTCCATTTCTGGGAGTCACGGCGACCTACGGATAATTTTCAAAACTTTTCTCCGTTTTTTCCCCAAATGTAAAATCTGCTGAAATTGGTCCTTCCTTCTGAAATATTCTGGCTTTGATGAATCAACCTGTTATGATGAAAATTTTTTTGGCAAGTGACTCCCAGGCATACTCATTTCTCCCGTTAATATCCTGTACCGCAGCAGGAGACAATATGGCCTGCGGGACTGGCTCGGATTTAAGGCATGCAGCCGCTTTTCTCACTTCTACCTATTTTCTGCGACACCTCTCCCGATCTCCAGGTGTACTGCCCTGGCAGAAGGGATTGCGACACCGAAATATGAGTTATATCAGCTGCATCTCGGTCCCTGGCCGCGTGCACACTCCTACCTGCATCGAAGTGAAATGCATTTCTTGAAAACAGATATCTGGCCCTCTTTAATTAGCATCTGATTTGGCAACGCCAGCCGTACCGAGGCGCAGGCGGTTTGTTACTGCGGTTGCTGGCAGGTGGTCGCTTCCTACGCAACGATACAGTCAGCGTTGGTGACTGCGTTAACTTTGTTTTCCCTCTTCCCCCTTTTTTTTTCCACGTATGCGGTAAACTTTTTTGGGCCAAAAAAATATTATCTGTACGCAGAAAGTTAGGCTGCAAGAGCCACCGGGTCCAACAGAAACACAAGCCAGGCCTCAAATAAATAACCTTTGCCTATGGCCGTGGCCCACCTGAGCAATCTGCTGTGTCAACAGCGCTGATGAGGAGACGGAAAATCAAGGTTTTGATCAATTTGCATGAGGAGAAGCCGGAAGCAAACGCGTTGTACCATTAAGGGAAGCATTAGAAGCTCAAACGATCTGTGTGGTTGTTTTCTCCTAGTGGCAGGCACACCCAGGGGGATTCAAAATGTCCTTGAACTTCAGGAATAAGAGGAGGAAGAAGAAGGGGGGGGTGGGAAATAACAACATGATCAGTAGTTGCAAGAACATCGTCAGGTGATTAAAGAAAAACTGGAGGGAGCCTCACTACGCCTTTTTATTATAAGCAGCAGTGCCTAGTCGACCTTGCCTGATTCAAAGAAGGCAGGAAAGCAGAGATTGAAAGATATGCAGCCTCGTGCGCCAGCCCGCCCCGCCTGGAATTTAAATGATGGCATTAGTATTCAGGATCCTTGCATGTGTTTAAATGTGGATTAAAAATGCATTAATTGGTCTCGTTTTAACAAGCTCTTCTCTTTGTATATCAAATATTTGAAAGATTCGGTATTATCACCTCTTGTCTGTGCTGGAATTGAAGAGGAGAAAAGAAATGTAATTGAGGACTTAAGGAGTGTCTCCTCCTGTTTGCTCAGCACAGGGCTATCTGATTGAAAGCTCGGGGGAAAATGACTTTGATAAGTATATGAACAACATCTAAAGGCAACACAACTTGGCAAATGAGTACTGACACCCAAACAGAAGCGGTTTTGGCATGGGAAGCGGCTTTCCAGTAAATGCTGTATCAGAAGAACTGCTGGAGCGGGCTGCACCACATAACCTGTCCCTAGCAAGTGCCAGCACGAAGGAAAGATGCTCTGTTTGTTAAGACGTTAGCTCAGGATCTGAAAAACACAATTCAGATGTTTCCTCGGCTGCAGTTCCCAGTCTGACCTTGGGCAGGTCACTCCGACCAGCAATGGACCTCTTCTTGGACAGAGCTCCTCCAGCTCTTGATCCTTTCTCCCTGCTCCTACCTGGGAGACTGGGAGATGCTCAGACCTGCTACCAGCAAGGGGAACCCAGTGTGTGACCCACATGGAAAAGTGTGGCCTTATTGACTTTGAACCCGGCCTTAATCACTTGGATGCAACAGTCTGGTGAGCTCCAGCGAGCTTTGGAGACTCAGAGGGTTCACACCTGAGTGAAAACGCAGTTGCTTGGAGACCTCAACTGAGACATGAGCCTCACACAGATGACTCAGTTGAATGAAAAGGGTTAAATGCCCACGGAACTTGTCCCAGTTACAGAAGATACACAGGACAAGATGAAGGCTCTGATCTCCAGAGCCTCATCTCAGGGCTGTCCCCACAAGACATCAAGGTCTGCACAGGCGGGGAGCATCATCAGGCTTGCTGCAGAGCCCTGAAACCTATAGGCAGAACTTGAATTTCAGCTTTGATTCACGTGTGTATCCTGTGGCTATTCTTGTTGTCCAGAGGAATGCCTCATTGCTTTTTCTCTTGCTAAATCATATTGCCAAAAATCGGCTGAGAAAAGTGCAGCATTAATCCAAAGCTGGCTTGGACTGATTCAGACATAAGAACTGACCAGACCCTTCATTACCTGTTCGAGTGCATCTCAGGTACGGAGCATTCATGAGTTTGAAAACCTTCGATGACCTTTACTCGCGGGCATTCTCGCTACTACCTCCCTTTTGCCTTTTCATCTACAAATGAAAAAGTAATAGCCACCGAACTCATTTATTGCTGTTGAATCCGGTCACCGGGGGGATGTGGCAAAGGACCAGTAGGACTCAAGAACCAAGTGCAAGGCACTGCTGAATCCCTCACAACAGCCTTAAATCAGTGCCAGCTGCGACACATGCCCATGTCCTTCTTCATGGAGGACAACAGGAGCAGCAAAATTGAGCCAAAAAGCCCTAGCGAAGTCCTCATGGAATTTCACTCGGAAACCTCACGCGGAGAGACTGTAGCAACGTGAGGTTCTCACAGAAGTTTCGCCCTCACCGGTGTTTGAACTGCTTGTGCAAGTCTGAGCTAAAAGCCTGAATTAAGAAATGGTCTGAATCTCGAAAACTGGGCTTCATCCCGCGATAACCAGAGCACCTCTCCGCGTTGCCATAAATGCCGTGCTGAAGCTTCCTCATTAAGAAATTCCTAAGCATCGAGCTATACGCTGCCTGGATCTGCTCGAAGAAGGGGTCTAGCAATCAGCATAAAAACTTGCTGAACTGGAATTTGCATGTTTCTAGCTTTCGCTTAGCCATACGAACACATTTTGCAGCTAATCCCTGCTTCCCAGCAGGCAGAACCTCCCCTCTCCCCCCCCAAAAAACTCAAAATGTACAGGCTAAAAAAATACTCCCATCACTTTTGGAAGGTTCTGTTAATGGAGTGGGAGCAGGAGCTTGTGTTGGTTGAGTGCCACGATGGGTCTCTGCTGGCTTTGACAGGTCAGAGCTCTGCAAAAATGCAGTTTTTTGGGGAACGGGCTGGGGCTCGTCCAGGTTTTGAGGCTGATAGCCCCTGCTAGCACACGCAGGATCCGAATGCCCAATTCTTATTCCAATTAATGAGAACGCTGCTGTCCGGCTTTCCTCTGCAGCTTTGCGAAATCTCGGCCTGGGATGGCATTTGAGTCGCTGAGGTTTGGTACCTTCGGCGAGTTTTATTTTCAGCTGCAGGCTGGAATATTTCCGGACAAACTTTATGTAAAAATCACTCCAAACCCCGCCTGGGAATCCAGGCTCACATAAAAATGCTACGAACTTTTTGCTGGTTCCTAAGCTGGAGGCATTCTTTCCTTTCAACAACAAGAAACAGCTGGGGCTTGCATTTTCTCCCTGTGTTATCTGTTTACATACCCTATTTTGTCCTAACACCCGAGCCCCACAGACAGCCCCGGTGAGACTGGAGGGGTCTATGATACCCGTCTCGCGCATGGGAACCGCAGCACTAACTCCTTTATTTAAGCTTATATAGGAAAAGCAGAGATTTCAAGCCTGGCTTTCTGAGTCAAAAGGCTTCCCTCTGCTACCAGTCATCTGTTTTTCAGGGCACAGTGAGAAACGGAGGTTATACACACTTTGGATCACGCCTGGAGCCCCCCGAGGACATCACCCACCGCCTGGAAGTACTTGATTGCCTTCCAAAAATGCTAAAAAAATCACCAATATGGAAAGGCAGTCAAGGCGAGTGAAGCTTTCCCCCCCCCCCCCCTTTCTTTTTTATTTTATGTGACAAATTAACAGTGGAAGCACAATGCATTTTACAGTTTGGGTGTTAATCCTTAGTGTGCTGTGAAATGGAGAAGACACTCTCTGCGCCTCGGAAAACAAAGACGTGTCTCATAAGGGATATAAACACGGCAGGTCTCCCCGCGTAATCCGCACTCAGAGCGCCGCTTTCCTGCACAGGAGATGAAATCGTAATAGCATACACTTATTTACTTTTAAAAACCATCAATAATAGGAGATGTATAGCTGAACTCCGGGCTCTTCTCACATGCACTTAAAAACGAAATGAATCTTGAGGAGAAACAGAAACACATATATATGTGTATATAAGCAGGGCGAGTAAGCTACAGTACAAAACAAACTGAATTATCTATGTTTCTTTAAACTACATTCAAGACTACTTGCCATTATTAGCAATTTGTATCCAGAGAGCTCATATCAATCACAAAAGTGGGTCTGTATTATTCATTGCCGCTGTTCCACAGATGGGAAAACTAAGGCAGAGACAAGGGCTGACGTCGGCTGCTAATGGCCATGGGGGGAGCAGGACCCCGCTCTGGAATTCGGGGCACAGGGCTCTCCTCGCTGCTGCTAAACTCAGCTGGTGAATGCATCGAAGCCCTGCTCAATTTTGCATCCCTTTGGGCATCACCCTGCAGCCTCAGCCGGAAAAACAGCCGCAGGCACCTTCCCCCAGGGACAGGCACGTGGCTGGGGGGATCTGAAAGGTCCCTTCCAACCTGGATGATTCTATTCTACACCCGGAGTCCTGAGTCCAGCTCTGGAGCCCTCAGCACAAGAAGGACATGGACCTGTTGGAGCGGGTCCAGAGGAGGCCCCAGAGATGATCCGAGGGCTGGAGCCCCTCTGCTGTGGGGACAGGCTGAGAGAGCTGGGGGGGTTCAGCCTGGAGAAGAGAAGGCTCTGGGGAGACCTTCCAGCCCCTTCCAGTCCCTGAAGGGGCTCCAGGAAAGCTGGGGAGGGACTCTGGATCAGGGAGGGGAGCCATGGGACGGGGGGGAACGGTTTTACACTGGAAGAGGGAGATTTAGATGAGATATTGGGAAGAAATTGTTTGCTGTGAGGGGGGTGAGCCCCTGGCCCAGGTTGCCCAGAGAAGCTGTGGCTGCCCCATCCCTGGAGGGGTTCAAGGCCAGGTTGGACGGGGCTTGGAGCAACCTGGTCTGGTGGGAGGTGTCCCTGCCCAGGGCAGGGGGTGGCACTGGGTGGGCTTTAAGCTCCCTCCCAACCTGAACCATTCTGTGATTCTGTGTTTCCCAGTTGAGGACTGCCATGGTGGGACAGGCAAGGGATGGCTCCACCTCTGCCCTTTGGGAAGGCACATGTCCGACCCTCCACCTCTGGCTTTGCCCAAACCTGTGTCACACCTCCACTTTGCTTTGATTTACACCATTCTCCACATCCCAGGAGATCCCTCTGTGGACTTTTATTTTCCAGAGAGCCTTTCGTTGTAACAGGGTGCACAAGCGCAAATTCAAATCAGTCATCAACTTCCCACTGGGTTCAAAACACTCCTTTCACCATTTTAAATGATTTTTAAATGGATGCAATGCACTCGATCTTCCAGCTGAAATAACTTCTGTATTACCCTCCCAAGCCTGAATTCCTTTCCCCCCTCCCTTGCTCTCTGCTCACTTCAGATAATTCAATGGGGATTTATTTGAAAAGAGGTGGTGGGTCACAAATGAAGTAAAACGCTGACAGCAGGAGTTCCTACCCGTTCGCTGCTTATGTGAAAGGCAGGGAGCCAGATTTAGGGAGCTGTGGGATAGTTATCATTGGGCTGGTTGAAAATATTCCATCTCACCTGAGGGTTTTTTTTTTTTCATTCTTCTTCTTCTTTCCCCATAAGAATTGATTTTCCTTTGATTAAATGGTGTTTTTGCAAAACGCGCCTTTCCCCTTGTCTTGCTGGATGAAGGCAAACGCCTGAAAAACGGGACTCTAACTAGCCCTAGCCACGGGCCTGCCTGGAGGCGCTGCCAGGGAAGGTGCCTTCTGGGAAGTGTAGTTTGATTTAGGAAATCAAAGGTGCTGGAGGGAAGGGTGGAGGCACCCTGGAGCCAAGCTGTGCCCCCCGGCAGGATTTCTCGATTAAACTGCTCTGGCTTGTGGCTGAAAAGCAAGGCAGCTTCTGAATTCACACCAAGGCAAGCTCTCCTCTTTGATGAAAGACACACGAGCTTAGTTGGCAGCTCCTGGCGAAGTTTCCTCCCGAATCTCACTCCTCACCCCAGAAAACGCAATGCCTGGATGAGCCACGTATTCCTCCCCTGTGTCACCAAGACGGAGAGGCGCCAGAGGACCTTACCAGTGCTTTTGGCAGATGCCAAAGGTGTTACGCGAGGCGACTTTACAGGGAGACATTGCAAGTGAAGCGTGGATCCAGCAGTCCTTTGGGGATTAAGAGACGGACAAACCACTTGACTCCCCAAAATGATTTTAGAAGTGGTCTGTTTTCTCTTAAAAAAAAAGGTGTGTGGGGGGACACACACGCTTATAAGAAAGATGGGGACAGAGTCTTTAACAGGGCCTGTAGCGATAGGACAAGGGTTAATGGTTTTAAAGTGAAAGAGCAGAGATTCAGCCTAGATATAAGGAGAGATTTTTTGCTGTGAGGGGGGTGAGACCCTGGCCCAGGTTGCCCAGAGAAGCTGTGGCTGCCCCATCCCTGGAAACACTCCAGGCCAGGCTGGAGGGGGCTTGGAGCAACATGGTCTAGTTGAAGATGTCCTTGCTCACGGCTGGGGGATTGGACTAGGTGGCCTTTAAAGGACCCTTCCAACCCAAACCATTCTATGATTCTTTGATTCTTTATTCGGGACCGTCTTCTTTATTTCAAAGCCAGTGTGAACAGATAATGCCCACCGCAAGCTGCAGTAATAAAAACTATCATGGCTGTTATTCCTGACGGGAGCGCAGCCCTTCTCTGCCGGAATCCCAAGCCGTCAGGGGTTTGTGTGCCCTACAGTAGGGTTACTTAAACACTTAAGAGACTTGGCATGAACCGAGCTGCATTTGAACCGTGGTCGTTCAAACCAAAAGCAGCAAGATTTGGGTATCTGCCATCTGCATTAGCTGTGCTGGCCCTTGCCCTCCGTTGCAAATGCTTTCTTTCCTCCAATGCTTGAGGTCCCTTCCAGCCCCACCATTGCTCGTTCATTAGCTGGTTGCTCCATTAATGACTTGCCATTGTCAGAAGCTCCAAAGAGATCCCTTGTTTTAATTAATCCAGAAAAAGCACCACCACTCTCATGCTGCTGCCGCAGTCCAGGGCACCTAAAACTGACCTTTGCAGCTTTTTAAATGGCATTAATTAAACAGAGCTTGTTGGCTGGAGTCTTTCCAGTCCCATCCTGCAGCACATGGCATCTCTCCTGAGTTTGTCAAAGCCCTTTGGGATATGCCCTACTTCACCAAAAAGTCTGCCTGGATCCTGCCCCTCCTTGAGCCAGGCCAACAAATCCACATAAAAACTTCTGGAAGTGAGCTTGAAAATCCTGCAAGAGGGAAAATTTCTGGAAGCTGGACATCAGTGATGGTTCAGAAGAACCGTCAGAGGAACATCCCCGTCTCCTTTCAGCTGAGGACGTCCCAGCAGACACCTGGCACATCTTGGGTCAGGCTCAACCCAGGCATGGTAAAAAGGGGTTAAACTGTATGAAAAAGGGTTAAACTGCCCAGAGCAAAGGAATTTTTTTTGGGGAAAAGGAGTTCTGTGGCTCCCTCTCTAGATGAAAAAGGGAAAATTAAGTTGCGTTCCTGCCGTCTGTTTAAGAGCTTGCTTACAAGGGTAAATTAATCCAAAATTAACCAGTGGTGTGAATTGCAAGTGGATTAGTTAAATTACATTAAACCCAGGTCAGGATACTTTCATTTAAAATTAAAGTGGCCTTAATTTAATTTGGCTCAAGTCACTTCAAAAGTGAATTAAGTAAAACTTAATTACGGACCCTTTAATTCCAAATGAGTGTGTCTACATAGGTTGTTTAATGTGCTTTCATTTATCCATTTTAAGAATTAATCTTGATGAGCTTTTTCCGAATCTCCCCATGGTAGACGGACCCTCATTTGTATAGTGAAAACCCTCCGATTCCCTCTAAAAGTGAAAAAAAAAAAAAACAAACCCAAAGCAAAAAGAAAAAGACGAGTGACTTCTGTCTCCAGCCAGACAAAATCATGATGCCGCCTTGCATTGCCCTGTGGGCCGGCACCGGGAACCGCTGTGCCTGGAGGAATTTCTCCTCGAAGCTATTTGCTGGCAATACTCCTTCCTACCAGCTCCCATCAATATTTCCAGCAGCTCCCTCTTTGCTGTGCTTTCCCAGAGCCACTGAGAACCCGTAAGGGCTCAACCTGCTCCGCCGGGAGCAAGCCGTGATTTTTTATATTATTTTTTTTTTGCAAGGGATTTTTGCAGTGCATCCTGTGCAGTTATTTACAGCCACGAAGTGCAGAGACCTGTCAAGCACACGCAAATGGCTGCGAAGGGGAAACAGCTTTAATTCCCGTCCTCCCTTTCCCTCCTCTTCTTCCAGCAGCACTGCCTGCCTCAGGGATGGAGACTCAGACCTCACCGTGGGAATGGCCACTGCTCCATCATTTTTAGCGGGGGGACATGTATTTTTAAGGTCCCTTTCAACCTAAACCGTTCCATGATTGTATGTCTGTTGTGAATGTGTCCTCCAACCTGGGAGCAAAATGTTTCTGGCCCAGAAGCCACCACTAATGAGCCCCAATGACACAGGAGAGGTGGGTGGCATCAAGATGCTGTGGAGACGCAGCAATGAATCACTAATGCCAAAAAATGCCCGAAATAAGGTGAGAAAGACACGGCCAAAATTCCTCATTTTCCTCCCAGAAAATGATGTTAACACCCAAGCATTCCCTGCAAAGGGCTTTGAATGTAACCGAGATGTATTTTGGACCCAAAATCACTGCTTGGAAGCACTTTTCTGGCCAGCCATGCTATTTGTCCCCGCTGTGGGTTGCTCAGCAGTAGCTGACTCTTCGTCTCCTTCTGGTTACGTGCGTGATGGAGAAAAGAAGTTATTCCTCACCGAACAGCACAATTTAACCTTCAACACCATCGCCCTAACCAGGACTCCTTATCCCAGCGCTACCTGGATGCGGGCTGGAGACAAACCAGAAGGAAGGGTAGATGCATCCTCAGCAGCTCATCCTGCCTCACCCGCATCCTGCATCCCACCCCGGCCTCTCTGCTCCAGAGCTGGTCCCTCGGCTGGGTCATCTATCATTTCAACAAGATTAATTTCCATTTTTTCCGAGGTGCCGGGAAAGCCGCTGAGTTTCCGCACGCTTTCGGAGATTGCTTCTTCCTTGCTGAGAGGCGTCGAGGGGGGGGCTGCTGCCTCCCGTGCTGTTTGCTGACGCTGCTCTTGCTCTTTTCTCAGAGCGTGGAAACGCTTCCTGCTGTTTCCAGGCTGGTTTCCGAAGGAAATGGAGCCACGTGGGATCACCCTGGCTCGGGGTGTCTCTTTGCCTTTTCAGCCTCCTGACCGCGTTCAAAGAAATTTGGCAGAACTAGAGGGGCTGTAGCGAACATCCCGGGAGGAAAAGAAGGAGAGGAATGATTCCATGCATGCTATGGCTCCCGTCCTGTCTATATTCAGAGAGAAGGATGTTTTTAAAGGTGAGAGCTGTTTAAGATAAATGAGATAATCCTCTTTAAGTTCCAAAGTCTGTGCGCCCCCTCCCGCGATGTAAAACAAGGGGAAGAAGAGCTGCCCTACCACAGAGCTGCCCTGAGGAGGAATGCATTAAATCCACGCCAGCGGAGATGCAGCAGTGATAGGCAGAGTGTATTACGTTGCAGAATTGTGCTAGGTATTAATCATTTTGCATCCTAAAAAGGCGTCTGAGGAACTTAATTTGTCGTGGAAATGTCAGATAAGAGGGATGCCGCACGCCCAACTGAGAATAAACAGTGAATACCACGAAATGTTACTCCAAAATGACCTTTTACTTTATATTAAAGCAAACAGGTAAAAATCAAAGTCAAATCCCCAGCAGAGAGCACTGTGTGTGTGTGTGTGTGTGTGTGTGTTCGCAGACGTGTCGGTGTGCTCTAACAGGCTGGAGGCACTCGGAGCAGACCCGGCGCGGGGATGGGCTGACGTGGCTGTGCCTATCATCATCCCCGCTCCGGAAGGACGAGGAGCGATGTTTAGGTGGCTCAGAAATCCCAGCAGTCTACTGCATATAAAAATATATTGATTTATATTACTGTATACACAGTTATTTATCAAAATATATTTTTGTTACATGTATAATATCAATATTTATACACGTATATTACTACATGTACAATATCAATTAGCCTATATAATTATTATATCTTTTTATACATAGTAGATATCTATTTGCATTTTTACATTTGCTGTATGTTATGATTTCTTGCTCAAAGTTCTCCTTATGGGTAGCTAAAACTAGCCCCTCTCCTCCCTTTTTAAAAATTTCTTAGAGGAATTCTGTATTGCGTTCAAACATTTGCCTGTACGTACATTTGAGGCTCTGACAGGGAAACCAAACCCATTTGCGCTGGGAGTTACAGTCCCTGTGCCGCAGGGTGCCCTTCTCCCATCCGAGGTGGGTGGTTGGGGTGGTCCAAGACGTGCCACCGTCCCCTTCCCCGGGCAGGGGCCAGCAGAGCCGCGGAGGAGCCCTGGGGTGGTGGGTCCCAGAGCACCTTCTCTGCAGCCCACTCCAGCCACCACACGTGGCTCTGAGTCATGGTATTTGTGCTCCCGGCAAAAAATCAGCTGGCGTTTCCGATGAAATAGCAACATTTTCTGCTAGAGGTGGTTGGCCATTTGAAAAATCCAGGTCTGTTGAAAACATAATTTTTCCTTCAGAATGTAGTTTTGACCGGTCCTACGCCCCGTTAAGGGTGAAGTCCATTTTTGGGACCAAGGGCAGCACAGCTGTTATACCTAATTGCATCCCATTTCAGCCTGAGCCGCTCTGGAGTGGGATAGATTTCACCAGAAGGGTTTTTTTCGTTGCTTGACTGCCTGTAGGAATGTTATTACATCCACTCCTGAATTATATTTTTCATACTTGTATTACTGCCTTTTTTAAGAAGCAAAAGCTTTTCAATTTCTTAAATGGTTTCACAGGCTGAGATTGAGCGCGATACCTAGAAGGATGGAGCTGACAGAGAATTAGCAGGGCTGAAAAAAAATTAAATCCTGGCACAACCCACTGTTGCAACTTTGAATGAATACAGTGACAAGCGCTTCTTAGAATAGCATCTCTTAGTTGCTATTTGTGCTTTCTGTAAGGAAATGGTTTCTCAAAACCATATAGACTTTGGACTCGGTTCACAATTCAAAGTGGAAGTCAATGAAAGCACTTAGCAAACTCCTCTAGAGCAGTCCCTATCTACTTTTATTCCCTTCTATTTTATTTTACTTTTTTTTCTAATTTTATTTTTACTAACGCCTTCCTACCTTGCGTTTGACTGACGTTCCCAATCCTTTGAGAGATTGTAAACGCTCTGATTGTTATCAAACCTTCTTCCGCTGCATGGCTCAAAAGAGAGAATGACTATTCCATGTCCTATCAGCTTCCCTTGATGGATTTTGCCCTTCTAACCCTTTGAAGGGTCTCCTTTTAAAGCCAGCCCCTGGGGATATTTTAACAACCACCATGATCAAGGAGAAGTTCTCTAGATCAAGGAGAGGTTCTCTATGTGTTAGCTCTGCATCTACTTGGAGGTTCATTCACCTCATGGGTTAAAGGTCCCCCTCAGCTGACACCCACCATTGCACAGGGGTGGGAAGGTGGCGGAAAGCCCCCTAATTAGTTGAAAGGATGGTTTTGCTCAGCTTGGGAAGTACAAGAAAGAAGGTCTGGATGCAGATATACACAGGTTCAAGGAGCTCCTGGGCAAAATCGGGGAAGGAGAAAGATGATCAAGGCTTATGAACTACAAAGACCCCACCTCTGGCTTGGGATATAGAATCACAGAATGGTTGGGGTTGGAAGGGAGCTTAAAGCCCACCCAGTCCCACCCCCTGCCCTGGGCAGGGACACCTCCCACCAGACCAGGTTGCTCCAAGCCCCGTCCAACCTGGCCTTGAACCCCTCCAGGGATGGGGCAGCCACAGCTTCTCTGGGCAACCTGGGCCAGGGGCTCACCACCCTCACAGCAAAGAATTTCTTCCCAATATCTCATCTAAATCTCCCCTCTTCCAGTTTGAAACCGTTACCCCAGGGTATGAGTTACTGGGCACCAGGATAAGCTGGGGAATTATCACTTCATACACACCCTATTTTGATACTCCCTTTACACCTCTGTTATTGACTTCAATAAGACGTGGGCAGATCTTGAGTTTGACCCGTTACAGATGATTTTAAGCCCTCACCATCGCCTTCCAGCCCGGCATTCAGAGCCAGCTTGCGTTGTCCTAGGCACGGGGGGGTTTCACCGCTGGAGACATCTGTTCCGTTCTGTGCGTGGCAAAACATAACACTCTTCTCCTGCTTATGAGTCTCTTGGTACCACTTACCGAATGCTAGTAATTTGGCCTGCTACCATGCTGCTGTGATGGGTACCGTAACAACTGAACTTAACGCAGCTGTGTATTAAGGTGAGGGTGTTGAGAAGGCCATTTACAATCCCATTACTTGTAATGCTATGGTATTTTGTTGTACAGCCGTATATTGACCATGCTCTTGCCGAAATTACAGTGTCATAAAGGTAGTGATCAAAACTTTGCTCAGAATAACACCTGCCTAAACAATAGTGCATTTTGGTTACCGAATTACAGCTCCCTTGGAGGACTGGAATTGCCTCATCAAACTTGTTCCGTGAAATCCTGTGGTGCTGGAGAAGCACAGGGAGGAACTGTGTTATAAACTATACCTTTATTTTCTATGCCCTATGTCCTGAAAGGGTCTGAAGCTAAGAAATTTTCAGGCAAAGGGCATAAAAATGTCATAAGCCACACTGTGTTGCCCTGTTCACTGCAGAGTCAACATGTCCATCAGCCTAAACTAGCACATCACTAGGACTTGACACCAAGGGGAGTAGGGCTTGGACCATGCAGATCTTCCTAGCAGGGAAGCCCAAAACCAGAGCTCTGAGTTATCCGCATCACTGGGGATCCACAGGAGCACGCAGGCTCCCCAAAAAGGTCAAGTTATCAACGAGAGTCTCGGGCGAGTCCTGCAGCTACAGGCGGTGGGATGAAATCCCAACCCGTGATAGTGGAATCAAGGTAATACGAACGCAGACAAGTGGGGCTGTGCACTCCCTTCTGCGTGTCAACAGGGTAGGAAATAACCTGACCCTGTGTTTAAGCAGAATTTCTCCCCTCACCCACGTAAACGTGAAGAGCTAGGCACTATATGAGTCACAGGACCACAGAATGGTAGGGTTGGAAGGGCCCTCTGGAGATCATCTTGTCCAGCCCCCTCCAGTTACCTCTACATAAAGACCACGTCGTGACACCTGTCCTCTGTTGTGGCCACAAGAGCTTATCCTTCCCCTGTCTCACTGCAGAGGCTGATACAAGGGCAGGAGAATGAGAAGCCACCGGGGTTGAGAGGCCGATGCTGGCCACCCCCTCTTCCACCCGAGCTCGCCAGAGCCCTGCTGCTGCACAACACACTCCTGTTTTTGCCATTTCTTTAATCTTAACGAAAAGGGATGAGTGCGACGAGTACGGCTTTTCACTGAAGTATTGTCATCAGCAAATGAGGTCCTGGGGACTAGGGAGACGGGGAGATAACAATTTTAGATAACAGGCTGAATCTCAACCGGCGCTTTATCTATTTGCATACCCTGATGAGCTGGGAGGTGAGCTGCAGGCAGGTGAGGTGCAGGCAGGGCGCAGGCAGGGTGCAGGCAGGTGAGGTGCAGGCAGGATGCAGGCAGATAAGGTGCAGGCAGGGTGCAGGCAGGTGAGGTGCAGGTAGGGTGCAGGCAGATAAGGTGGAGGCAGATGATGTGCAGGCAGGGTGCAGGCAGGGTGCAGGCAGATAAGGTGCAGGCAGGGTGCAGGCAGGTGAGGTGCAGGTAGAGCGCAGGCAGGGTGCAGGCAGATAAGGTGCAGGCAGGGTGCAGGCAGGTGAGGTGCAGGTAGAGCGCAGGCAGGGTGCAGGCAGGTGAGGCGCAGGCAGGTGAGGTGCAGGCAGGGTGCAGGCAGATGAGGTGCAGGCAGATAAGGTACAGGCAGATGAGGTGCAGGCAGATGAGGTGCAGGCAGGGCGCAGGCAGGATGCAGGCAGATGAGGTGCAGGCAGATGAGGTGCAGGCAGGGTGCAGGCAGATGAGGTGCAGGCAGATGAGGTGCAGGCAGATAAGGTACAGGCAGATGAGGTGCAGGCAGATGAGGTGCAGGCAGGGTGCAGGCAGGATGCAGGCAGATGAGGTGCAGGCAGATGAGGTGCAGGCAGGGCGCAGGCACGGTGCAGGCAGATAAGGTGCAGGCAGGTGAGGTGCAGGCAGGCTGCAGGCAGGTGAGGTGCAGGCAGGCGAGGTGCAGGCAGGCTGCAGGCAGGGTATAGACAGGCTGCAGGCAGATAAGGTGCAGGCAGATGAGGTGCAGGCAGGGTGCAGGCAGGGTGCAGGCAGGTGAGGTGCAGGCAGGGTGCAGGCAGGGTGCAGGCAGGTGAGGTGCAGGCAGGGTGCACGCAGGGTGCAGGCAGGTGAGGTGCAGGCAGGGTGCACGCAGGGTGCAGGCAGGGTGCAGGCAGCGCCGCAGTGCTCTGGCTCACCCCCAGGTTGCAGGAGAAAGGCTGGGTGCAGCTCCAGGGCTCTGGGGAGCAGCTCCTCACCCTGCCCGTCACGGCATGAGGGGAGGCTTCCCTCCAGCTGTTTATAGTGGGCTCCTTTGCTTTTCCAGGTAAAAGACAGTATTTGCTGAAAAAATGTCATATGTAAATGTAACATAAACAGCCCTGGGGCTGTTCAGCTGGAGAAGAGCAGGCTGAGAGGGGATCTCATCCATGCTCAGCAATAGCTAAAGGGGGGGTGTCAGGAGGATGGGGCCAGGCTCTTCTCAGTGGTGCCCGGGGACAGGACAAGGGGCAACGGGCACAAACTTGACCATGGGAAGTTCCACCATGACATGAGGAGGAACTTCTTTGCCCTGAGGGTGGCAGAGCCCTGGCCCAGGCTGCCCAGAGAGGTGGGGGAGTCTCCGTCTCTGGAGACATCCCAAACCCACCTGGACGCGTTCCTGTGCCACCTGCTGTGGGTGACCCTGCTCTGGCAGGGGGTGGGACGGGATGATCTCCAGAGGTCCCTTCCCACCCCTGCCAGTCTGGGATTCTGTGATTCCGTGATTCTGTTGCAAGTGAAGAAGCAGAGTTTAAGCGAAAGGACTACGTAAGCCACCAGCACATCAGAGCATGTTTTGGGTCAAACAGCATGTTTATCTCGTTGCAAAAGAGGTTTTTGTGTATTTTGTCAATAACTCTAGAAAATATATTTAATTTCCTCTGGAATGTACTTGTGTTCCTGCATGCTTTGTTTGGCTGCTGAACCAATGAATTCACCATTCCCTTAGGAGATGAAGACGACAGATTAGGGAGAGTTCGGGGCAAAAGTTAACGGCGGGATTTGGAAATTAGAACAAAAATCAGCAGTTCTCAAATCTGAGCTCCCTGTTTGAAGGTTTCACCTCCACCAGGACCCGCCGTGTGGTTCTGCTGCTCAAAGGCTGCTGAGCCATGGACCTGTCACGGACAATACCTGCACCTACAAGCGATGGACCATAACTCACCACGCCGGTGGCGGTGCAAAAGGAAAGAGACACTGGAGAAAAACTAAATTATTTGCCTAAGTTTTGCTATAAGAGATGAAACTCTGAAGGAGCAGTGAGGCTAAGGAGCGAGGTCAGTGGGAACTAGGGCTGACGGTGGCAGGAGCTGGAATAGCAGCAGAAACGACTCAGTTCATGACTCAATTTGGGCCTGGAAATAACGGAATAAAACAAGAGCATTTTGGGGTTTAGTTTATGATACACAAGAGCAGCTATTATGGGTGGGACCAAAGGTATAGGTAACCCAGATTTCTGTCTTCAAAGTGGTTAATGTGGCCACCAAGAGATGTGCGTAAGAGCGGGGCGAGTACTTTGTTTTGTTATTTTTCCCAAGCTTTTCCAGTTTGCAGTGGCCTATTGATGCTTTTGTACTTAACAGCCCTCCTCGGGGACTCATTCCCCGTTCATCTGCCCACCTGCCTTTGAAAGGCACAACATTCTGTGGCAAAAATTTCAGGGGGCAAAAAATGGTTAATTCTTGGTCTTATTACTAATAGATGTGTATGAACCAGCCCCTCCTCCAGCCCTCAGCCCCTCTCCAAGCTTCACCAAGGTGAAAGCTGGCTGTCAGCATTTGCCTGGCGCAAAACAAACCCTCTTCATTTCATCCTGAACTGTGTGATGATTTTCACTCTTCATACATCTACGTCCATTCTGAAATGAAAACAGTGTCTTTTGAAACAGTCAAAATGTTCCAGTTTGAAAATGGCAGGGTGAAAGGTCTCTCTTTTTTTTTTTTTTTAAAAAAAAAAAAAAAAAAGAATCTTCTCTTTTCCAGCCAAAATCATTTACGGAAGTTGACCCAGAAGGTTTTATCCTCCCCGAATCTGCGTAATTCAATGGGCTTGTTATGAGCAGAGCCTCTCCCTGCTAAGGGGCATGTGTTCAGAAAATCTCCTCCAAATCCCCCACTCGTCGCAGCTCTCCTGCCAAGTGGTTGCTTTTATGTATTTACTTTGCTCACGAAACCATCTAGCCTTGTTCTCCTCTCTATCCATCATTCACAGCAGACAGCCCATTGCTAGGCATTTGCTCAGCTGTGACCATTCCTCCCGCGAAAAAACGGAGGGCTTATTTATTGTTTTGCTAACTGCCGTGATTGCTGTTTTCTCTCAGCCTCTCCAGAGTGAACCCTTCCCTCTCAAATTTGGTTTGCTTCACTGACCTCCTGCTGCTACTGCCTCTCCATCATCCCCACTGCCCGGGACCCTCTCGGCACGGAGAGTACTCTAACTTGCATTTCTGACTCACGGCTGGATTTTTTTTCACGAGCTGGGAAGCAGCTCTGAGGAGAAGGATCTGGGGGTCCTGGTAGACAGTAAATTATCCATGAGCCAGCAATGTGCCCTTGTCGCCAAAAAGGCCAATGGAATCCTGGGCTGCACAGGGAAGAGTGTGGCCAGTAGGTCAAGGGAGGTCATTCTCCCCCTCTACTCGGCGCTGGTGAGGCCACAACTGGAATCCTGTGTCCAGTTCTGGGCTCCCCAGTTCAAGAGGGACAGGGAACTGCTGGAGTGAGTCCAGCGAGGGGCAACTAAGACGATGGAGGGATCGGAGCATCTCCCTTATGAGGAAAGGCTGAGAGAGCTGGGACTCTTTAGCCTGGAGGAGAGAAGGCCGAGGGGAGACCTTATTATGGCATACAAGTATCTGAAGGGTGGGTTGAAGGAGGATGGAGCCAGACTCTTTCCAATGGTTCCCAATGCCAGGACGAGGGGCAATGGGCACAAGTTGGAACATGGGAAGTTCCGTTCAAATACACGGAAAAACTCCTTTACGGTGAGGGTGACGGAGCCCTGGAACAGGCTGCCCAGGGAGGGTGTGCAGTCCCTTCTCTGGAGATGTTCAAGCCCCGCCTGGATGCAGCCCTGAGTGATGTGCTCCGGGCAATCCTGCTTTAGCAGGGGAGTGGGACTGGGTGATCTCTAGAGGTCCCTTCCAACTCTGAAGATTCTGTGATTCTGTGAAAGCCAGATCATCCACTCCCCGGAGATGGGGGTCACCTACAGCACTGTCACCACCGAGCTCGAGATCACCTGAAGACCCACTTGTGGGCTGGTGTAATATTGCAGCGCCAGAGGAAGAGGACAGCATCCTCCTCACTGCCGCTTCTGGTTTTTTTTTTTTTTTCCAAGCATTTGACTTTGCACAAACAGTATGCTTTTCCATAGTATGCTTTTCCATAGTTCTCAACGTTCGTTCATTCCTGCCCCCCCTCATCACCTTTTTTAAGCACTGATTTTAAAGCCTCGAGCGGGTTCCATCACGTCCCAGCGCTTGGGCACAGGGAGCAGCCGCCAGCGCTGCCAGGCCATTTATCTTTTTGGCAGACCGGCCCCCGGAGATAAGAGACAATAGTGGGACTCAGCTATTCACTGAATAAAATCTTAGAGGCAGCGGTGGGAAGGGATGTCCGTAGGTCTCTTGCCCAGACTGTGGGACTGTTGCCAACTCCAGAAGGTCTTAGGAACCTCCGAGGATTTCTAAGCCCCTTTCTCCCTTGGATTAAGGCTGGCTGTTGAAGGTCTCTTCCAACCAAAATGATTCCATGATTCTGTGATTGCCCTCCCCATCGCTACAGAGGACAGAACGGCTCTGACAGACACAGCCTGTACTACGACCATGTGAATGGGATTTCTTTTTGGCTTACAACTGATTGGAAGCCGAATTTTCAAAGCCAAATCTTTGATACAAAGGCAACTTCGCCTCCAAATCTCAGGTTCCTTACTCAAATAGCAAGAGCTATGAAATGAATCACGGCAGATGTTTCTATAAGTCAGCAAACCAATTTATTTTCCTCTGGCTCCTTTCTCAGACGTAGTCAATATTACTTCGTACTTTTACTAAAATTTGTTTCCTGTAGCAACCAAATATCAAGGAAAACATGAGCCCAAATATTTCAGATTTTCCGGTGCTCCAACAAGTTATGCAAAGCAGGATCTCACAATGAGAAACGTTCAGGAACTAAAAGGACAGGCAGCGTTACCCGCTCCCGCTGCCTTGTGTGCTCACCCAGCGGCTGGGTGTGAGAGACAGAGCTGTTAATGACTGGAAGTGAGCAAATGACGCCGGATGTTTTAGGAAAAATTTCCATAATGGCCACAGCGCTGTGTACCTGTGGGCAAAATCTAGAGGGAAAACGCGGCTGCTGGTGAAGAAGAAAGTTGCTAATAATTCTTATTCCTTGCAGGTGGTCTCTCTTCCGCTGTCTCTCTTGTTTGTCTCTCTTTAAAGCTCCATCTTTCTCCTTGTCTCGCGTTTTCTGCCTGTGCCTTTGAATGTCTGTGTATTTGTGAAACGGTTTCTCCAGCCAGAAACCCTCGCCTGCTTTAATTAGCTCCCTAGTATTTCTGGAGGTATCTCCCAGGGCTCTCTAATCCCCTCAACGTGCTGACTAACCGAACCCCAGGAGACCCTTACAAGAGAAAAACCGCAGGATAAAAGCAAGTGATTTCAGGCCTCTGGTTTCTTAATTAGCAGCCTGTACACCAAAAGTCCACGGGAGTGACTGTCTGACAGGGAGACTTTGCACTCGTGCTCAGAATGGAGCTCTCTGCTCCTTTTTGCATCCCTCGGAATCTTTGCTTGTCCTTTTCTCGGTATTCACTGTGCAACACCTTCAGCATCAGTGGGACGTGAAGGGTGGGCGATGGGTTCCCTGGTACCACCTGCGCTTCCCAGGCCCATCCCACCCAGGCTTCAGGGATGCTCTGCCAGTCCTTTGAAACACGAACAACTAAACAAGCTGGTTTGTTAGAGCTGTTTAAATTGACTTTCTCTCACCACGACACAGTTCTCTCCACCCTGAAACAAAATGCTTAAGTGTTCCTACAGCAATGCTCAGACAATGCCACGCCACGTAGCTCTGTTGAGGTCCACCACGGGCCGAGCGTGTGCTCGCAGAAGGGCTCAGCCCGGCTGCCAGTAGCGTATATAACCACCGTAATTCAACTGGAAATGTGAGCCCTGGGTCTGAAGTGAGAGGGAGGATTGGACAGACAGCGCAGGATGGAGGAGAGATGCACAAGGAGGGGTGGAGACACCGTCCAGTTGTCTCCAGGTCTTGAAAAACGTCATCCCTGTAGAGTCCTCTGAGGGGCTTTGGTTGTTTCACAGGCTGTGCTGTGGGGTGTGGGTTTGCTGATCGCTACCATGGAGGGTAACATCCGACTGACGAGGCAGAGGGAGCTGGAGTCCTTTTCTGGAGACGGCTGAGCGGGTTCTTTGTGCCGGCACAGGAGGTGAAGCACAGCCTTGAGAGAAAATGGGTATTTATTGAACCCCATTGCCCCAGTGCTTTCTGGCCATCGCGGTGGCAGACAGCCGCCAGCAGCTCATGTCGGGACCTCAGCCCTCCTACGCTTGATCCATCCAAAGTGAACAAAGAAGACTCGGCACTGAATGTGCCGAGCCGTGACCACCTGGAAGAGCTCAGGAGTTCAGGCCATTCCTGAGAGATGGAGGTTCGTGGGCGGAGAATGGGGTCAGACCGTGCCTATCTGTCCGTGCGGGTGGACCTCTCACACTGGAGACAGGAGTGGCACTTGCAGGCTTTCATGCTAACTGCTGCACCCAGCTATTGAATGTTTAGCACAGCTAGTAGCCAAAGTGCCATTGAGTTGTGGTGTCAGAAGCTGTTTAACGGCATTTCATTTAGATATTCATATTCAGGCAGCCACTTTCCCTATAGTTTAGCCGTTCCCTCCCCTCAGCAGCCTTCTCTGCTGCAAATAATCTCTAAATGCCTCCTTAGCCCCACTTCGCCTTATCTGCCGCGTGCCTTCGGTGCGCTGTGAATGACACAGCCCGCCTGCTCATGAAAGCTGACATTTTCAAACCTGATTTTTTAAATTGTAAAATACATGGGCACGTGTCTTGACAAAAATCAGATGAAATCAAGTTAGTATGTAAAATGTTAAAATTACCATTTACATTTATATCAGGAATTAAAGCAAGAGGCTGCGGACTACATGCTTTGCAAGGATGCTACTAAAAAAGTCCCAGTCGTCCTCGCCCAGAAACTCATGCACGCATCAGTCCTGTAAAGACATTATTTATACGCTGTTTGCTTGACATCTTAGCAAATTTGCAATATTAAAAGTGACATTAACATCACGGGAGTGAAAGGTTTCAAATCACTGGCAACAGAACAGAAGTGAATACATCTCCGTGCAAGCACTTTATCTTCCTTTATTCTGTTAAGCCAGTAAGGGTATCCATAAAACAAAAAATGCGAGTAACTCGGCATACGGCTGCTGCCTCAACTGGAAATTCAGAATTCCCATTGGGGGGGGATGTGAATTCTTGCTTTGGTTTCGTGTCAGGGCTTTGTTCCCACATCAGGCTCTGGTCTAGTTTGTCCCCCTCAGAAAACACAAGGTTTAGGTAACAGAGATGCCCGTGTCCTACTCCAGAAGAGATGGAAAGCCTTAGGGACAAACGCGCAAAGGTATCAAGGCACCGAACTCCTACGCAGAATGAGGGCCATCATATAAAACTATACAGCATAATAACTATAAATCTTCAGTAACTGTAAAGGGACTCTCCACAAATCACCGAGAAAAGACGTTAAAATTTCAGACGGTTGAAGGAAGGTAAAATGAAGTCCCATACTAAGTGCCTGAATTCCCACTAAAACCATTTCTCGTTTAGGTGCCGATGTGAGGTCAGATGCCTGCGCAGCCCTACATCTGCGAGCCACATCTGGAAAGGCAACTGGGTGTCTCGGATGCAAATTAGCGTTTCCAGACTTTGAAATGATGACTAGAGCCTATTTGCTTCCTTGGGCATCAAAATACCTTGAAATATCTGCAGCGTATTTGGTTACTTCTAGATGGGGAACTTTAACAGGCAATTTAAGTCGATCTGTCATACTCTGTGCCCGGATGGATGAGTCAGAGACGACGTCCCGGCGGAGGCAGCTGCAATTTGGAGCTGAGAGCAGGTAACTTCTTAAATGGCTCCAGATGCGTTGCAAGCGCTCCTCTGACAATGCCCTGCTCCTACACCAAGCTTAGGTCAAAGCCACCAGACGGTTTGAAACACTTCGTCAATCACTGGGGCGCCCAGAATTGGGCACGGAATAATCAGTGCGGTTGTGAACAGCCTCATGTTACCTTAAAGCTGCTTTACGCTGAAGGAGGCACCCAGATTGCCAGAATTTCATTAATAGGGATTAAAAACTGGCCAGGGTTAATTGGCCTGAGCGCAGGTCCGTGTTGGCCCGACAATCCACATGTTCTGCTTCAGAGCTGACGCACATCTGGAATAAGCACGGGCAGAACGCTTTTTACTTCCCCCTCGCTCTGAAATCACACAGACCTGTTGGAAGGCTGTAAGAAATAGAAGCTTTTTAAAGTCATGGGAAGAAGTAGGTGCTCTGTCTGCTTTCTTTAAGGTCACCTCTTGTCTGACCCCAAGACAGCTTCTGGGGATGGCTCAGGGTGGTCCTGCCAGCTCATGAAGCATGAGGATCACCTGAGCATCATCTGAGCATCATCAGTTGTCTGGTACACAGAATCCCAGAATACCAGACTGGCAGGGGTTGGAAGGGACCTCTGGAGATCATCCCGTCCAACCCCCTGCCAGAGCAGGGTCACCCGGAGCAGGTGGCACAGGAACTCATCCAGGCGGGGTTGGGATGTCTCCAGAGACGGAGACTCCCCCACCTCTCTGGGCAGCCTGGGCCAGGGCTCTGCCACCCTCACAGCAAAGAAGTTCCTCCTCATGTTCAGATGGAACTTCCCATGGTCAAGTTTGTGCCTGTTACCCCTTGTCCTGTCCCCGGGCACCACTGAAAAGAGCCTGAAGTATGTTAATTAGCAGTGAATGAAGCTCAAACAGTTCTGAGATACGGTTGGTATAACCACGTCCTAAGGCAAAGCGTTCATTTTCTGAAATGGAACTTCTGAGATCCACCAAATACTCCGGAAAGCTCACAAAACTGGATTTTCTGAGGGATTTGTACTTCCTGCTTCTATCGAGTGTGCACGCCATAAGAAGACCTCTTCTCAGGAGATCCAAGCCCAAAAGAAAAGCGAAGCTCTGCAGAAGAATGTGGATTACTGAGGCAGAACGCTAGGCAAGCTATTTCTTACTGCTAAAAGTTTCTGGGCTGAGAGTTGGTTTGAATTTGGGGCCAAAAGGTTCAGGTTACAGTGTGCTTTGTCCTTTCTCAATTCGAGGTGCTCTGGAAGTATTATAATGATTTGAAAGAACTCAAAAGCTGTTGACCTGCTTTGATAACCTAACATATCGGCTTCCCATTTGAGAGTGTCTCTTTGACTGAGGTTTTCGCTTTTTCATTATTATTATTTTTTTACAGGTGTCAGATCAGCTACTCTTCTTTGTGACTGCAGAGAATAAAAGACGATGGCAGATCCCGCGCTTCCCAGCTAAGTGCTTTTGATCAGTGGTCAGCCCTGTGATGAATGGTTTTCCATTGCATCCTTCATCCCATGCGCCTTCAAGGCCGGTTAGAAGTTGGAAGGCAACACGAAAGAACGCTGCTATCCGACCGAATTCAATTTCCTGAAAAAAATAAATCTTTTTTTTTTTTTTTTTTCCCGGTGACCTAAATGGAAAACATATTGTTCTGAAAGTGCTGTTCAAACAGAATTACCGAAACCTTTTATCAACAAAGAGACCGTCATATATCAGACATCTGGTGTGGATGTCAATTATAATAATTAATTAGACATCTCCCCAGATGCCTGACACTACATTCTGTCAGCAGATTTTTTTTTTTTTTTTTACTTCAATCAAAACTGCTGCTGCATTATGCATGAAACTCATGGAGTAGTTGGGAGTTGAGGAGATCAGCTACAAATCACAGCTAAACACACGAAAAGCCTCCCGGTTCCGATGCTTTTTACCACTTTTGAAGGCTGCCAAGCGAAGGTCACGCACATTGATTTCTTTTCCTCCCCTAACAACGTTTTCAAACGGTTTACATTTTTTTCATGCAGGAGTTCAAACAAAAAGGATGAGTAGGGAAGAATAATATATATATTAAAAAAAAAAAAAAAAAGGAAATGACTGCCGCTGTATCCTTGCAGTGGGAAAGAAGAAAACTGCTCTCTTCTGCCATCGCCAACCTGAACCTGATGCAGTGGAGCATCTTCAGCCCTGCTGTCACCATGCAGAAATGATGCTCAAAGACCACTGAAGACATCAGGACAGCCTCACTTCATTTTCTTTTCTTTTGTTCTTTTTCGTTTGGTTGGTTTTTGTTTTTTGTTGGTTTTTTTTTTTTTAGAATTAAATTTAAAAAAAAAAAAAAATCCGTTCCTGGAACTTTGAATTCCTTCAGAACAAAGCATTTCTTTTTGCTTTCGGTTTTTTCAAAAATACTTTCACATTTCCCAGGCAAAACCAATTCCATTCGTTCTACTTGATTTAGGAAAACACTCCAGTCAACCCCAGTGTATATATATATATATATATATATATTCACTTTCTTCGTCGAGGAATATTTGAACAAATACATCACCAGCTTTATCTGTATTAGCAAGGATAGAAAATACTTTATGTTTCAGATGAAGGACTAATAACTGTCAAGTACATGGGCACTGCTCCTGCGATTTGATCTCACTGTCTTTGATGGGAACTGGCCCGTGTTCAATGTGTGCACACTAATAGGAGCCTTAGTTTGGAAACACTTTGTAACAGGGACAGAATGAAATTCTGCTTTAAATCCCTGGGTTTTTCCTGTTTTCACCGGGGCAAACATTTCTGCCTATCTTTTATTTGTTCTATAAAGTATTTAGCACATGTTTGAACAGCATGAAATGATAAATGAATATGTAACTACCATACACTTGCCTCTCTGGAGCTGGCAGGTTTCTTTGATTTGAAGGATTCGCCAATGAAAAATGGAATTACGAACACTACGTGCATTTTTAGAAGAAAAAATATTTGTAGTGATCCATGTGTTTCAATATTTCATAAAAGTGTCTGGGTTAGTTTCAGTTTCAATACAAACAAAAAGAAAATAGATTTAGATTGAAATGGATTTGCACTGAAATAAAACAAAGATTTTCTGAGGTTTCTATTTCGCTGTTTTCTCCTCTCTCCTTACAAGTCGAATATGGGACTAAATGAGAAGTGAAGCAAAAAGTAATTTTTTTAATTCAAATGGTTAAGCTTTGAGAGGTATCAAAGTGAAATATGAGAAATTATAATTATATTGTTCACATCTACATTGTTGAGAAAAATAATAATTATTTTTTAACTTCTAATGACAGCTAATGACACACTGTAACTGGGAGTGAGGTGTGAGGTCTTACTAAACCCAAAGCTGAGTATATGGAGAATGAAAAAGTCAGAGTGTTGTCACCAGCAATAGAAAACACCGTCTGAGGAGTGCGGGGCAGGTAATACCTGCTAATGAGTAATGAAAGAGGATCCGAGTCCCAGTGAGCAGAGGACGAACAACCCGCAGGAGCCGTCCTACGGAGCTCTCTGGATCTCAAATCACACATTACCTACCAACACCCGGCGTAGGTCCGGGAGGACTTTGAGTGCGCCCTCAGCAAGTTTGCCGATGACACCAAGCGGTATCGACACACTAGAGGGAAGGGATGCCATCCATAGGGACCTGGACAGGCTGGAGAGGTGACCCCGTGTGAACCTCATGAGGTTCAACCAGGCCCAGTGCAAGGTCCTGCACCTGGGTCACGGCAACCCCAGGCACAAATACAGGTTGGGTGGAGAATGGCTTGAGAGCAGCCCTGAGGAGAAGGACTTGGGGGTGCTGGCGGACGAGAAGCTCAACATGAGCAGGCAATGCATGCTGGCAGCCCAGAAAGCCAACTGCATCCTGGGCTGCATCAAAAGAAGCGTGGCCAGCAGATCCAGAGAGGTGGTTCTGCCCCTCTGCTCCGCTCTGGTGAGACCCCACCTGGAGTTCTGTGTCCAGCTCTGGAGCCCTCAGCACAAGAAGGACATGGAGCTGTTGGAACGGGGCCAGAGGAGGCCCCGGAGATGCTGGGAGGGCTGGAGCCCCTCTGCTGTGAGGACAGGCTGAGAGAGCTGGGGGGGGTTCAGCCTGGAGAAGAGAAGGCTCCGGGGAGACCTTCCAGCCCCTTCCAGTCCCTGAAGGGGGCCTACAGAAAGGATGGGGAGGGACTCTGGATCAGGGAGTGTAATGATAGGACACAGGGCAATGGCTTCAAAATGAAAGAGGGGAGATTTAGATGAGATATCAGGAAGAAATTCTTTGCTGTGAGGGGGGTGAGCCCCTGGCCCAGGTTGCCCAGAGGAGCTGTGGCTGCCCCATCCCTGGAGGGGTTCAAGGCCAGGTTGGACGGGGCTTGGAGCAACCTGGGCTGGTGGGAGGTGTCCCTGCCCAGGGCGGGGGGTGGCACTGGGTGGGCTTTAAGGTCCCTTCCCACCCAAACCATTCTATGATGCTATAACTTCTTATGGTCAACCCCTTTCCCCCCAGATTCTCATTTGTCATTTGCAGAAGAAACATGACACTGTTGAAAAGATTTTTCATGTACGGTTCGTCTCCACAGGGGCTACGGAGAAATTTAATCCACTAGTTAATAACGGCAATTAATTAAGGCTGGGGATTTAAAGTGGATTAGCTAAACTGCCTTAAATCACTGTGTAAACACTCATATTTAGGAGCAGAGCAGCTCAAATTTAGCTCGCTTGTCCTTGGGCTGGCCGATACTCAGAGAATGAGAAGGGATGAACTTTCTTTCCATGCGGTTATTTTTGATGTGTTTTCGGGTAACTTTCTGCTGCTTGCTCTGCTTTGAATGCACAAAACTTGGCCTTACTCTGGAGAGCCCCCACAGCGCAGCTAATGCCGTTTGCTGCAATTTCACTGCGAAGAGAAAACCTCTGGAACCGGAGTACGCTGCACTGATTTACGCCCTTTCAGCTCTGGATAAAAGGGCTGAGCCAGGAGAGTTCAAAAGAGTCTAACTAGTGTATTTGGCACGTAATGTAGATTCATTTTCCTGACTGTCTTCGTCTGGAGTTTCTGGTGAAGCTAGCTGTGCGGCGCAAGGTACTAACCTAGATGGGCAATCGTGCTGGTCTAATATTTCTATTTTCTCCTGAAAAACGGAGCCCAGAGTGTAGCGTAGAGCAGAATTACTTGTTCAAGGATCAGAAGGATCGTCTCCATTGGGACAAATGATGCAGAAATCAAAGACATTTGTCACAAGAGGGGAACACTCAAGAGAAGACGTCTCAAGAATTTCCAGGTGTCTGGAGGACACGTTTGTATTTATTTACGTACCAGGGATGTGTGCCTGTATGTTGTTGGGCAGAGGCTAAGCCAAGCTCTGCAAGGTCCCATGAGTTTGGCCTACACTTCTTCAGCAAAATAGAGGGAGCGTGACCCACAGCGCCGTGGGAACAGAGACTCCTCGAGCATCCCTGCTGTTACGACTCCTGAGCCATTCCCAAACCTCATCCCACAAGGCACTCTTTAAAAAATAACAATAAAAGTGAGTTTTTCATTAGTTTATATTCAGCCCTGGCTCCCAAAGCGTTTTCTAGTGTTGTCTGGGACTTTGCTCTTCCTGCGTGGTGGCAAAGTGAAGGGTTTTGGTGTTGGCAGGGCATCGAAAGGTGCCGTTTCTGCCCGGGTACCTGATCCCTTCATCCACCTCACCTGAGGAGCATTTACAGGCAGTTTGTGAGATTAAATACGCTTCATTTATCTCCCGGAGTTCTTAATTGCTGAGCATTTTTAATCTTGCTTCACGTTCAGATAGAGAGCAAGGGCACTAAAGAAATGCCAAATGCATAAATAAAATAAAATAGAAAAATCGCAAGGAAGAAGAACTACTTTGGACCCACCGGAATGGTGAATTAACACTGAAAGCAGTCACAGCCACCAACAGCAATCACCCTACACCACCACTGCCACCGATAATAGAACCTGATATATTTTTTTCTTTGCTTAAAAAAAGAGAAAAGATAATTCCCCAGTAACTTCTAGCCAAAAATCTCACCAGTCAGTTAATGACCTTTGCCTCTGACATCCCTTCCTTCAAGGTTTGCATGGCTATTATTTTCAGAACTTAATCTTTTAGAGTGATTTGTGTCTTCTAATAACTGACTGCTTGTTTTGCTATCAGTCAGCTCCAGGACTGCTACAGCTTCTCTTCAGCTTAAATCTTGCTTCATTCACCTTGTGGCTTCAAATACCATTCTGTCTCGAGTAGGGGGAGAAAAAAAAAAAAAAAGCCTCCCAAATCCCATATTGCTGCTTACAGTTTTATTACTTAGGAAACTAAAGAGAGAAAATAAAGGTCACAAAAACTTTAAAACAACAGTAAAGTCTTGAGGACAGGAGAGTTTTAAATGAAGTTGCAAGCTTGAAATTACAGACTTTTTTTTTTTTTTAGGATGTTCCAAGACATTTCCAAAAAACCAGAACCCCCTGTGACTCCCTACTCTCCCTCACTTCTCATGGGAAATTACGCGGAATTATCTCTCGCAGCCTGTCAAGAGAAAGCAGCTTATGAAATGTCAGACATTCATACGGTGAGAAGGAGACTGTAACCGAGAGCCCACAAGTGCCTTGACTGGTGATGGAAGGAGCTTCATAAACCCTCGATGTCTTGGGGGCCCTTCCTAATCTCTTCATTTATGTACAGCAGCAAACGGCTGAGCATCTCTAGAGGAACAGGCCAGCAGGTGGAGGGAGGTCATCCTCCCGCTCTGCTCTGCCCTGGGGAGGCCGCACCTGGAGTGCTGGGTCCAGTTCTGGGCTCCCCGGGTCAAGAGGGACAGGGAACTGCTGGAGAAGGGACAGCAAAGGGCTGCCAAGATGATGGGGACTGGAACATCTCTCTTATGGAGAAAGGTTGAGGGATTTGGGTCTCTTCAGTCTGGAAAAGAGGCTGAGGGGGCACCTTATCAACGCTTCTAAATACTTCAAGGGTGGGTGTCAGGAGGATGGGGCCAGGCTCTTCTCAGTGGTGCCCAGGGACAGAACAAGGGGTAACGGGCACAAACTTGACCGTGGGAAGTTCCACCTAAACATGAGGAGGAACTTCTTTGCTGTGAGGGTGGCAGAGCCCTGGCCCAGGCTGCCCAGAGAGGTGGGGGAGTCTCCATCTCTGGAGACATTCCAAACCCGCCTGGATGCGTTCCTGTGCCACCGGCTCTGGGTGACCCTGCTCTGGCAGGGGGTTGGAGGAGATGATCTCCAGAGGTCCCTTCCCACCCCTGCCTGTCTGGGATTCTGTGAACCAAAGCACCGCATGTATGTGTGGACACCTAATCTGAGCAGTAATACCTGAGCCACGTCCCCCCGGGCTCATGCCCAGCCCTGCAGTGCCTTGCTGCTCCCAGGGCTTCGCACCCACGTCCCATGGGACAACCCCTCGCCAGGCGTAGGGTTTGCTTCACGCCCGCTGTCAACAGCACAAACGTCTCCATCTGAGGTGGTCGCTCTGAGCCACTGACCCAGTGCCCACAGGGAAGGACATCCCCAAACCCAGTTTAGCAGGCTGTCTTCAGAGAAGAGCGAGAATAATCAGGAGTCCAGAGGATCGATGCATGCTTTGGAATCTGTTTTCTTTACAAGGGGGCTCTACAGAGACGCGGGGGAGTCCCGCACTATGTGTTACTCCTCCGCAAGGACTGTAAAACCAGTCTTTTGTGTTTGCGGTACAAAGAGCCGTAGGACAGCTCGGGGCCTGGCTGCCTACTGAGCTCCTGGAACAATCAACTGTGGTGCTGTCAAGGGACAACGTCTCCTCTGGAAGCTTCTCTGCAGAAAACCAGGTTGAGAGCTTTGACAGAGCTGCAGGGAATGGTGTGTAGCATTCTCAAAAGTACGCCTGGCACTTCAAGATACACTCTGCTGCAGAAATGGAATTCTCTGTCCTTAGCCCACCTAATGATTAAGCCAACTTCCCAAAATAGGACAGCCTTGAATGGCTCCTGTGCACATCCAGGGTTTACTGCTCTGCGAGAAGAGCTGGGCATCTTGATTTTGCAAGGCCAGGCTGTCAGGGTGCTCCTGTGCTGCGAGCTGCAGGCAGACACCTTGAGGAAACTTCAAAGGTGCCTGAGCAACCCAGGTGCCCAACGCTGAGATAAATGAAAAGCCAGAACTTGGCCTTGTTTGAAAATCCTAGGATTTAAGGCTGTGCAATTTTTGTAAGACACTTCATAAACAGGCAGAACAGAAGGGGAAGACCTTAAACAATTTTCTCAGGGCTGCCTTACTGCAGGAGCCCCATCCATCACATCTCTACAGGTTCCTTCTCCTTCCCATCTGCCTTTTCCCAGGGGGTCTGAACACAACGGGCAACGAGATCTTTTCATCCCACTGGTCCCCTACTCCAATAGAGCCACCTAAAGAACTCCTCTGTGCTACCACTAACACCATCAACCAGACTTCAGTGTGAAACTGCTGACAGAACGCCAGCCACCGCCAGTGAAATGTTTCATTAATTATCGTAATTGATATCAATAGCAGATGTCAGACCTAATGAATGAGGAAAGCCATTGCCAGTAAGAGATACAAGGGGGGAGGTCCTCCAGCCCATGACTGTTACGTTCCCGGAGGCATTCTGTGGATGTGAATGTCTGCCCAACCCACCATCACCAGGTGACGGAATATGTCTTGGAGAGACGTGGCTGGGGGAAATGACAGTAATTCCCATCCTCCAGGGATCAAGAAAGGCTCTGCTTGGTGGAAGAGATTTTCACATCTCGGGGTGGGGGTTTACTCGAATTTTCCATCCCTGGGGGAATGAGTACTGCTTTCAGGAGGGAGCAAGCAGCACCGTTATCAGGCCTGTGCACCATGGGACAGGAAAACCATGGGACATGCACACACAGGAAAACGTCAGCTAGCAGCACTAGCGCCCAGCGTGGGGACGGGAGGAGGAGGAAGAAGAGCCTTCAGCATGGTCGGGACCATCCGCAGCACGGCACAGGCTGTGCTGCATCCCACACGGACCCCCTCCGCCGGAGACGGGAAGGGGAAGGGATGCAGGGGGGTGAGCAGTGGTGAGGACTTGCGCTGACAATGTTTTCCTCGAGATTGTTTAACACCCCGCAGTAACAAAGCAGCAGCTGAGCTCCTCTGCTTGACACCGCCACAGATCTGCTCGCGCTCCCTGCCAAGGAGATGTCTGTTCCTAAAACGGGGAGAAAAAGATGTGATAGAAAGATTTCAGCCACTTGAGCTAGAGACAGCAGAGGCAAAAATATGTGCCTCAGCAGACTCCTTTTTAACTTTTCTGAGCAAAAAAAAGACGATGTGATAAAAATAGCACTAGAAATGTTTTGGGCAAGTTTGGCATGATGCCGTATCTTTCTCTGGGCCAAATGGTTTGACAACAAATACCCCCTTGTTTTATTCAGTTATTCTGTCTTTACTCATGGGATAAAAGTCTCTCTTGAACACCCCTCAAGGTTCTGACTTCTGCAGAAAGCACACACAATAACTCTTGAATCAGAAGGAGAGGTATGCACTGAAAACGCCATTAATAAAATTAATCCTCATCTAAAATCTTATCAGAGCTAGAACAAGGAGGGCACTTGATCTTATGCCTCGGGCGGCTCTAAAGTCTTTCATTACTGGACTCACTGGACCAGAGAGGCTACAAGCCCGTATATCTGAATATAGATGATGTACAATTTACGGGTCCGTGGCCTTCTCACTTAACCCAAGTTACTGGCCCATGATGGGGTTTGCCAACCTTGCTGTTTCAGGCAGCAACAAACATTTTACATGCTGTCAATTTAGCAAATCTATTCCCCGGATTCCCTCCTCCCCCCTCTCATTGGCGGTGTTCATTAATCATCCCCTACTGTCTCCCTGGCAAGATGTGTTAATTTTTATAGGCCTTGCTCAGCAAGTCTTAAACAGCAGAGTGTTGCCCAGGCAGCGGAGCGTGGCTACCTTGCTGAACTGCTGAGCCAATGGAGGTTTTGTCCGAGGGCAGCTTCCTTCATGGGGTTAGGGACCATTGTCACTTCTGTAGGCTTCAACAGGCACCGGAGACCTTCACTGAGTGGCAAGCAATGGGGACACCGCATGGATAGCAGCACTTTGGGTCTTTCTTAGCTCAGATCTTCCCATTTGGGTAGAGTTTGCAGGTCTCTGGCGGTGGAAGTGTTTTCGTAGATAAATGAAATAAGGTGGCTTGTGGATTTGGCTGGTGTCAATGGCGTTCTCCACACTGGCCAGGTGACCTTGAGCAGTCTGCTGCATCTCCCTCTGCTCATAGAATCATTTAGGTTGGAAGAGACCCTCGGGATCATCGAGTCCAACCATCAACCCCACTCTACAAAGTTCTCCCCTACACCACATCCCCCAACACCAACATCTAAATGAGTCTGAAACACATTCAGGGATGGTGACTCCACCACCTCCCTGGGCAGCCTATTCCAGGGTCTGACCACTCTTTCTGGGAAGAATTTTTTCCTAATGTCCAGCCTAAACCTCCCCTGCTGCAGCTTGAACCCATTCCCTCTTGTTCTATCGCTAATTCCCTGTGAGAAGAGACCAGCACCAACCTCTCTACAATGTCCTTTCAAGTAGTTGTAGAGAGTGATGAGGTCTCCCCTCAGCCTCCTCTTCCTCAAACTAAACAGTCCCAGCTCCTTCAGTCGCTCCTCATCAGATTTATTCTCCAGGCCCTTCCCCAGCTCCGTTGCCCTCCTCTGCCCTCGCTCCAGCACCTCGAGATCTCTCTTGTATTGAGGTGCCCAAAACTGGACACAACACTCGAGGTGTGGCCTCCCCAGTGCTGAGCACAGGGGGACAATCACCTCCCTGCTTCTGCTGGTCACACCATTTCTAATACAAGCCAGGGTGCCATGCAGGATGCTAAAGTCATGCTCCCATGACTTTATTTCAAAAAGCGATGTTATGAGGACAACACCCCTTCAGGATATGTTTGTGCTGATCCCACAGGAAGAACTTAGAACAGGGCAAAAAGTCCTGCGTAAGTGGGACTTGCTGCCCAGAAGGAGACCAGGCCTGGAGCAGTGATGGTGGTGCAGGTAACTAGGCACTGCTGTGCTTGGACAGTGTACAGCTGCCTTCTGTAAAAATCACAGATCCTGGCAAAGCAAAGCCGTGAAATCCAAAACGTTAGAGAAGAGCCTGTAACTTTGCAGTTACATTGGCTAAGCCTTACATGAATGTCATCCAAACGGAGGAAACAAAAGAAGGGTGGGAAAAAGGGAACATCCATCATGCTGTGTTCTGGCAGGGCCCAGAGACACAGAGGAGAAGATGACAATGGAAGAGCTACCAAGAGAATCCGTGGTTTCTGAGGCAGCCATGCAGTAGCCCCAAAGCAACATTTCTCTTTCTGGCAACTACAGTGAAATCCAAAGACAAAGAGATTCTCTTGAGGGCTACTGCCATCACTCGGAGAGCAATATCAGCTGCTGTAATGCAAGCCCATGGCTAAGCTGGCCAGCTAGGCTCTCCAGGGAAATCCAGACATGCCAAGGGCAGCTCAATCACAATATTTTAAGCACCTTTGTTAGGAAAGGATCAGTTACCCCCTAGAGAAACTCATCTCTTGCTCCACTGACTACAGCGGGAACAGAGACACCCTGATCTTAGTACTGCATGAACGGAATGGGCTGGTGGGATTATTTGGGACCGAAGCTTTTGTTTGATGGAGCTGGTGGGATGCACTGACAGCCCTTTACTTAGAAATGATCGAGTAGCTGGATTATGAGTCAGTGGCAGACTGGAGCCAAACTGGCAAAGCAATTTCAAGTCTCTCTGTATGTGTGTGAGCGAGAGCGCGTGCAAGACAATAACTCTCCTTCCCTTGGTGACTTGGATTGATGGGCCTCTGCTGTTCCCATCTTTGAAGAATCCACCGGTCGATACTTCGCTCCTTTGTGCCCAGCCATCCCACATCTGCGTGTCTGGCACCAGTTCTTGTAGGTGTAAGTAAGAATAATTTCTCAGGCTGCCAGCCTTTCTGCCCGGAAAACACGAGGTTCATTTCGGCCCTTGACATTCAGCTGGATCCCCGCTCCCTTCTCTTGCAGCCCTTTGGTACTTACTCCTTTGCTGACCTTTTCCTTGGCACATTTGCATGAAACAGCGGGTCGCCGACCTGGAGAACAGATGCAGGATAGATGCATCCTGCCCTTCATATGCCTGGCTAATAGCGGAGAAGTCATCCCACTTGTTAACATTTGAGTGTGGTCTTTCCACCATGGGTCAGCGGGATGCTCCGTCTCCCTTCTCACTACAAAGCCCTGTGTGGTTTTTCTACCTGGCGAAGTGCGCGGTTTTGCAGCTTAACGCTGTGAAACATATTCACACACATTTCTCCTGTACGTTCCCTTCAGAGCTGTTTGCCCTGTTAGCATTATATCCACACCAAAGAATATATATATATATTTTAATTTTTTTTTTTCCCCTTTGGCATCCTCTCAAATGAACTGGGAGTTTGCTGGGTGAGAAAGCGCTGTGTGCTGAACACAGGCCACCTCCCTCCACCCAGCGAATGCCTCCGCTCCCACGCCAAACGCTGGCAGCGCTACGGTGCCTCTGCTGCTGCTCATCCAACATCCAACATCCAACATCCAACATCCAACATCCAACCCCTTCCTTTCTCGTTCCGCCTCCAGCTGGGCAAGAGAGAAGAGCTGGTCTGACAGGTAGGGATTGCATGGTTGTCCTATTTCTCCCAGGTTGTCCTGTTTCTCCCAGACCAGGACATGGGAGAACTGCTACAATCTCTTTCCACCCTCTGCTAGTCACTTTTTTCTAATTAGATTTTGTTGCCTTTTGTTTCTTTAGCTCTACCTCTGTTGCTCTGCCAAAGCACCTGGGAGCTATTTGGAACATTAATACTTCTCGTGTCCCTCTCCCCAAGCGTTTTTCATAAATGAGATGACCCCAACCTGCTTTATCAAAGAGAGTCTAATGGTTTTTCTTTTCTACCTCTCACCACCCCCAGGCTGAGCTGGGCTATGACAAGAAAGCACCATCCATGGGACGTTTGCTGCTCTTTTCCTGGAAGTGGGCACAAAGAGGGAGGAAGGGTGATGCATTTTGGCCACAGATGTCCCATTCCAGTGAATTTCAGAGGATTGTGGAGGATGATGCAGAAGGGACAAGCTATTTTACCCACAGCTCTGGGGAACCATCTCTGTGGGGCAAGGGAGTTTGTTCACAGAGGCTGAGAAACAGGCTCCCTGAAAAGCTGGTGGTGGGAGGGAAGGGAAGGTCAGGCTCAAGAAGGCAAATTAATTGGGCTGGATGGCGATAAGAAACAAACCGAATGATACTTAGCACTTCCCCAGCACTGTCCACACCTCCCTGAGGGCCACGCACAGTACATCAGCATTAACATCTCAAAGAAAGGCACTCAACGAGCAGAAAACCGCAAGCTTCTCAAGCAGGTGTGCCCTATGAGTGCCCTAAGAGTCTTAATATAGGCACTTAACTCCATAATAATATTACTGTTATTATTATACTACTACTGTGCCTGTTACAGCACCGTAGCATTTAATTCCAATTGCCACTGACATTCTGAAATGTGCCGACGCCATGAAACTGCATCTCCCACAGCTCCTCAGGAGAGCTGCTATGAACTGCATCTCTCCCACGAAGGCTGGAGACTTGCCAGTAAGCTCCTTGCGCCCTCGGTTGTAACGCGGGATGGCCTCTGACGGTCATGCCTGGTTATTGCGGGCATAGGTGGTGTTTTCTGAAGAACTGATCAAATAGCTCATTCATCTGGTTTCCAGCCTGCTCCCCTACGTCTCACAAAATCGCTGCCCCTGACACTGCTGCTCGCTGTAGCTCTCTAATCCTGAACTTCAGCCTCTAATTCTGACCTTCAGCCTACGCAGAGGCTTCTAAAGTTTAATCAAGGTGTGATGTACCGATGGCAAACCCGGCCCAAGCCAAAGCCTACAGCATTTGGGCAATGTGTTGGACAGGGAAGGATGTTTTGCCGCCCACATACAGGTTCTTGGAGCGGCCAACTCTGGGAATGACATTCACAGCACTGAAAACTCTTTGCTGCCTTGAGCTGTAATTTCATGCCAAAATGCCTGGCGTGCAAATATCTTGAGAGCCAGGCGCATTGGATTGTCAAGCAGATGCAGGCTGCTCTCTTCCCTGGTTCTTCTCTGCGAAGACAAGCTATCACCAGGAGTTTCAGTGATGGGGAAGGAGGGTTCAGGTGGGCAGTGTTGTTTCACTACTTCAGGAACCCATCGTGGTCTCACTGTCTCATGATGCACAATGAACAGCTGGAGGGCACTTGCCCCATCTTTCCTCTCTCATCTTCTGTGCTCTGGCAGTTGGGAAGTGCTGGAGAAGACGCCCTAACATAAAAGTATTCTTTCTAGGCTGGGCTGCCTTCCCTTCTGGCAGAAACAACCTGCTGTGCGAGAAACCATGATCAACGATGAGGGAACTTGTCATTTTGAGTAGCCAGAAAAGACCGTGACTCCAGTGTGCTTGGTGCTGTACCTATGCATGGTAAGAACTAACTATCTCTGTCTCCAGGACAGAACTCCTTTACTCAGGAAAAGGAGCCAAGTCTGATAAGACTTTGTCTCCTAGACAATATCAGAGAATTCAGAAGGTGTGACTTGCCTCAAAGAAGGCTCCCAGGAGACCCCAAACAACAAACCCTCCTCAGCCTTGTTCAGACAACGGGTGTCCAAATATGGGGTTTGTTCATGTGGTTGTCTTACTATGGCCCCCCTTCTTCTAGCCAGACCTCCACATGGACATCTCTCTCCTGGCATCAACGTCACGCCAAAGTACAGAGAGCCAAAGTACTGGAAAAACAGGGCTCTGGCTCAGCATCTCACCTCATAAACAAACATAATGCCCTCCACAACCCAAACCACTGGAAACAGGCCATGAGGTTGTTTCTTTGACAGCTTACACGGAAAAGAAATCTTTAAACTACGCAGCATGTTATTCTGTGGCTGCCTACCTATCTGCCAGCTTCTTGTGGAAGGTATCTTTGCTTTTTCTCATATTGTCTTTACTTTATCCGTCTAACCGCTGTCTAATGAAACTGCTCTCATGCGCGCTGGTCTGCATTTCTCTTTCGTCAGTATTCCTTTAGCCACCTTTTGTCTTCCTTGTATATGACTCACATGTTCTCCTTCTTACCTATCTATCCATGTATCCACCCATTTTTACATTTACCTTTCATTATTCTAGTCTCTCTCTTTCTTGAGACTAACGCAATACTCTTCTATGTTGTCTCCAGAAAAAGAAAGGACCTCCAACAAATTCATCCTCCAAGTAACGCCCAGCCTAGAACCCAACCCCCTACGATCTCCTTCTTTGCAGATTTTTATGCCTTTTCCTTGATTATTTTATCCATCTCAGACTTTACTATTTTCTTCCCTTAAACATCCCAACATGCGTTTGTGTGGGGGCGAGGGTTGTGCGAGTACCGTTTGAAAATGAAAGCCACAAGCTATATTGTGGTAATAGTCTATTACATTTCTCCTCATATTTACCTCATTCAGCAATTTTTGACTTGATTTGAGGATGAAAGTTAATGCTCTGATATATATATACACACACATCTATATGTATTTTCCTTTTTATTCCTTGATTGGAACTGTGAAATTTTTCAAAAATTTAAATTGAGTAAAGTGACTAGCGGAGATCTTTCTGCTGGCTGCAACATTAGCTTTAATTGTCTGCTAATAGCTGCAAGCATTTAGCTCAATCTTCCAATACACAGACAAAAATGCCTTCCTTAGGAGATTTTTTGAACGATAATGGGCTCCTTACCACCCGGCGCGGGAAGTGCTGCGTTGGTGGCAGCGGGATGCTCCTGGGTGTGCATCACTCCAAGAACCTCCTCTGCCGTGCCCAGAAGATGGTGGAGATCAAGGATTTGGGCGCAGCCTGGTGCCTTCATGATGCCTGGTACCACTGACCTCTCCTTTCTTGCCTCCCAGCTCTGTCATTGACTTCTGCTGGCTGATGTTATCTCCTCTACTTGGGTCTCTCCTGCATAAAGAAGATGATGCTCAGAGGGCTGAAGCCCCTCTGCTGTGAGGACAGGCTGAGAGAGCTGGGGGGGTTCAGCCTGGAGAAGAGAAGGCTCCAGGGAGACCTTCCAGCCCCTTCCAGTCCCTGAAGGGGGCCTACAGGGAAGCTGGGGAGGGGCTGTTTGCAAGGGCATGGAGCGACAGGACGAGGGGCAATGGTTTAAACTAGAGCAGGGCGGGTTTAGATCAGCCATTAGGGAGAAGTTCTTTACCCTGAGGGTGGTGAGACACTGGCCCAGGTTGCCCAGAGAGGGGGTGGAGGCCCCATCCCTGGAGACATTCAAGGCCAGGCTGGATGAGGCTCTGAGCGACCTGATCTAGTTCCAGATGTCCCTGCTGAGTGCAGGGGGCTGGACGAGATGGCCTTTAGAGGTCCCTCCCCACCCAACACATTGATGATGATTCTATGATGATTCTAAAAGCCAAGCCAGGCTGTATCGTTCCTCCAGTTGCTCCAGAGTCGTGTCAGCCCTCAGGCACCAGCTTGTCACCACAACCCAGCGTTTGTGTCTGTATAAAGAGGTTTGACAGAAGAGTTTTAACTAGAAAACACGGTTTTGCCACAATCTAAACATCTCACGGGGACACATCAATTGCGGTTACACTTCTGACGCACAAAATTTTGAAACCATTTGTTTCCGTTTTCTCATTTTGTTTCAAAGATGTCAAAGCACTTTGATAAAGCAAGAATGGCTCATTACAACTTTCTGGGTTTTGTTTTAGTTTCCTTTTAAACTTTTATTCTCTAGGATCCCTTTATTGTTGGAAACAGGCAGAATTTCAGACGGGAAGCTTTCTGTTACAGGCTCAACGAGAAGGGGTCTGACTTCATCAAAACAAAATGACTCAACAGGAATGGAGTCAGCAGCTTCAACAGCTTCAAAAGAATAGGGTCAAAATTTTCATTACTTTTGAAACCTTCCAGTTCGAGCTTTTTGTTGTGTTTGTAATCATATTTCTACATTATTTCTATTATTTTTGGGTTATTTCGATGGCCAGAAAAAAAAATAAAAAATATTAATGCTGGAATATCAGAGTTTCCCATGGACCTCAAATCTTAAATCCCAAGTATTTCTACAGAATTCATCCAGTGCTGCTGGGATGAGTTTTTTGGACATTTTTAACATCAAAACCGACAGCTGCAGCGCCTAGGTTAAAAAGAAGCATTCACATAGTTTGGTCTAGAAGTTGAGGGTCTGATAACCAAGATCTGGAGCAGATTCGCACCTTCCCTAGATCAGCTGAAGAGCTCTCAGCTCTCCATTCTCCATAGAGAATGGAGAGCTGTGAATATTTGTGAATATTTGGGAGAGAGCCCTGTCCCACGCGGATTTCACTGTCCTTCCAGGCCAGACTGGGAATAGCTTTGAAGCTGTGAGAGCTCCTACCTTTGGTCACATCTTTTTCAATGGTTTGCACCTGCGTTAGGAATTGGAAACAGAGAATGAAGCTCTCTGTATGGTAAACAGAGATGTAAAAGAAAATCTCAAAACCATAATAAAAATCCTTTTCGTGTCCACAAAGAGCTGAATAATTTAGTAGTAAGGTCCAGCTCCATTCTTTGCTCAGATTAGAAGTATATAACCTCGATTTCTGTGTGTTTAACCCGAACGTAGTGTGTAGCGTGAACCGCGCATCAGAGCACACAAATTAAACAAAGCCTGTTACTCTCTACCGGGCAGTTTACAGCACACAGACATCCGCATTTATGGCAATTTTGAAAACAAATGACTGGGTTTGAGCCCATATTTAAGCCTCAGATGTTTCAGGCGCTGACCGCTGAGTAAAATTACATTTGAAATTCGGGTAGTACCAGGGTTTCTCCCTCCCTCTGATAAACAGGAGAAAAGAGTTTTATTTTCTGACAGCGGTGCTTTGTCCGAGTGTCCTACTGAGCCGGGAAACACCAGAAACTTCAGACTGCAAGGGGAAAAAGAAAGGGCAGGAGAGGATGTGTGGAGGTCGGTGGGTCTTTCCTCTGCCTCAAGCCAGAAAACGCCGCCCAAACCGCTCCTGAGGGATGTTTGTGTAACCTCCTGAAGCCTTTCAGCAGTGGAAGCTCCGCACCCTCCCTGGGCAATCAACTCCAGCACTTCACAATACCAGCTTTAAAGACAGTCTTTCTAATGGCTAACCCGAATCTTTCCTCCTGCAATTTAAGCCCATTTCTTCTTAGTTTGTTCGCCGGGGGCATGAAGAATAAATTCTTCCCTTATTCTTTGCCTTTTTCATATTCGAGGATTGTTATCTTGCCATCTCTTCTTCAGGCTAAACAGTTCCTATGTATTCATTTTACCGTTATGCCGTGTTTTGAGGGTTGCTGATAGTCCCTGTTGCTGTCCTCTGAATGCCCTCCTGCTGATCCACAGTTTTCTCCCAGTACAGCATGAAAACCCAGACGAACACGTGGCCTTATCGGTGGCAGGATCGCCCACGTGCCTTGTGGTTGGTATTGTTACAATTCCCCATACATTTGCCTTTTTTTTCCCTATGCCTGGCATTGCTGAATCACGTGGGGCTTCACATCAGCTGCAAATTCCCCATCCTTTCCCGCACAACATCTGCTGAGCCAGCTGTTCTCCATCCCGCAGTTACGGATTACTGTTCCTAGGCGCAGGCTTGACGCTTGTCCTTATTCTATCACATCCTAGTTTTTCAGCTGGATCCTCCAATTTGTCATGTTTACCGTGCACACAGGCTGTGTTCTTTGGCATATTTGGATCTCTTCCCATCATTATATTGCTCACGACCTCCAGAAGCCTAATCTCTATGCTGCTAACATGTCATTCAAGAACGCATCAGATGACAGCAGATATAGAACTGGTCCCAAGGCAGACGTGACTCACCCACCCTTGTGGTTTTGACATATATATCTTTATCCAATACACCAAATACTGGTGGCTGGCACCCCTCTGCTTCTCTGCAAGAACGGCACCTTAGACTCATAGAATTGTAGAATCATTTAGGTTGGAAGAGACCCTTGGTATCATCAAGTCCAACCATCAACCCCACTCTACAAAGTTCTCCCCTACACCATATCCCCCAACACCACATCTAAACGAGTCTGAAACACATTCAGGGATGGTGACTCCACCACCTCCCTGGGCAGCCTATTCCAGGGTCTGACCACTCTTTCTGGGAAGAATTTTTTCCTAATGTCCAGCCTAAACCTCCCCTGCTGCAGCTTGAACCCATTCCCTCTTGTTCTGTCCCTAATTACCTGTGAGAAGAGACCAGCACCAACCTCTCTACAATGTCCTTTCAAGGAGTTGTAGAGAGTGATGAGGTCTCCCCTCAGCCTCCTCTTCCTCACACTAAACAGTCCCAGCTCCTTCAGTCGCTCCTCATCAGATTTATTCTCCAGGCCCTTCCCCAGCTCCGTTGCCCTCCTCTGCCCTCGCTCCAGCACCTCGAGATCTTGGTCGAAGCCGTGTTTTGGCGGAGTTGTGAGCCTCTGTCTTCCATCCCTCCTCATTTCTACGCCTCCTGCTGCTCTCAGGATTCCTGCTGGGCAATGACTTGCTTGTTGCTACTTTATCCCATCCCTTTGGATCTCAACAAAGGCTGCAAAGCTCTTCAGAAACATGTTCTGAGCGGCCAAGGGACTCAGAAGTTTTGCGGCATCTCTTTACCCAGCCCTGCTCACTAATAGCTGGCCACGAAGCAATGATTTTTTTCAGGCATCTGGTTTGTGAGATATCAAAACGCTGCTTTCCCCCCCCTCTCCTTCCATTTTCCATTTAAATGCTAAATACTATAAAGAGGAAACCTCTCTGAAAACAAAACAAAGAAGAAACAGTCTGCAAAGCAGCAAGTTAAAATCCTTCCAACCGTCAGCTGTGTCTGAAGAAGCCACTTCAGGACAGGATTAAGTGCAAAACTGGGCTGTAAAGCCTGAAATCATGTGAACTATTCAAAACCACAGAAAGTTCCTAAGTCGTTTGCAGTCCCAGCCACGTTAGATTTCAGAGCTCAAGTTGCAATTCTGGAATAAGTTGCGAGATAAGCTGCATCCCAGTTCCTGATTATGAACCAGCCAAGTGACTCAAGTTTTATTAGCTCCAATTTCACCCAAGTCTGGACCTCATCGCCTTGACTACTGGCTCTCCCATTACGGTCGTTGGACTCCAGTCCTCATCCAGACCCTGATTAGCCTCTCTCTCACACCAAAGGAAATCCGGGCCTTCATTTTTAAGGAGTCCTGGACCTCATTTCTTAAACCAGCTTGAGCCCAGCCTCCTGAGCAAACACTGGTCTGTGAATATATGTAGTATTTATCCTCATTTCATCGCAGTCCCAGGTACTCTTGAAGGCGTTTTGACTAATATTAGGGGAGATGAATCGATCCTTGGAGGTCTCAGTTCCTCTCCACTCACTATAGAGAGAGGTTGGAGTGAGTAGCTTAAAATTTATCGCTCACTTTTGGACACCTAAATTAGGGCAGATGATTCCCAGTCTAGCAGAGGAGCCCAGAACCACCTGCCAGGCCAGACCCAAACTTCCTCAGCACAAGAAGGACATGGACCTGCTGGAGCGGGTCCAGCAGAAGACAACGAAGATGATCCGAGGGCTGGAGCCCCTCTGCTGTGGGGACAAGCTGAGAGAGCTGGGGGGGTTCAGCCTGGAGAAGAGAAGGCTCCGGGGAGACCTTCCAGCCCCTTCCAGTCCCTAAAGGGGCTCCAGGAAAGCTGGGGAGGGACTCTGGGTCAGGGAGGGGAGCCATGGGACGAGGGGAACAGTTCTCAACTGGAAGAGGGGAGATTTAGATGAGATATTGGGAATTGTTTGCTGTGAGGGTGGTGAGCCCCTGGCCCAGGTTGCCCAGAGAAGCTGTGGCTGCCCCATCCCTGGAGGGGTTCAAGGCCAGGTTGGACGGGGCTTGGAGCAACGTGGTCTGGTGGGAGGTGTCCCTGCCCAGGGCAGGGGGTGGCACTGGGTGGGCTTTAAGGTCCCTTCCAACCCAAACCATTCTGTGATTCTAGGATTCTAACCTGCCCTACTCCTAGTGCCTTGGAGGAAACTGCCACCCAAGTCCTCCGGCTTCTCTATCCCACAGATTCCCTTAAAGTACATTTTCTATATTTTTATTAGTTTTATTTCATGGAGTTGTTATAATCCAGCTATCTCTTCCCCTTGGTGGTAAGGGTAAAGCTAAGGTCAGGCTATTTTGCAAACAATAAAGATCTTATTAAACTCGTCAAAGAACAGTAGGAGCTTTACCCTGGTCTTCAGCTAAATTTCCCTTGGAAATGTCACTAGCCCATTGAGGCACGGAATCAGAAGGTCTCCGTTTAAATTATGTATGCAACCTCCTGATAATTATGTACCCTAAGGAATATTATAGTCAAAAAAATGAAGGCCTGGAGGCTCCAGGGACGAAGGGTGCTGAGAAGGAGTTTGGAAAGATAACAGCTGTTTTACTGGACAGAAAGCGCTCGCACCACATGCAATTCAAGGTGGTGGCGGTGGTTTCTTTTTCCGTTTTACAACAAAGTCAGCCTGCTGTTATACTCCCCGCCACACAGCACATTAATTATAAAACTCGGCCATAAGTTGTATACTAGGTGAATTATCATAATTACTGATTCATCTGCTAGGGAACCAGGTATTGCTGGGGGGAGTGGAGCAGGTCGGGGTGAAAAAGGGATCAAGGTGAGGGGGAGGATTTGGGCAAATGCAAAGGAGGACTTGGGCAAAGTCTGTTGGAGAAACACTTTTTTATGTGGAAATCAGCACTGTTCATCCTTCCAGTGGCACTTGGGCATGCTTGCCAGCCACAAACCCACCTATTGCAGGAGCAAGGGCTGCAGTGAAGTCATTCCACCACGTGCCTCTGCCTGGTGGGGTCCACTGCCAAATATCCCTGCGGAACAGCAGCTCCTCACGCCTTGCCCGGCCTCTCCGGCCGGGGGTGTGAGGGACATCCCACCTCCCAGGACCCGTGAAGCCACCCTGGTCCTCACAGGGAGATGGAGCCACTCTAGACCAAAGGCAGGACCTGCGGAAAGCTCAAGGATTTCCTTGGAGAGCGAGAAAATCTAGTCTTATAACTGAAAGCTAAGTGTTAAAAATGTGGTAGTGGTGGAAAACTGCAAGGCTTAAGCCAGACTTGGAGGAGATCAATTCCCTGGGGCTTCTTGCGTTTTCCCCCCGGCAGCCAGCTTTGGGCTGCAGGCAGATTCAGGCACCGGGATTAGAGCAAGGAAACAAAACTGAATTCACCCTGTCGGTTCCCATGGCAAGATCTGGGTAGAAAACAGCTTTTGCTTTCGGCTGGGCTGGGTATTCCCCAACTTTAGGAAAAGCTGACACACAATCTAGTTAAGGGGCTGATGAAAATTTTTGTATGTTTGGTGCACTCAAAATTCTGAATTAAATATACTATGGTGATCTAGAAAAGAAATGTTTTGTTTTGCTTCCAAGTCTTTTGATGACAGATGAGATAGATGTAAAACAATCCGTGAAAGGAAATTTGAAGAAGCGAAGATCTGCAGACGCTGAAGCTGGGCTTTCTAAATATTTTAGAATGGGAGATTAGACTATTTTAAAGTGGGAGATTCAGTAACATCGATATGGATTCACCCAACATTTGGATGTAACTAAATCTGCTTCTTTTGCAGAAAAAAACCCAAACAAATGAGTATGAAAGAATTCCCTGATGTCTGGTCTGGCCTCTGGTCTCTTTTATTTCTGTTGTGAGACGTTTCCAAAACCAACCACCTCACTGAGAGCTCCAACAACCAGAACGAAGAGTCCTGTCCTCAACCTAACGGTCTGTAAGGACACCCTGGGACCGGCATCGCTGGGGAACGACAGCCAGCCTGTGTCAAAGGCAGAAAATAACGCGGTCCCATCAAGGACAGCGGAGCCCACTCTCAGCTGAGATCGATCAGCCCCAATTTCTGAACACAGCTCACCCAATTCACACCTCTGGAAGGTCTAACCTAATTTTCCTCATACCGCTTGGCAACGGACACAATAATTTCAGTCAAAACTTGTTTTTTTCCGCTACAAAGCTGTAGGTTGGGATTGAGCAAATGGGCTCTGAAACTTCCTGTAAAGCAGTTGGAAAAGAAATGGAACAGAAAATAATAATTAAAAAAAGCTTAAAAGAAAAAGAAATCTGCTATTAATTTTTTTCAACTCTTTGCTTCACTGGAAGAATTGAAAAAATTTCAATTCAGATTAACTCAAAATATGGTTTTTTTTTTTTTTTTCCATTTGACCATTGAACCAAAAAATTTTTAGTCTCTTAGCTCTTATTGGCACCTATTTTTGTTCAATTGCTTTGGTTCATTGCCCCTATTTTCAAGAGACAGCTACAGCTTTCTAATTGTATCTGCTGTGTTCATGAAGATGTTGAGCAGAAGACTCTGGCTACTCTGGATGATTATAGGTTATTCTGTTTTAGCGTAGAAAAAAGAATAATCATTGGTCCACGCTAGCTATAATTTGTGTCTCCTCTCTACGTTCAGACCCACCAAGTATTGGCATTTAATATCATTACACAGGAATCCCAGACTGAGTGCTCATTTTATGAAAAAATGTTGTTCTGTCAGAAAATGCCATTTTATGATGAGTGAGATGTTGCTCAGGAACATGTTGACTTCAATCACACTTTATTTGAAAAAAAAAACATAGAGTGGAACTGTTTTGATGTTCCATTTTGAAGTGATTTTTCATTTTAGCTTTTTTTTTTTCCATTGCTATTAAAATGTTACTCAGTTTTAAAAAATAAAACAGAAGGGAGACATTTCAGTCATTAAATCCAGAAGGTCTGAGTGATTCCCAAAGCTATTGCATCTCCTCAGAATTTTACAGGAAATATGGGGAAAAAAAAATCCCATCCCAGAACTGAAAAAAATTAACGAGAAATTGTGAAGTCTCTCAAGAGGAGGCAAAACAATTCCTACACAGGTTTAAAAATTCCTAGTAGGAGAAAAGTCACTTGTGTCCGAAGTCAATACAAGATCTGTATAGGTTTTAGCTTAGATAGATAAATTATTGTGGAAGCTGCTTGCTGCCAGCATGGATCCAGGGCTCTGGTGTCACCCAAGGAAAATGAGATACTTCCAGTGACTCTCCCTCCCACGACAGGATCACCATCCTGTGATCCATCGGTTCATACGCCGGCACCATCACTGGGATCACCATCAGACCATTGGTTGAAACACCAGCGCCATCACTGGGATGACCACCAGACCATCAGTTCATACACGAGCACCATCACTGGGATGACCACCAGTCCACCTGTTCATACACCAGCACCATCACTGGGATGGCCATCAGACTGTCAGTTCATACACCAGCACCATCACTGGGATGGCCATCAGACCATCGGTTCATACACCAGCACCATCACTGGGATGGCCATCAGTCCATTGGTTCATACACCAGCACCATCACTGGGATGACCATTGGTTCATACACCAGCACCATCACTGGGATGGCCATCAGACCATCGGTTCATACACCAGCACCATCACTGGGATGGCCATCAGACCATCGGTTCATACACCAGCACCATCACTGGGATGGCCATCAGTCCATTGGTTCATACACCAGCACCATCACTGGGATCACCATCGGTTCATACACCAGCACCATCACTGGGATGACCACCAGTCCACCTGTTCATACACCAGCACCATCACTGGGATGGCCATCAGTCCATCGGTTCACACGCTACCACGCAAACATCTCCCATTTTAGCCTATGCCCCCAAATCGGGACGTGTCTGTGGGGCTCCCAGTGCACCAGACAGAGAGGACCAGTCGGTGCACAGCAGCTCTGGCCATGGGGGCACAACCATCCTCATGCCCCCCCCCATCCAACCTGCAAAGCAGTGGCTCGCCAAGGGGACTGCGATGGGGGATTTTCCTTGGCCTTTTCCCATTCTTCTTCCTTGCCCTCCTGCTTAGACCTCCTTGCATTGCCGCAGTCTGAAGCCCAGCCCATCACCTCCTCTGCACCTCCAAAATCGTCACCAGCCACCCCGAAACTCCCAGCACCGCACTCACTGCAATTCTTTGCATCCCCCCCACAATATTGCATCATTTTCATGGATAATAAATACCCCATTTCTCCCCCCACCTCTTACATCTCTGCCTTGCTCTCTCTCGCCGTCAGGGCTTTGACAGCTCCTCTTCCCCCCCACCTTTTGTCAAAACACCGCCTTTGATTTGAACCAAGCGAAATAAAAATTGACGCGTGATTGACAGCAGCCCAAACAGACGCAGGGGTTGGCAGAGGTTACAGAGAATGAGCAAATAAATAGAGACACCAGCGCGGTCAAACGTGTCGCTGACATGTCAAGAATAACTCGCCGGAAGATTTGCTCGGTAGGGGCTGGGTATTTAAGGCTTCCGATTTGTACCCTCTGATCATCAGCCAAGTGGCTTAAGTAATTTTTGCCTTTCAGGGCAAATTTTAAGTCCCCCTTTTAAAAATGTTTTACAAGAGTTCCCTGCCCCTTCAGGGTTTCTTGGTGTTGATCTTAAAAATTTGTCGAGTACTTGGAGGAACCTGCAGAAGGAAGATACAGCGGAGCGGCTGCACGTTTTCTGCTTGGCGCCGTCTCCTGTTCTCCCCCTCTCATTAGGGGGGCTCAGTTTTCAAAGCGATTCTGCGCCTGCCAGGGAAGACACAAATAAGGATGTACAAACATTTGTGGGTGCAAACGAGGACTACTTCCACGGCGAAAAGAATAAAGGCATTTGAAAGCTCAGTTTCCTCCTTCCTTCTTCAGAAAGTGAACTTACAGACAGAGAAAAATAATTACCCGTTCCATCTTAATTACCAAGAGTGGGATTCTGTCTTTTGGTTCACAGCACATTAAGCCATTCAAACAACTCTCCGCAAATTACGTGGTTGAACCCAACCTGAGCAACTTATCAAACGGCGACCACCAGCTAAATCCAGGGAGAAAAAAGTCTTTCTTCCAACGTGTCCCTGCCCGGTGACCAGTTTCAGACAGGCCGGTTTTGGGAAAGAAGTGACATTTTTCATTCCAAAAATAGCACCATTTAGAGATGTGTTAGGGTAAGGCTTCAGCCAAAGGATAACCTTTTCAAAAGCTCTTACTATGTCAGGAAGTTGTGATAGTTAATTATAGCGGTACAGCCCGATGGTTGCAAGCCCTGTTGTGTGCGTGCTGCTCCGTCACTGGGTGCCTGGATGAACCTAACTGGGATTTAGGTGGTTATACTGATTTACCTGCCTTTACACTGAACTGATGCCTGTGCCATTAATTGCGCGCAAATCAACTTCTGACTGACGGACTCACCTGCAGTTTTCATGTGTTCTCAAGTATAAGCTCTCAGGTTGGGGCTTGTCTATGTTATGGATGGAGGATGGCCACTCTCAGCAGCGACACATCTGGGTGAACAGCCCTCCAGCCCTTGGGGAGTGATCGCAGAGGTTTCTGGGTAGGATTGACCAGCCGAGGTGCCACATTGTGCTAGCGGAGCCATGTAGCCTCTGGCAAGTCCACAACAGCTCTGCAGTGCACCACCTGAAGGCAACTGCTGATGTTTTGGCATCTCCATGTGCTGTAGGGCACAGACACATCCACAGACATGAAGGTGCTGAGGGGCCTGGAGCACATCTCTGCTGAGGAAAGGCTGGGAGCCCTGGGGCTGTTCAGCTGGAAAAGAGCAGGCTGAGAGGGGATCTCATCCATGCTCAGCAATAGCTAAAGGGTGGGTGTCAGGAGGATGGGGCCAGGCTCTTCTCAGTGGTGCCCGGGGACAGGACAAGGGGGAACGGGCACAAACTTGACCATGGGAAGTTCCACCTCAACACGAGGAGGAACTTCTTTGCTGTGAGGGTGGCAGAGCCCTGGCACAGGCTGCCCAGAGAGGTGGGGGAGTCTCCGTCTCTGGAGACATTCCAACCCCGCCTGGACGCGTTCCTGTGCCACCTGCTGTGGGTGACCCTGCTCTGGCAGGGGGTTGGACAGGATGATCTCCAGAGGTCCCTTCCCACCTCTGCCAGTCTGGGATGCTGTGATCCTTACTGTGCCCATGAGAAGAAGGTGTGATTGCAGCACACCAGAGAAGGAACAACAGCCTTATTGTTACTGAGGGACAGGGCTAAGCATCACAGAGAAACCCCTCCTTCCCTTCTCCCAGCCGCAGCCACTGCCTCACACACCATCCCGCAGCCTCACCAGCATCCCCCATCCTGCGCAGGGACCTGAACATTGCCCTGGCGCCAGGAGAAAAAAAGATTTTTCAGTTGCGCTTTCATAACAAGGCTTTTTCCTAGCAGAAACCTGCTCCTCTTGGTGTGGTTGCCACCTTCACAAAACAACGAAGGTGTTAGGGCTCCCCGGGGTGCAGCCACAACAAGGGTTTATTGGGTTTCCTTAAAAATATCTGCAAAGGTGAGAGCTTGGAGGTCCTGGGAATCCCTATTTGTGCCAGACCTGGGGGGGTTCCCAGGCTCTGGGCTGAGTTTTGGGAGCACCGAGAGCCCCAGCAGGCTGCGGGCTTCCTCCTGCGGTCAGAGTACAGATGGGCACTGGGGGCCCTTATAGACTAATCCCAGCCTAGGGTCATACTTGGTTGCCTACCAAAAATGGGATCTGCAAGCTGCAGGAGAAATTTTGATCCATCGGTTGTTAGATACGATCCCGTTCCCCTGCTCTGGGGAAATACCAGGTGCTGCCAAGTGAGGAGGAGCACGTTGAGCTCCCTGCAAGCTCCTGATGTTCCTCCTCGCGCACGTTTCTGGTTTGAAATAATTCATCAGATCGCTTTCCCAAATAATTGTATGCGAATTGATTTACCACCCCCGGACAGAGGGGGGCTGGTTTGGTGTTTTTTTTTTTTTTTTTTTTTTTTTTTTTTTTTTTTGTTGTTGTCACTGCAGTTGTTTTTAACAAGTGTCTGAAAGCAATTCAAGCTGTGCTGCTTGGTTTCAGAGATGCGTAGGGCAAGCCAGTCCTCTGATTTCGGTGACTCCAACCCCGCTTACCGGGAGTGCTATTCGCAGAGACGCTTTAAAGCTAGAAATCAATGTGTAGTTACTGTTTACCATGAAAATGAACATTTCAGCCTCTTGCGCTAAAAGGGAAAGACATTTTCTAGTCACCTGCCATTTAAATAGCGTCTCTCTCACAGTCACTAATTTAATGCAAATCTCATACGGCTTCCTTGTATTTGTCATTTCAGGGCATTTTTGTGCTTGTAGTTTTTATGCTAATGATCCTGCTCCATTGCTAACTAGGTCTTCACACCTATCATTTCAACGATACCAGTAATTACAGAGTTACGTGTGTACATACGGGTGCGTGTTCAGTGCACTCGGCTCCCTGTCACCTCTTCTTTATTGCTGCCGGGGAGAAGCGAGTTCTCACCGTCAGCGTGACAGGGGAGTTTTGTTTGCAAGGGCTTTCTGCAACTCTGAGTCTGATCAATATAAAAATTTCAGCAAATGTTGCAGGCGACAATAAACAGAACCCTCTGGATCTGAGTGAAAAACTGGGAAACCCGAGGACGGAAAATAAGGGTGCAAAGCCTTGCTCTGCTCTTCAATAGGAGTGGCTCTTCTGTAACCCACTGGTGCCAGGTACGTACGGACCTCTTCCACCAGCACCCCCCATCCCGGCTGTGTCCAGGATAAAACCATTGAGACCCACGCATCAAAAGAAGTGTGGGCAGCAGATCCAGAGAGGGGATTCTGCCCCTCTGCTCCGCTCTGGTGAGACCCCACCTGGAGTCTTGTGTCCAGCTCTGGAGCCCTCAGCACAGGAAGGACACGGAGCTGTTGGAGCGGGTCCAGAGGAGGCCCTGGAGATGCTGGGAGGGCTGGAGCCCCTCTGCTGTGGGGACAGGCTGAGAGAGCTGGGGGGGTTCAGCCTGGAGAAGCGAAGGCTCCGGGGAGACCTTCCAGCCCCTTCCAGTCCCTAAAGGGGCTCCAGGAAAGCTGGGGAGGGGCTGTTTGCAAGGGCATGGAGCAACAGGACGAAGGGCAATGGTTTAAACTAGAGCAGGGCGGGTTTAGATCAGCCATTAGGGAGAAGTTCTTTACCCTGAGGGTGGTGAGACACTGGCCCAGGTTGCCCAGAGAGGGGGTGGAGGCCCCATCCCTGGAGACATCCAAGGCCAGGCTGGATGAGGCTCTGAGCGACCTGATCTAGTTCCAGATGTCCCTGCTGAGTGCAGGGGGTGGGACTAGATGGCCTTTAGAGGTCCCTTCACACCCAACACAGTCTGTGATTCTGTGACCCTCAGGGATTTATCACTCAGAATCCATTTGGCCAAGGAGAGAATACTCTGTACTGAGGGAAGGGGGAGAGAGGAGCAAGTGGCCCTAATCTCCACTTACAAGTGGAGAAAATAAGAGGAGAATGCGGAGAACCACAATGAGAAAAGATGAGAGGCAGCTGAGATAATCCTTCAGAGAGACAGAAAAGGGAAGGCAGCACACAGTGCCCTGGACACGCCACGCTCAGCACCTTGGGTGGGTTGCTCTGGGACTTGGTGCCTTGCTGCATGTTCTTCCCGTGACTCACGGAATGGAGAGTTTGCATCCAGGCAGCACCAAGTTTTAATAGCCAGCTCAGAGAGCTGCAAGAGGCAGCAAATGGGGGGGTGCTGGGATTTGCTGGGACAAGGAGCAGGCTGCGGAATGTACCCAGGATAGGCAGAGACTCCCGAGGAGCCCACCCCATTCTCCTGTTCTTCAGGTCTCTCCTCACCACGAACACAATCAGTTCACTCAACACCAGCAGCAACTGCCCCGCTGTTCCTTCCTATATAAATTGAAAATACTTTCTCCCTGTGCTACCAGAGTGAATCCCAATCCCAGTTTACACTGGTGTAAATGGAGACCAACCAAAGCAAAGCGCTTCCAGCCCAGGGCTTTTGACCCGGCCCCTCCGGATCCTCCCACCATCACACACAAGAGCCATCCAACTGCCGCAGGAGGACTCTTCGCAAGGGGACAGAGTAAACTCGGTGACAGCCTGAAATGAAACATGACACGCAATCATTTCCAAGCACGTCGAGAAGAGATTAACGCGCAGCCCTGGAAGGAAAAAAAAAAAAAAAAAAGAAAAAAAAAAGAAAGTTTCATTTTGTCCTCGGTGCTCTTGACAGAAGAATCGTCTGCAACTTACTCAAACTCGGGTGAAAGCCGAGATGAGCGGCTGATGGCTTCAAACTCCTTAAGGATCGGGCTGCTGAAGAGCAGCCGGGAATGAGGATGACTCCCCTCCCCTTCTGCTTTGATAGAGATAAGGCTGAAATACACTTCAGATTAGGAGGCGTTCGGGCTGCTGGAAGGGCCGCAGAGGATGCGAGCGCCAAAATGTAAACAGCAACGTGGGGAGAAAATAATTGAAAAGAGTCTGGCAGGCAGAAGCCGCCAGCCAGGAGAGGTCAGCCCCGCACGCCGGCTTCTGCCAGGGGGACAGGGAGAAACCTCAGGGATGCTGGCAATTAAAACACTGGCACAGAAGAGCGACTGTCTACATTACGGAAACATTTCAGAACTTGAAGGAAAACCAGGCACCTACTGTACTTGGCACCGTACAAACATGTAAGGGGAGAGACTAAACAAAGAGCTTAAATAGGCAAAACCTGGGAAAACTGAGGCACGGAGCAGCAAGGGATTCGCTGGACGATTTTGGAGCGGCACATCTTTTTTCCTGCTTCTCAAGCCTTATGCATTTGTTTGTACCGCTCTTTGGAACGACTGGAACAGGCACCCTCGCCCCATCGCCTCGCAGACACACCGAGCCTTGGGAGAGCACGGGAACCCCACGGAGTGAGGTGCACCCATGGAGTCTCGCTGGGAGACAAGTCAAGGAGGGGAGCAGGAGACCTGTTGAGAGCTGGGACTGAGCACGAACTGCTCATCCAGGCCCAACTGGCCCCAGAAACAAAAATCTCAGGTCCTTCAGAGGAGACAGGCCTTGCCCAGGGCACTTCAGCTCATTCTTGGTTGGGATCTTGTTCCCAGGGCCAAAGCTGAGGCAGCTCTTGTGCTGTCAAAGCCACGTGTGTGTTAAACAGACATTAAAGTCCACCACAGGCTGGTGCGAGCGTGCAAGAGAGAGTTTTAATCTGAACTGGAAAGCAGCCAGCAACCAGTGTTTGGGCTGATTTGCATGAAATGTAGATAAGCACCATCAGCCCATTGAATTCAGATGAGGTACTTGAGCTACCGAATGGCAATTTAGGGGTTTCAGAGAAAAAAAGGCAGCAGAGTATCCCCACAGCCAGCGACCCCACCTCCTCCTACTCTTCCACTTTTTGGGCTATGCTGACCCATCAAAAAGCCACAGGACTGTCCCTGACTTGTGATTTCCAGCCCCGTCACGAGGGTACTGATCACTACCAGTGAGCTTTTCCGGCAGACAGGACCCAACGTGCCTGGTGGAAACCAGGCCAACAGGTTGGCAACAGCGTGCAGCAGTGGAGAACCTCACCCGAGAGGTGGGAAGAGGGTGTTGAGGAGGCAGAGCCAGGTCTGACTGCACCACCTGGACCTGCTCTGGCTTCAGCAGCATCATTTCCAGGAGAAGTGGCTGGGTCAGTGATAGACCTGTGTCTGCAAGTCACCCTGGAAAAAACAGAGCGGAACTACGATTTCCTGCAGAGCCATCTCTTCAGTGCATTCTCTGATGCCTGCTGTAGGCTCACGCTACTTGATAAACATCAACTCTACCAGACTTATTCTCTCAGAACCGGCCAACAGGTTCGGAAAGATGGAATGGAGAAAGACATGCACGTTGTACCGGCACAGGCAGGCAGGGGCACAGGCACACACACGTGCCGAGCATAACGGCACAGCCTATTTTTCCTTAGGCAATCACATTTAAAAGCTTCCCCCCCATCTTTTGTTTTTTTTCTTCAAGACACACTTAGTTCCTTTTGATTTTTTAACAAAATGCATTTACGGTACAATCTGAGCAATTTGCACTAATAATCAAGAAGCTTTTTGGGGAAAGAAAAAAAACAAACCCCAAACCTGAAATCCAACAGTTTGGCAAATTAATCTGTTACGTACACAGCCATAATTCCCCCAGCAAAAAGCTCGGTAATGCATCAAATAGTGTCTTTTGCTCATTTACTCGACAAGTATAATTTATTTTTAATATTTACCCCAATGTTTTACAGTACTCTAGCAAATGGTCTCCACTACGTACTTTGCAAAAGTTCATGGACCTTTAGTAACGAGAGGCATCATCATCGTTCTGTGCTATCGCATCTATGTGGGAAGAGCAGAAGGAAAGAGAAGAGGTACCAAGAAAGGAGGATAGATTTTTGTGAGTGCTGAGAGAGGCAGATTATTAAGCCTTCATTGAATTATTATATTCCCCAAAAGCTTCAAAAAGGAGCATCCTTAGACTACCTCCAAATCTTTCTTCTTTCTTAAAGAGGAGACAAAGAAAGAAACTAAGTACAAATGAAATTAAATCAAATGAGTTCCTGGACTGCTTAATATGGTATTTTGCCCCCATTTAAAATATCCCTCAGGAGAGTAGGCTGATTTAATAAGCCTAAGAGATGTTGCGGTGAAGACTGAACTGCCTTGATGAAAGCATAACTTGGCTGGGGCTGCATTAGCCTAGGAAACTTGTTCCAACTTCTTAAAAGGAGTCTTTCAATCCATTCTCGAAATGGAAAGAAAGGCTCGGGCAGAAGACATTCATAAAGGGGAAAAAAAAAAAAAGATACATGCACTTACACGGCTACGTGATGGAAACTGTTCTAATTGCAGTGTCTAATTGCAGAGAAAAAGCAAGCCGCGGCAGTTTAACTGGTGAATTTAACATGAAGACAGACACTTGGAGTCAGGATGAAGGACCTTTTCCAACACATCCAATGCTGTAAGTTCGCAGTGTCTGACAGTCTGGTTCTTCCCCGCACACTGCAGCATCCCAGGGCTAGAGACAACTTCAACTTGAACTCTACTCTGAAGTCTCACGTGCCGCCTGGCTCTCCTGCTAGGCCTCTCCGCGGGGCTCAATCCTGGAGCCCCCCCGCTGAGCTCCCCTCTGAGATCTTCCTGGACAAAACAACAGCTCACGTCCACAAGCATCCAGGGTTGCATGACTGTAAACTATCACAAAATCCACTCCCAGGCTGCTGGCCGTAGAAGGTCATGGTCCTCCTTGGGCTTCCTCTAAGGAAACCTGTTGGATTCACAGTTCCAGCAGCCAGGTAGTGGAAGGGACTTGCTTTTCCTCCCTCCTTGCAGGAGAGGGGAATAACCACCTCCTATCCTGTAGTGAACACTGTTGGAGACACATTAAACCTTCTGCAGGGTCAGTACCTGCTGTGAAACAACATTAAGTACCCCCAGGTCTGCCCTGAGTCCTGGAGATCACGATGGACCTGCTCTACCCACTTCCCCAGGCTCTTGGCTAGAAGCCACCAACAGCTCTCGGAGCTTCTGCTCCAGCAACCCCAGTTCCCAAGCGCAATGAACTTCATTGTGGTCTGAGCAGAGCCCACGCAGGGAGAGGCTGAGCACGAATCACCCATCTGGATGCAGCTTGAACCCCTCGGAGATCAGCTGAAGAGAGCCCAGCTGCTTCACAGCCCTTTTACCAGCCCTGGTAATTACAGCCTCAAATGATCTCAGCTGTGACCATCTGAGGACAACCTGCCATCCATCCCTCCTACACTACCCCAGCTCTGCCGGTCTTGCACAGCCCCCAGTTTTAAAACACCACTTTTATGAATGCATCGAGGAAGGCACATGATCACAAGCACTTTGGTTTACTGTCAGAAGATGGCCGTGGCTCGGAGAAGCTCTTCTTTGGGGAAATTTGCCTGCGTAAGACTCAGGGGATGCTTCTGAAACGGCTCCCATCCAGTCTTTTCTCACCGACGATGAACACAAGCTTCTCTGCACGCATTGGTAAATCCCTGACCTTGGAATAAAAATATAGGAGCTGTTTTCAACAGCCGGATGGGAAAACATATGTTTTTCATATGTTGGACTGTTTCTGTCACTTCATTACTGCAAAGAAACAATGTCAATGTGCTTTTATTTCACCCAAATAAATAAGAAACAAGCTTCCACACTCTGGAATCCGTCCACTTCGAATAACTGATTTTCTGAGCATTTTTGTCTTTTTGGTAACACTTTCAAGAAAATGTTTCCCTTCATCTGTCCTGTCAGAGGTTATGGTTACAAAGGAAGAGGATTTGGTGCTAACAGCAGAAAAAGACAAGTAGAAGATGAGTGTGGGAGCTTTGGCCCTTGGCTTTTGAGTATGGGGGGGCTCAGATTTGTCTCGTGGGACACAAGGAGCTGTTTGGGCTTTCTCTGGGGGGGTGGCTCAGTATCTTGTCTTCTCTTATGCCCGTTTTCACAGAATCCCAGAATCCCAGACTGGCAGGGGGGGGAAGGGACCTCTGGAGATCATCTCCTCCAACCCCCTGCCAGAGCAGGGTCACCCACAGCACGTGGCACAGGAACACGTCCAGGAGGGGTTGGAATGTCTCCAGAGATGGAGACTCCACCACCTCTCTGGGCAGCCTGGGCCAGGGCTCTGCCACCCTCACAGCAAAGAAGTTCCTCCTCATGTCATGGTGGAACTTCCCATGGTCAAGTTTGTGCCCGTTACCCCTTGTCCTGTCCCTGGGCACCACTGAGAAGAGCCTGGCCCCATCCTCCTGACACCCACCCTTGAAGTATTTATAAGTGTTGATAAGGTCCCCCCTCAGCCATCTTTTTTCCAGACTGAAGAGACCCAAATCCCTCAGCCTTTCTTCATAAGAGAGATGTTCCATCCCCTCAGCATCTTGGCAGCCCTTTGCTGTCCCCTCTCCAGCAGTTCCCTGTCCCTCTTGACCCGGGGAGCCCAGAACTGGACCCAGCACTCCAGGTGCGGCCTCCCCAGGGCAGAGCAGAGGGGGAGGATGACCTCCCTCCACCTGCTGGCCACACTCTTCCTGATGCCCCCCAGGATGCCATTGGCCTTCCTGGCCACAAGGGCCCATTGCTGGCTCATGCTCCCCCTGTTGTCCCCCAGGACTCCCAGGTCTCTTTCCACCCAGGTCTCTTTTTTTTCATCCAGGCAGTATCTCATGACACAGGAAAATATTTCCTCGATAAAAGCCCATAATATCTTGTGCATAAACCACCCCTCGGTCCCAACTGTTCAGCCAAGGATGGGGAGATGGCTGCTAACCCTCGGCCCTCCCCTCCAGAAGGGGCTGCACCACACATGAGGGGAAGGGGGCGAGGGGATTTGATATTTACAGCCCTAGTTTTAAAAGTGCCACTCAAAAGTAATGAAAAGCCCAGTTCAACAAGGAGCTATTCATGTGCACGGCTCCTCTGAAGTCAGGAAAGCTGCCGGCTGGGAAACCTCCATTTATCTTCTTGAGCGCTTACTCACAGGAGGCATCCGAAGAGAGCCCCTGCGCGACCGGTACTTCTGAAAGCAGGTTATTTATCTTGGTGGCTAAATGTGGATTTAGAGACCTCCTTTCTCCCCTAACTTTTGAAAGTTTTAGTGAAAACTCGTGATACTCCGCTCTTGTAGACCTTTTTGATTTGTTAGTCAAATATTTTCATCTAAAAGTTTTGACTGGAGGGAATAGAAAACCTGTGTCATGATTAAAATTTCCATCGAAAAAGTCGATTTCTGCCTAAATATCTTATTTTTAAAAACCAAAGTCATCAGTAAGTCCAGTAGCAACAACAACGGCAAACTGCAAAAAGGCTGGGATTTAGAAATACACTGATGGGAAATATTTCAAGTCCGAGTTCAACTTTTGCAAGGCGTATCCCCATAACGAAAAGCAAACCCAGACACGCCATGAAAAATCAATGCTCGTTTCAGACTGCAGACTTTCATGAGCTCCACTGAAGGGAAATGTAAACCTGCGGATGGCAATGGGGAGTTGTGACAACCCCTCTTGTCTGGTAAATGCAAAATCCTTCATCAACTGGGCAAGAGGGAGTTTATTTGAATTGCATTGGCACAGATGGGGATAGTAGCAGTGATAACGGTAAGGAGAGTGGAGAAAAGATGCCTGTGGAGAATGTACTGCTTCCACCACTGAAGGTCTGTGAGAATAGGTAGGAAAAATATTTACCAGGGACAATATAAGTAGCGTTAATCCCGCTGTGGCCGGAGAGACGGCGTAGATGATTTTTTAAGGGTGTTTCCAGACTTCTCCTCCTAGCATTTTATGATCTGTTGAATATCGGTAAATAAATATTTGATTGCAGGTAGCAGCAAAGAAGTTGGGGTTAAAGGGTAAATCCCACACCTTGCTCAGAGCCTCTGGGATGGAAATTCATGCCTTGCTTCGTTTCATGTCAGGAGTACACAGTGTGAATGGCAAAACGCTTCTAAGCCTGGGCTGGGGCTCGTTTATAATCGAGATGTCTTTAACTTGACAGTGGTTAATGATGCTTTGATATAGGCTGATTGCTGGTGAGGGGCGGAGGAGGCTCCCCTGGGCATGGCGCTGACGCACGAGTGAAAACAGGGGCTTAATTGATGCTTTTATTCTTGAGGTGCTCGGTGTTTTGTCCCTCCCCTCTCCCCCTCCAACTTAGATTTATAATATGACATTTCACTGCGGGAACATGACGGAGATTTCTGGCCCTGATAGCTCTATTTCCCCACCGGGCCGGGCGATGCTGCGGCTCCTCTCCGCCGAGTCACCCGCTGACCCATGCTGCTGGCGAACACCTATTTCCCGGAGACACGGCGGAGCCCCCGCTGTGCAAACTCCCCTCTCTGGTGTCTGTCCCCACACTGAGTTAAGGATGGGAACAAGGGAAGGGCTGCGCTCCCCCATGTCTCTGCGGCTTAATCTTCTAAGTCCCATTTAAAGTAAACGAGACCCATGGAGCTCAACTCTTATTTAACTTCATTAGGAGCTGAGAGCTTTGAGCATCTTTGACATGGCCTAACTCTTAGGAACCCATCCGTCATTTTACGTAGTAAAATGCAGAAGATTTAGATGCTACTGAGATCCTCACAAACACCATTAGCTGCCATCTCTGAGTCCGCGGGGGTCTCAAAGGTGAGAGCCTTTGGTCTATAGTGATACTGCCCCAGACCTGCCCCACCTCAGAGATATAGTTAGGATTTCTTCTCAACTGGGGGGGCAGCGGGAGGGAAACAGAGCAGCACTTCCCCATCGAACAAACTCAGAATTAGAAACCCCACGAAAATCCCCATCCGCCTGCAGGCTAAATTATCTCCAGTAGAAACAAACTTTAGCTTTGCGAACATAAATGATCAGAGCTTCATAAAGACCGAGTCTAATTGTACAAAACGGTGATTAGACGATTTCCTCTGGGGGGATGCGTCGTTTCCTTCCGAAAAAGTGACACTGGGGCAACCTCTAGTGGAAGCCAGGAGCTGCCTTGTGCCGCCTCCGCAAGGCTGGAGCTGACACCCGGCTTTTCTGCTGCCAGACGCTGCCCCGGCTCCCCCCAAAGCCCCTGCTCTTAATAAATGCAAAGAAAAAGATGCGAAGTCCTACAAGACCAGAGCTTGAGTCCTGCCCGAGATGGGCAACCGGCCTCTTTGAGTGCAAATATGGCAACAGCCGTGTTATTGTCCGAAGAAGAATTCCTTCCTTCTGGCTAGCCTGTCATCCCAGCTATTTAAAGGCTTGTTTGTATTTTTCCGATTCAGTTTTCGGAGTCACTTCAGGCCAAGCCCAAAGGGAAACTCACTTTGTCTTTAGACAAAAATCCAGAAAATCGCCCCCTCCCCCCCCCCCCCCCCCCCCCGGCCCCGCTGCTCTCACTCGCCCGCTTGGGAAGACGCTCCAGGAAGAACTGAAGCCAGAACACAGGGCTCCGAGCACAAGACGCCAACCAGAAGCCAGGCAAGAAATTATTACTTCTGCTTCTATTCCATTATGCTTTATGCTAAAAGACTTAAATGATCAATGCTGTGTTAATAAATTTCATCTGGCTCATTTAATAGATGACTTAGTAGAGGAGTGAGTTTGGCCATGACCAGTTATGAATTAATAACTATGCAAGCGGCACATTCCCTTACAGAAATACTTTCTACTGGCGTAATTCTTTATTCCGAGGGAAACACAGCTGCTCTGCAGGACTGTGCCGCTTCTTTACGAGCATCGGTGCAGCTTTGATTCGGAGACAGGCACAAAATGTGCCTTTAGGACAGAGGTTGATTGAGGCTCTGCTACCAGCGACCGCCAGAGAGCTGAACCTCAGCGCCAAGTGTTTATATCCCAACTGGCCTGAGTCCTCCTGTTGTGTTTCCTCGCTAATGACACTAATTTCCCTGCGCTGCGCAGCGTGCGGTCTTGAGACGAGAGCTAAAAATGAAGTTTGTCAGCTTTGTTCGGTTGGATCGTAGGAGTTGCCGCCTGGCTGGCTGGCATTTGCATCGCAGCTTTTGCAGCCGCTGGCCCCAGACTCCCCCTCCTCAAAAAAAACAAAACAAAACAAGACAAAACAAAACCAAAAAACAAACCCTGTGGTTGATGCTGCCAACGCAGCTCCGTTGGGGTGCACATGCTGAATGTCCAGATCTCTCCGTCCCAGTTATTCCAGTGTTGCCAGAAGGCTGGTGCATGCTGGCAGGAAAGTGCTCTTGACCGGGGAGGGGGTTACGCTGACCATCCACGGTGCTCGCTGCTTCTCGCCTCCTGTGCCAGCACTTGAGCAGCAGGAGTTTCCTTTAAATGAGGTTTGTTCTGTGGCGAAAATAGCAGGCACCGGGGCCACAAGCAGCGAAGCAGCATGGATGCGGTGAGGCCAAGCAAGCCGGCTGCAAAGTCCGAGCGAGGAGATGCTTTGCCTCCGGACACTCGGGCTGGACCAGCCGCGGTCCCCCCTCGCGTGTGCTGAGCTGTCGGGGGCAGGGCAGGACGTACGCTGGTACCCGCATCGCTGGTACCCGCATCGCTGGTCAGCGCGGGCACGGAAGGAGGACGCTTCTCCTGCTCCATTAGTGTCTTCTGTGCCTGAGAGAGGAGCTTTGCTTGGTGTTTTCTTCTCCCTAGGAGAGGGCAGAGGTCTGCCCAGCGCTGAGCGTCTCCAGCAGCAGGGATGCCACGGGCTCTCTTTACCCACTTGAAATGCATTAGTTTTGCTTAGAGTTAAAATGTTTCTTCTAGCACCTAAATGGCAGCTTCCCCGCCGCAGCCCCAGCCCGTTAGTTCTCACGCTGTTGCCAGTGACTAACGAGGATAATTTCTCCCCGCTTGCCCCATAACAGCCTCTCCTCCGGTTGCAAACAGCCCTCCTGCATCCACACAGCCAGCTTTTCTCCAGCCTGAGCCCGTCTGTCTCTCACAGGCCCAGTTCTCAAAACCTTTTCGTCATTTTTGTGGCTCCCCTGCCGTTACGTGCTGCTGTAGGTTCACGACACGCATCAGACTGTCGTAACTGGTGGAGGGCAGGAGAGGACCGAGTTGGCCTGCAGCCCACCTTGGGCTCCGCTCCGGAGAGCTGGGGGGACCCCACAGTGACACTGGAGGGGGGATAAGGTGGGTGGCACTGGCAGCGGGAGGGTACGGCGTTCAGATAAAGCAGCTGGAGCTGCTGGTGCAGCGAATACCACGCATGAAGCTCAGACCACGCTCTTAGATAGAAGGAGGGGAAGGGAGCTCGACAAACCCGCGCTCTGCTGTATGAATGTCCCCATAAAAGCCCTCTGGGCTGCTCCAGCCTAGAGGCAGAGCTACCCAAGCCATGGCAGAAGCGACAGAGATGCTACTAATGCCACCCCGCTGGAGTGTGCAGAAGCAACCGCAGGCTGCAACGTCTGTGAGGAGCAGGCAGAGGGGCTGCCCTTGCAGAGGCAGGTGGGAAAGCAAGAGCAGGAGCAGGGACCACGTTCCCGCAGCCCTTGGAAATGTCCTTTCAGACTAACGGCGGGTGCCATGCTGGAGAAGGGGTTCCTACAGCGGTATCCCAGACCAGCACTGCCATTGCGGCATTCGCTGTTTGCCTCCCTGCAGCACAAATCTCTCTCCCACCAGTGGGTGAATTAGTCCCTACACCCTGCAGGTCCGCTGAACTTTTTAAACCCTATAAGTAAACCGAGAGCCCCAAGGAGGAAAAGTTGCTGAAAACGGGGGATTATAGTTATCTCCATGGTGGAACTTGCACTCCCTGAGTACCAATCTGTGCCTCCATCTAGTGGTTAGAGCTATATAAAGAGGGTAAAAGCTGCCTACAACACCCAGCAGAAGACGTCCCTCTGGTTGACAGCAACGCCCACCGCTCACCCCAGAAGGTCCCAGCTGCCCAGCCCACTCTTGGCCAACTGGACACAACTTGTGTTTTACCAAGCCACATCCAACACTTGCTCCAGAGACAGCTGGAAATGTCGGGAAACTGAGGCAGCCCCAACCTGGCAGGGGATGACAGCTTTTGAAGGTGTCCCTCTCCAAAGCCAATGAGACCACAGGACACAGAAGCCAGCTGGGTCTCCTCTCCCTCCCTGTGACCACTGCAGTGCAGTCACTGTGTTGGATGGCTCCGTTTCTGGGCTTCTTCTAGAAGGGGAAAAGGTACTAGGAACTCTACACGCATTAGGAATTAGGAACTAGGCTCTCTCCATGCATTGCCTCACCCTGAAGATCTGCTCCTGCTCCTTGCCAGCCTCGAGTCCTGGGACACCAGCGCTGCTAAGTAGTTTGGGACGCAGCAGAGAAAACCACGCCAGACCTGCCAAAATCCAGGCACAGCCTGCCTGGAGGCCCCGTCTGAATACGCTGCTATTATACAAAATGAGGTCGCTTGCATAAAACAGGACTAAAATTGCCCCTAATTAACACCAGGGTTCCCTCTACCTTAAAACACAGGCATCAGACCTCCAGCGGAGATTTAGTGACTTCAACAAAGCCACGATTTTGACACTTGGAGCAACTGGGATCTCCCCTAAACGTCCTTTTTTCCCCCCATCTCCCTTGTACCCTATTAGTGGAAACAAAATAAGGGGCAGGTTTCTGATTAAGATGCACAAACAGTTCTATTCAACAACTGATGCAATAAATGTGCTGAGTGGAATCGCCGCCAAAGCTCGTTGCGGTGCTTTATGGGGCTGCTCCAAGAGTGTGAAAAACCGTTTGCTGCATATTATTAAATGATGAAAAATGCCAAGCTCGCAAACAAACTGTGCGCTGAATGTGGCTCGACTGCCTCTAGTGAGAACATGATTGAGCCTGTAGAAGTGAGGTGGCGGGGAGAGAAGGGGGGATCTGTCACTGCGCTGCTGCCACGCTGCGCTGCAGTGATTACAGGGCAAAGTGACCCAAAATAACAGCAGAGTTTCCGCCCAGCCCCACTCTCAACCCCACGATTGATCTAGAGAAGGACAGGTACAAAAAGCCCTCTGCCAGCCACAACCCAGGCGCCTCAGATCCTAAACGATGGTTTTTCCCTGCCTTTTGGCAGCTCACGTCCCCACGCCACGCGTGCGAGCGGCGCGAGGCAGAGTCACGCCACGCGCGGGCTCTCGCTGCACAGGGTGACAGCCCCGCCAGCGCTGCGCCCGGCAATGTCACGGACCCCTCAGGTGGCTTTGGTGGCAGGGCAGCAGTGAGGACCAGCCGGGCTTCCGTCTCTTTGCACAGCACCTTCGGGCTGGGGGAGGGATTCGGACAGAAATTCGAGCAAGCTTCCACCTTCACTGGGATGGCTGGGGGCTGAGCATATTCTCTTGTACCTTTGCTATGAAGGGGGGTCTGTTAGGCAGTCCTGATTCCCTAAGGAAGTCATAAAAAGAGACTTTTAGGAAGCAGGAATTACTGCATGTATCCCAGGGAGTACTGAGCACCCAGGGTGTCCTTTGGGGCGATGCTGGAGGACAGGGTACCGCGTGCCTCAAGAAGCCAGCCCAGTCCCGAAACAAACCTGGTCGTGGCCTGACTGCAGAAGCTTGTTCCAAGGATGACCCAAAACGTATCTGCTGAGGCACGGGGACAGTTTTCACTTGCCTCACCAAGGCAGGAGCAAGTACCGGTGCTGGCAAGGTGACAGGAGAGCTGCAGAGCCCTCCCCTGGAGCGGGCAGCGGCGTTGGCACTGATGTCCTCCTGCGGAGGCGGCACTTCGCCCTGCTCTTCAACCTGCGGTGCCTACGTCTGAGTGAGCCGTAGGTGCTAATCAAACACAGATTTTAGAGGGGAGAGCAGGAAATGGCATTTTATCATCCGAGAGCCTCCTGTGCCAGACAAAACGCTCGCTGAGCATCACTGCAAAGGAGCTGCCTCTTGGCATCTTGCACTTGTGAAAAAAATCCCTATTAGTTGACAAACACCCTTCCCCTGTTAACAGCCAGCGGGATATTGTGTATCGATGTGATTAACAGGGCAGCAGTGCTTTCAGTTCAGATCTATATTCACCTTGGCCTTGGGTCACTCAATTGAAACCTAAGCTATATGGATCGGGAGGTACAAGGGCGTTCTGCTGTTTATCTTCTGCTCCTGGGCTGGGGCTTGTTTTCTCTAGGCTAGCTAGAGAAAAAAAAAAAAAAATTAAAAAAAAAAATCAAAAAATCACCCTGTGCACAGGCCAAAACCTGTCACGAAGTTTTGTACGAAACAAGCAGCGCATGGGTCTTTCAATGGCCTTTCAGATAAGGAAGAAATTTCACCCACGGTGCGCTGAGATAAGCCGCCATGCACAGGAGATCAATGATTTTCTCCTCTCTGTGATCTAAGCTGGACTCAGAGAAATGACGATCTTCCAGAAACGGCTGCTGGGACCCGGCCACGTTTCACCTGCTGTTCCCGTTCGGTGGGGGCAGCGAAACCCCTCTGTGCATTGCCCCCATTCGACCAATGTGCGAGACTGAAGATAACAGAGAATTGGTCCCCAAGGCTCACGGAGTCAGACGGACCCGTGCTGTGCACCAACGAGAAGTACCCAGAGACCCACACATTGATGGACTACAGCAGGAGGGAGGTGATCGAAGTAACTGAGAGAGAAACACTGAGCCCTGGGCAAGAATCATGGAATGGTTTTGGTTGGAAGGGATCTTAAAGACCATCGAGTCCCACCCCCTGCCCTGGGCAGGGACACCTCCCACCAGACCAGGTTGCTCCAAGCCCCGTCCAACCTGGCCTTGAACCCCTCCAGGGATGGGGCAGCCACAGCTTCTCTGGGCAACCTGGGCCAGGGGCTCACCACCCTCACAGCAAACAATTCCCAATATCTCATCTAAATCTCCCCTCTTCCAGTTGAGAACTGTTCCCCTTGTCCCATGGCTCCTCTCCCTGATCCAGAGTCCCTCCCCAGCTTTCCTGGAGCCCCTTTAGGGACTGGAAGGGGCTGGAAGGTCTCCCCGGAGCCTTCTCCAGGCTGAACCCCCCAGCTCTCTCAGCCTGTCCCCACAGCAGAGGGGCTCCAGCCCTCCCAGCATCTCCGTGGCCCTAAGATGGACTCAGTATTGCCCCAGGAGCTCCGAAAAGCCAGGCTGGTCCCAGTGCTGCGCAGCATTTTGGTCCTCTTAGACCCTAACTGGACCCTTGCACTTCTGGTCAGCAGCTTTCTGCCTAATTTAGTGCCTCGTGCCGGGAAACGGGTCTGTCCACACTGCCTTGGGATAAATCCTGCCGGGCTGTGCCAGTAAGGTGGACTTTATATGAAGGAGTGAAAATCACAGTAGGGGCTGGCCATGCAGGTGCTGCGTTAAGAGGAAGCTGCTCTGGGATTGGGCGAAAGCTGGGAATTTTCTTTTTAGATAGCATCTGTTAATTGAAAATAATGCAGTTTTGGGTCACCTCCTTGTACTCTTGGCTTTCCAAAAATGAACTGACATGCATGTTTCAGAGACTAAGATATTTCTCCGTTCAAAACACCAGGCTTCAAAATTCCCTTCATTTTAACAAAAAGGAAAAAAAACCCTGAGACATCCTCCTTCCCTTCCCCCAAATATACACCTTTTTTCTGGCTTGGATTGAAGTGATTTTGTTTCTGATTGCGGTTGTCGAGCCAAAAAAAAGTCAGTTACTCTCCATGCTACAGCTAATCTAGAAATGCTGCATAAATTGTCACTTACCTCAGTGCCTAATATCATGTCGCAGCTAAGCACATATTAAAAATTAGACAGGTGCTAAATGCAGCTTTAATGTTTGCACTTAAATGATGATCCTCCTCCCATTTCTTCTCTGATCCCCTCCCTTTCCGATGCCGGAGGGAGGACAGAAGAATTGCTGAAGTGCCTGATTCAGTATTGCAGTTGTTGAAAATCCACGCTTTGCCTTCCAGCTTCTGCGCAGGTGGGACCCGATGGGCTGGGTGGTGGGAACAGCCACAGCAGGGAACGTCTCACGTTCCACAGGCTGAAGAGACAGAGTCACAGACTCCCAGCCTGGCAGGGGTGGGAAGGGACCTCTGGGGATCACCCAGACCCACCCCCTGCCAGAGCAGGGTCACCCACAGCAGGTGGCACAGGAATGCGTCCAGGCGGGGTTGGAATGTCTCCAGAGACGGAGACTCCACCACCTCTCTGGGCAGCCTGGGCCAGGGCTCTGACACCCTCACAGCAAAGAAGTTCCTCCTCATGTCATGGTGGAACTTCCCATGGTCAAGTTTGTGCCCGTTACCTCTTGTCCTGTCCCTGGGCACCACTGAGAAGAGCCTGGCCCCATCCTCCTGACACCCACCCTTTAAGTATTTAGAAGCGTTGATGAGATCCCCCCTCAGCCGTCTTTTTTCCAGACTAAAGAGACCCAAATCCCTCAGCCTTTCTCCATCAGAGAGATGTTCCAGTCCCCTCAGCATCTTGGCAGCCCTTTGCTGTCCCCTCTCCAGCAGTTCCCTGTCCCTCTTGACCCGGGGAGCCCAGAACTGGACCCAGCACTCCAGGTGCGGCCTCCCCAGGGCAGAGCAGAGGGGGAGGATGACCTCCCTCCACCTGCTGCCCACACTCTTCCTGATGCCCCCCAGGATGCCATTGGCCTTCTTGGCCACAAGGGCACATTGCTGGCTCATGATCACCCTGTTGTCCCCCAGGACTCCCAGGTCTCTTTCCACAGAGCTGCTCTCCAGCAGGTCACCCCCAACGTGTCCTGGTGCAGGGGGTTATTCCTTCTCAGGTGAAGACATGAAGATGCTTCTACTGCCATGAAGACAAAGGGAATGCATTTTGCCAACCACCACCCTTTGAGTTATAGTCCTGCATAGACTACAGTTTCTACCAAGAAACGGACGCAAGCCGCGCACGGTTTGGTATCTTAGATGGGAACCGTCGCTATAAGCTCGGTGCACAAAAGAGAGATGGGCCGTAGATTCAACACAAATTTGGGTTTGTGGGTTGGGCTACTGCTTTGATCTAGCCCAGAGCTCCCTCAGGGTTAACTGGGAAGGGGTGTTATGGCATAGACTGCTGCAATGAGAGGACCATAAGAGTAAAAATTTTCCTCTTGGAGGATCCCCCTGTATCCTGCAGGCTGCAGGCAGCACCTGCTCTGCACCTCCTAAGAAGAGAGGATTTCTCCTTCTACCCTCATGGCCACAAACCCAGATGCAACCCCAATTTATAATGAAAACTGGCCCCAAACAGCCTCTGAGTATCTTCTGGTCAACTTTCTGAGTATCTTCTACCTCCCCCCTCATCCTGTCTGCGCACTGAGCAGGACCGAGCCCTCTCAAAGAATTTTATATCAGATTATGTTCACCAAAAGACGTGAAAAAGCCCCACCTCAGACTGATTGCCAAAAGCCAGATGAAGTAGTTGCTGTAGATAATCACTATAAAGATTAATGCCTTAGAAAATGTTTATTCTTGGAGCTCAGCCCAACAGCCCGAACCAGCTGTCAGGATTCAAGATAGTGGCCACCGTGACGAGGGCTCTGCATGTTGCAGAAGAATAATGAATTTGGCAGCCGTCTTAAAGCAAGAGTGGATCCCTGCTACTGCGGACGAGGCTGAGGGGCCAACACAGAAGAGGAAATAAGCCCTGTGTTACTGGAAAACAAATGAAAAGAGAACAGTCTAGACTATTTTTGTATTTATAGGGGTTTCATGCCGTTCACTTAGTGTCCTAAGGCTTTTAGAGAAATGGATTATTCCAGGCATTTTGGGAATGGTAATACACCAGCCTATGGAGTCCTGCAGTAAAGACTTAATTTGCCATTAAACGCTGTAGTTGGCTTTACAAATTCCACAGAAAGGCTCTCACTCAATTCTATTGCTCTCCAGAGAACAACAATTTTATAAAGCATTTTTCATGCAGACATCTCCGGGCATTTTTTTTTCCAAAAAGAGATGGGCAGGAGATGCTGGCCTGCTGTACAGGGAGGGCGCAGGTACACGTGGTGGGGTGGTGTGGAGAGACTTTGGAGGCCACATGAAGGACCAGCGCAGGAGCACAGGCTTCCCGTAGACAAGGAACATTCAAGTGGCGTAAGACCAAGGTTCAGCAAAGTTCTAAAACCAAAGGCTGATCCAAAGTACCATTGACCCAGTGGACAATAACAGAGGAGCGAAGACGCAGTGAAACTGATGTTGTCTCATCTCAGGAACCCAAAATGGATAGATCTGCCTGAAAAGCTCTAGGAAAAAACCATAATGCATGGCGCCATGCAGTGAGCCGGCCTCCCCAGGGCTGGCTGCAAAGCTGACCGAGGCCGCGGTTGGGTTTGGTCATGCTTATGGCAGTCTTTGGGAGCTAACCACTGGAGACGTGTGATGTCGACTTTATTTAGCACGGACTTGGCTTTTGCAAACTTCCAAAAATGAACTGTAATGAGAATAACTTAGTAGTGAAAGTAGATGACTATTTATAGCTCCTCAAGTAGAAGAAAAGATCATCCCTTTCTTCCTCATGTTAGAATGAGGAATATTTTCCCAGATAGCGGATTTGTTAGTTAAATTATTCTTTTTTTCCCCATGAACATTGATGAAAGCAAAGGTTCTGATGGGAACTTTGGGGTTTTGAGGAGAAAAACCCTACCTTGTCCATGTTAGTGCCAGCCAAACAGACTGCTTACAGCACCTGTCCCAACATGGCATCTTTCTTCTAAAGAATCGTAACATAATTTATACTAAGAGTTAAAACTGAAGCACTTCTAAAAGCAGGGCTTGCTAAATGCTATGTAATTTTCACTTTGTTTTGTGGGAAGTTAAAATTAAGGTGGTTTTTGGTTGTTTTTTTGGTTTTTTTTTCCCCCCCCTTTTTGTGCATAAGCAATTTTTAAATTGTGAAATTCCCCGAAAAAGCAGAGGCTGCTCTGGGATGCCTAGGGAATCGCTGATGGCAGAAGCAAGCGAGATTAAGACACTTTGGATGGCAGGAACGTGACTAATAAATCTGCCCATTTTAGTTCACATCTTTTCTTCTGCTGTTCCCCGACTTTCCAGCTCTGCTAAAAGCTCCGGCTGTTCCAGTCTGTAGCCTTCTCTTTGGCCGAGAAACAAACCGAAGCTTCAAGAGTTTCTGAACCCGATACTTAGACATTCCTCCTTCCATCCCCTCCTCTGAGTCAATGGTTGGAGTCAGCCTTTGTTAAATAAGTTTAAGTGCTTAACCCCCAGCTCCAGTACACAGCATTACGAGGGAGTCGCAGACAAGGAGCATTAGCTTTTAGGTCTTGCTGAGAAGCTCATGGAATTGCCGTCCACTGACAATAGCAGCAACAATCTCACTTTTAAGCTCAGTTCATTGGTTTCTGAACACCTTTAAGGTATTGACAAAGCTGTCAATATTTTATTTTTAGTGATCCTTTCAGATGCATGTCGAGAGTAACTCTGGGAAAGCAGGGTTTAGAAAGCGAAGTTGCCGGGAGTCTGAAAAACTGTTCTTCCATTTAAGATTGCTGAAAGTGGTTGAAAGTTTTTGCAAAAGGAAAAGAGAAACCATTTATTTTCCAACCACAACCCTGGCATGAGAAACCCAGCAGTAAGTGACTCTAAAACACAATGGACTTGTTTCACTCAGGCCTTCTCAAAAGGGTACTTAAAGCATGAGCTTGTGGGTGGCTGAAATAGAATGATTGAAACAGAAGGCGCGTCTTCGCATCCACAACCTCTGCATCCAGCACAGAACACGCTGCCCCTCTCCTTATTGCATCCCGCTTCTCCCCTTGTCCCCCGAAGCCCCCGGCTTCCTTGCCCCAGCCCCTGTGTGTCCTCACGGCTACCGGAGAGATGCTGCTCGGGGGAGTTTTGCTTGGAATTTTGCACTCCCACCTCCGCAAATGCTTTCAGGCTTTTATTTCCCACTCGGCAGCCCCAGGAGCCAAAGGCGAATGGCGTGAGCCGCTGACGTCTCCTGTCTGAGCAAAGAAAAACAGATTGTCCGCCTCAAAATCACTAAGTCCATGAACCTTCCGAAGCCCAGCCAGACGTGTCAAAAGCCCAAGCCTGTCTCTCCCCTTTGACTGGCACGTTTCACACTCCCCTCTCTCCCTCACATTGTCCCAACAGAAGCGCGGGTGACAGGCTGCTGTCACAAGGAGATTCGGAAACGGGGTCGCGTCAAGTCATTTCTCAGGTTTTCTCCAGCACGCAAGAAAAATAAAGTTTACGCGTGAAATGGCCCCGACAAAATTTAATAGAGGCGAAACACAAATGAGGCACAGAGGAAACAAAATGCAAACCACGGGGTTTTTCTATTGTCATTTTGTCTTCCAGAGCGAAGAGAAAGAACTGGTCAGCCAGCGAGATGCTGGCAGCGTCAGCAGGCAGGAAGAAACAGGAGCTTGGTACATTGCTCAGGACATTTCGAGACCAGATCTCAGTTTCAGGCCAGAAATACAGAACTCTTAGGTTTTATAAAAGCAGTAGTGGTCAGTTACATGACAAACTTTTAAATGAAATTCTGCACGCTTACAAAGCGATGGAGGCAGAGCGCCAGGACTTCTGTCTTTGCAGAATATCACGGGAGGTACCCGTGTATTTTCCACCCATCACTTCCCATGGACTCCTAATGTTATTTCCTGTCTCACATAATTTTTAGGGAACTAATGGACAGATGGAGGCAGGACAATAATGCCAGCTTTTACTCCTGGACAGTGAAGTATTTTTCTCTTGAGCGCAATCACAGCGCCAAAGGTAGAAGGAGAAAGGATATGGACTTACTGCTTCCATATGCTCCATCAGAGTGACCAGCTGCACTGCCAGCAGGAGGTCACCCGCGCCCGTGTGTCTGAGTTAGAAAAGCATCGCACGCTTTCGTCATTCGCTTTTGTGCTGGATGTAGTTTCCGGAGCTGTTCTGGAAACATAAACCTGAATAAAAGGACCGGGCAGGTTTGCAATCACAGCTCTTGTTCCCTGCAAACTGGTCCTATGGTGGCCACGGGGCAGCAGCCCCGCGCAGAGACCGGGGGCAGCTCATCACACCTCCAGGGCTGCTCCGGCTCTGCTGAGCCTGGCTGCAGAGGGCTTGAGGAACTGGGTACTAATGGATTTTATTTTAATTTTGGTAGCCTTCTGTCTCAGAATCACGTCCATTTGTTTCCTTAAAGCAGGCTTTTAAAACGCCGTGCTGGCATACAGCTAAAAGTGCCGTTAAAATGCCCAGGTTCTCTGCGTTTAGAGGAGGAACTGAGAACGGTGTCTAGTCCCCTCGTCATTTCTCCTTTTGTTACCACAGAAAGACCTTCCTGCCCCTGATTTGGACAGCAGTTAGACTTTTATTTCAGTGTGCACCTAAAATACCATGCGGTTGTGAGCACCAGTTTGGAATTATCATTAGGACGCTGCAAAAGGGAGGGATGGGGGAGACAAAAGAAGGGTTGCCAATACTGAACGGTCACGGTGAAGGGCTGTCAGGTCGACTGCAACGTAACATTTTCCCATGACATTTACAGGGAAAAGGACAAACTGTCCAAGCTGGACTTGCCTTTGCTGTAGGAACAACACCACAGTCTTTTACGACAAGGAATTAGCAGCCTCCAGGTGCCAATACCGGTCAGCCTACATCCCACCCAACGCACCACAAACACTGCCCGGTTTAGCCTTGGGGTTTCCTTTCATGGTAAGGCTCAATGTCCTTTTACCAGTAATGAAACACGTGCGAGTCATAAACAGAGCAGAAGTCGCCCAAAGAGCTCGTGGCTGGGGTGGAAAGAGGCCTGGCGAGTTTGGGAAATCAGCATCAAATTCAGCTCCTCCCAGCAAATACCGTCGGGAGCAGTAACTTTATTCCCAGGGCGGTGCCTTCTCCTTCCATGCGTAGAGTGTCATGGGCACGGAAGTCCTCCCAATCAGCGTTTTAACTTTAATTTTTTAACTTTACTCAAGCAGGCTGTGACTGCAGTTAATCAAAGTTCTCGCAAGGTAGAAAAAAAAAAAAAAAAACCAAAAAACCAACAAGCAACAGTAAGATACGGAGCACAAGAGGGATCTCCTTTGCCCAGCGTCTTCTCCTTGGACCGGCACAAAGCAAGCACACGGCCACTGTTCTTACGCTGAAACGTTTTGCGGTTCACTTTGCACCAGAGACGGCAACAACACAAAGTACACGGCCCCGGGAGATTCCTGCTGGAATGGAGCATCATCTATTTATACGAGCGCCCCTACGGAAAGCAGGGTGTTTTACTAAGAGCACAGATGTTTCTTTGTTTTTTGCTCAAGTATTTTCTTCTCCTGAAAGGCGCTTACTCTGGGACGGTTAACAAGACAGATTAATTCATGTGGATCCTTGCAGCAGAGAAGGGCTGTCACTGGTGGGGAGAGAGGTTTGATTATATTATTCCCTATTGTCAACACAGGCACTTTATAATAGATTTATGGCTAATAAAATCTTTTAGTAGTAGAGGGTCCTTGAGTTTCAATTTTGAACCTTTGGCCCTCGCTCAAATCTCCAGCAGACGCAAGCATTAATAAAACCAAATAGCACGTGGATGCTAAAGAGGCATATGGCTGGGTACTCAATAAAGGCAGTAAAACACAGGAGAGGGATCTTTACAATCTGGTTTGACCTAATGGAATCATTCTCTCGATAATAAAATTACTCTTTACTGACACGTGATACAGCATGCCTCAGATCAGTGAGGTAATTCCCAGAAAACCAGGAGTTTAGGGTTGATGCTGCTCAATGGCACGTGTGAAAATCTTACGTGAACTCCCAAACGTGGACTGAGGAGGAGAAACTGGAGCTATGGCTAAGGAAGCAAACAGGTGGAAAATAAAGAAAAGACAGGGCTTTGTGAAAAGCTTCCTTTATGAAACGATTTCTTTTCAGTCGGCGGCTCTGCCCGAGATGCAGACTCCAGGATAGTCTGCCAGAATGCATTAGGGATCTATCAAACCTTTCCTTGAATTCAAGCCGGAGATGCTTCAAACCATAGACCCTGACTACAACTTAACCTCATTTTGGCTTCTCTGCTGATCGATCCTCACCTACTGGCTTGTCAATAAGCTGGGATACCAGCAAGGAAAGCAATGAGAAAGATCTTAACTGACCACATTCAGAAATCCAGCCACTTCCCTCCAGTCCCAGGGAGGCAGCCCGTGTCTGCATGGAGGGAGTGGTAGGTCCAGGAGCAGAAGAAGTTCTGGTCACCAGCGCTTTGATGCCCCGCAGAGAGAAATCCCCTCCTTGCCCATACAGAATCACAGGATCCCAGACTAGATGATATGGAGATCATCCCGTCCCACCCCCTGCCAGAGCAGGGTCACCCACAGCAGGTGGCACAGGAACGCGTCCAGGCGGGGTTGGAATGTCTCCAGAGACAGAGACTCCCCCACCTCTCTGGGCAGCCTCTCTGCCACCCTCACAGGAAAGAAGTTCCTCCTCGTGTCATGGTGGAACTTCCCATGGTCGAGTTTATGCCTGTTACCTCTTGTCCTGTCCCTGGGCACCACTGATCCGCTGGTCTCAGCAGATCTGTTGTGGGATTTACAGCCAAGCACAGGTTGGAAGCACATCCATCTGGCTGTGGTTCACATCTGGGTCTGGATTCACACCCAGATTTTGCCAAGCAAAACTCAATGCCAGCAGCAGCACAGACCACCCTCAGCTTGCAGAGAACTCTCAACCTCGTCACATCGGTTTCTAAAAACACGTCAAATGCTTGGGGCACATGCCTGGGACTTGTTCCCCAAACCCCCACCCTACACAAGGGAGGACGGACACCACCTCTGCCATCCTGCCCGCCCTGTGCCCGGGCCGTGGGCAGCTCAGGACCCCCACAGCCCCTGCAGACCGCAGCGGGCACCGCATTGCCTCCAGATGTGAGCACAAGGCGGTCTCAGCTTCGCTCTCCTATTGACCTTGCCCTCTCAGGACGCTGACACTGCTCTCGGCGGCATCGACGTCGAGACCGACAGGACAGCCACCCCGCGGCACCGTGCTGGGGAGCAAAAGCTCCCAAAAGGCAACTTAATCTTTATGTCTTTAATGGGCAGGAGAAGAGCTCAGGCCAGTGGCTGCCAGAATAAGTCAGAGCACGTGGGGCGGTTTCAGACTAGAGGCGGCCATACGCATCCAGTGCACCGCAAGTGAGTTTTGTTGCTAATTGAATCCTTTCTCTTGATTATTTATAGCCCTCTATTTACTGGCTCATTGATTTTAGAGGCCATGTTAGTTTTCTTTTTTACATGTCTGTCTGAATGGCTGGATTATAACTTATTACACAAAGAACAAGTGAATTGGTGTCAGAGTGATCTATTACACAGATGGTCTGTGAGCAAAGGGCCTCTGTCTTTGACTTTGGCATACTGAGAAGACAGGGAAAGATGCTGAGCCCAGTTCATTTGGTGCAAAAAGAAGATTGTCATCCCTGTCAGTGGCTGTTTTGGGAAGTTTAGGACATTGGCTCCATGCAGTTCCTTCTGGTGCTGGCTGGGGGTTAGAGGGGAGACAACTGGGGAGGTGGAAACAGAAGTCATCTGTGAAAAAACAAGAGGCACGGATGGTAAAGAGAAAAGTGTGTTTGCTGCCCGTAATAAGAGAATTATGGGATGCTAATTGAAATTAGTAGGCAGCAGGCTCGAAAACAAGAGGAAGCTGTTCACAGGTGTAACAGCGATGTGGAGCTCTGCCACGCGTTGCTGTAGGAGCTAGAGATTTGCACGATGTCAGAACTAGAGAAGCTGATGGGAGAAGACGGTCCCTGAAAAGCACAAAGTGGCTCTGGTTTAGGAAACCCCACGAGTCACTGTGGGAGCGTTCGGGGGAATCAGCACTTTGGGCTTTCTCTATTCTCATACCCTGCTTTTGGCAGCTGCTGTTGGCCACTGTCAGACGGAGAACAGCCTGAGCCGAGAGCTGCTCCAAACTGACCTTCATTGAGTTAAAGCTAAAAATCAAAGAAGAAGCTGGGAAGCACGTTTAATCTGGTGCCCCGAGGCAGTTTTACCAAGCAGGAATGTCCCGGTGGCGATGTGGCAGCGGAGGTTCCTTCTCACCACGTGAGCGACCACGAAACCCTCAGCCTTGCCCGAACCCACCGAGGGAGCGCAGCTCACGCGCCCAGCCTGCAAACACACTAACTCCACGCTGCAAGAGGACTGTCGTGGTTTTGGCCGGATTGGCCAATCGGAACGACAGATGGCCCTCCCTCCCCTCTCTCCTCAGAGAGGAGAGGAAGAGATAAGGAGATTTACGAGTTTAGAAAAAGAACTAAACTACTTTAATGAAAATAATAATAAATAAGAAAATAGTAAATAATAATAAAGAAAAAAAGGGTATACAATATATACAAAACCGTATCCAGCTCCCAGGATGACGATCACGTCACCAGCAGACACAGGGAACATCCCAGACTGGCGTCAGCGACGGACAGGAGCTGAATTCCAGAACTAGAGCCAGGAATGCTCAGATCGGGATCAAAGGCAGACGAACAGACAGGGTCCTCCTCAGACGTTGGCCATTGAAGAAAAGATGAGCCAGAGCAGCCTTGCCCCTTTGATCCCTCAGCTTTTATCCTGAGCGTGATGCCGATGGGATGGAATACCCCGTTGGTCAGTTTGGGGTCCCCTGTCCTGTCCCCTCCTCCCTGCAGGTGGGACCCCTCTGCGCTTCTCCGCTTCCGACCCTCCAACGGGGCAAACAACGACATTAGCTGACCTTGGTTGTTATAGCAAGAAGTATCAGCAAGAGCCTCTGAGCGTCCCATTCCTTGGGATAATCAGGTCTTATCACTCCGAGAGCGAACAGTTTCTGAACAACATGCTGTTAATTTCAGAGTTTAGTCAGTTAGAAGAGGCCCAACTAAAACGTAAAATTACAAATCAGAAAATTGGTTCTGTTTTACCTCAAACCAGGACAAGGACAGAAGGCTGGCTGGATACCTACCAAGACCTTCGGTTTACAGACCCGTTTCCTAGGGTGAGCGAGCCTTTCATGGCATATTTATGTGGCCTTTCAGCTTTACTACCTTAAGATCAAGCATTTCCAGTTGTCGCACCATGGCGTAGCCGGGAGGGAGGTTACCAGCACTCCGGCAGGGCGCTGGGTTGCGTGTGGCAGAGCAGGGGTGACGCCTGTCTGAGGATGAACCGGCCGCTGCATCTCGCCCAGGAACTGGCGCGTGTCTCGCGGTTGCGGGAGGTCGAGGGTTCGGAGACCACGTCCATCACTGCAGCACTGCAGCAGGAACACTGGGAAAACCGGTTAGCCTTTTCGCCCAGGAAACAGTTCAGGACTGGTCCCGCATGGTGATGTGTTTCTGTGCTGTCTCACCACCCTGAGGACGAATGGCAGAGACGCAGTGGGGACTATGTATGGAACCAGGAGGGGGTGGATCTGGAGCCATGTCTATCATGGGAAGATGCCAGGTTTGCAAGGGCATGTAGCGACAGGACGAGGGGCAATGGTTTAAACTCGAGCAGGGCGGGTTTAGATCAGCCATTAGGGAGAAGTTCTTTACCCTGAGGGTGGTGAGACACTGGCCCAGGTTGCCCAGAGAGGGGGTGGAGGCCCCATCCCTGGAGACATTCAAGGCCAGGCTGGATGAGGCTCTGAGCGACCTGATCTAGTTCCAGATGTCCCTGCTGAGTGCAGGGGGTTGGACTAGATGGCCTTTAGAGGTCCCTTCCCACCCAACACAGTCTGTGATTTTAGGCTGCAGCACAAGCTTGACCCTTGGCTAGGTTTTGAGGCCACCTGAGTGCCTGTACCTGAGCTTTTAGTAAAACTTGGTCCTCCAGATGTAAAGTGGCAGCAGATGTGGGGTATGTGCACACATCCCTGCACGTACCGAAGCACCGAAACCTCAGTCCAAACCAAATCCTGCCTCAGACCCTCTAAGGGCTTTATGACTCCAGATACAGATAAAAAAAACCCCAACAACAACCTTTGTGCTGTTGTGAGGCTGCAAAGCTGACACTTTTTATTGCTATTCTGGGGAGTTATTCCAAGTGTTGAGTTGCCCATTGCTATGTCAACTTGTACCTGACCTTTAAATTTACTGTATTTGCAAGAAAAGAAAACAGGTTCTTCCCTTTTATTCCCCAATTGTTTTGTGCTTAAAAGAAATAAACTTTTGTTTCAATAATCATAAACACAAAAGGTTCCCCAGAGGGCTGTTTAAGACTACAAGCCAGTTAAAAAGAACATTTGCATGAATTAAAGTGCAACAACAAGTCACCACTGATCTAAGCTCCTTTCTAGTGCTTAACTAGTGTCCGTAGGTGGGGAAAAGCAAGACAGATCGGCAGGAGGTAAGAAAGACGAAAACTGGGATATTTGTTCTGCTTTACAGCACGTTTCCCAAGCAGCAGCCGGGGGAACAATACCTGTCCTTCACCGGCCACGTGGCCACTTTATGCCTGGATCTGTAACAAGGCATAAAGGACAATAAGCCCTTCTACAATGGCTCATACTTTTTGTCTCCCACAAGACAGCACCGGGATTAAGCAGGGAATAAAGGGAGCTTTCATGCTGGTTCCCGTTATTCGGAGCGGCTGCAGCACAACCAAGGAGGGCAGAGCCGGCGGCGGGGGCCACGCTGGGCACCGTCCCTCGCCTCGTACAGCCTTGGCTCTTCCATCACAGACCCCGATGAAACTCCCAGCACTGCTGAAACCTGCTTGAATTACATGGCAGGAATAAAGCCCACAAAAAGTGCACATCCGTGGCGCTTAAATACATAGGTACACATGGTAACACATGCAAAACACACTGTTTGCTCATGCCTATGTCTTACGAGTGTTTCTTTTGTTCATACAAGTTCTTATTTATAGATGTCTTACCTTAACAAGTGTGTACATAGAATCACAGAATGGTTTGGGTTGGAAGGGACCTTAAACGTCATCTAGTTCCATCCCCCCAACGCCTCCCACTAGAGCAGGTTGCTCAAAGCCCCGACCAGGCTGGTCTTGGACATCTACACGCATGGCCTGTCTGTACCTCCTGGTTCAGACTGCACAAGGAGCCACTTTGCCATGGGGACTTTCACAACACAGCCCATCGGCGAACGGTTTCATGTCAGCTCTGTGGGCCGTTGGACACACCAGCTCCTGTCCTATGTAAACCCGTGTGTGCCTGTATCACGACTCATTGCCCAGCACTGGGAAGGTGAGGGGCAGGTTGTGTTGACCCACCTAAAAGCTTTGCTGAGGTATGGTGAACGCTACCACTCAGTTTGGACACCCGCGCCCACACTCTCCCCTCCCTATGTCCCTGCCAGGGGTGAGACATGGCCACGTAGACTCATGGGTTTGGATTGGAAGGGACCTTAAAGCCCAGCCAGTGCCACCCCCTGCCCTGGGCAGGGACACCTCCCACCAGCCCAGGTTGCTCCAAGCCCCGTCCAACCTGGCCTTGAACCCCTCCAGGGATGGGGCAGCCACAGCTTCTCTGGGCAACCTGGGCCAGGGGCTCACCACCCTCACAGCAAAGAATTTCTTCCCAATATCTCATCTAAATCTCCAGTTTAAAACTGTTCCTCCTCATCCTGTGGCTCCCCTCCCTGCTCCAGGGTCCCTCCCCAGCTTTCCTGGAGCCCCTTTAGGGACTGGAAGGGGCTCCAAGGTCTCCCCGGAGCCTTCTCTTCTCCAGGCTGAACCCCCCCAGCTCTCTCAGCCTGTCCCCACAGCAGAGGGGCTCCAGCCCTCCCAGCATCTCCGGGGCCTCCTCCGGCCCCGCTCCAACAGCTCCGTGTCCTTCTTGGGCTGAGGACTCAGCACAAGCCGGGTGGAGTGAAGATAAACTCCTACCAGGGCAGACTAAAATCCTCAGTACACTGTTTATAAAGCCGGCTACACAAAATGGACATGAAATCATGTTCTCTGCAGCTAGTGCTGGAACTACAGAGCTTCGCCTCTCACTGCAGCTACAGGCCCAGGCCTTTTTTGAAGTGATCATGTTCAGAGAAGTCAACATGCTCTGAATCATCCAAAAGCACCCACTGGAAAGGGACTAAAATGTAAAGTCCTTTTATTATATGAGAAAAGCTCTTGTTGAGTGCATTCATATCGCTGCAATACGCCAAACATAACAGGAAGATTTGACAAAGATGATTTTAAGAGCTCTGGCGAGATCAGATACCAAACACCCAGGTGCAGCGGGGCTCAGATCTTCCTCAACTTTAAAGCCTCGTGTGGGAACGAAACTTCGCAAAAAGTTATGTTCAAGCCTGCGAAGCCTGGATGGGTTTGATCAATTATTCAACGGCAGCCCAAAATCCCTGTTAATCTACACAGAAACCAGAGCGAGCTGCAGAATGCAGCCGGGGAGCAGGTTCTGCGGGGTGAGGGGAGCAGGAGGCACCGGTGCAGGGTCAGTGCGAGCCTGGGGCTCCGACACCACCACCTTCGATCCCTGGCTGTGGCAAGGCTTAATCAGAAAGCAGTTGTGAGGCCACACGTACTCGTCTGTGAGCCTCTGCGACCAGCAAGTCCTCACTTACTGGAGGTGACAGTAAGGAGAAAATCTATGCAATTAGTGGAGGCTGAAGGGCCAGGCTGGTTTTAGGCTGTGTAGTGCTGAGATTGTCACAGAAACCATTCCAGGAGCTCAAGATTTTTGTAAGTCTCCCAGCCTCGAGGGTTCAAGACACAACGCTGTGTCCAGTTTTGGGCCCCTCACCTCAAAAAAAGACCTTGAGGGGCTGGAGCGTGTCCAGAGAAGGGCAACGGAGCTGGTGAGGGGTCTGGAGCACAAGTCTTGTGAGGAGCGGCTGAGGGAGCTGGGGGGGTTCAGCCTGGAGAAAAGGGGGCTGTGGGGAGACCTTCTCGCTCTCTCCAGCTCCCTGAAAGGAGGGGGTAGCCAGGGGGGGTCGGGCTCTTCTCCCAAGGAACAGGCGATGGGACAAGAGGAAACGGCCTCAAGTTGCACCAGGGGAGGTTTAGGATGGATACTGGGAACAATTTCTTCACCGAAAGGGTTGTCAAGCAGTGGAACGGGCTGCCCAGGGCGGTGATGGAGTCGCCATCCCTGGAGGGATTTAAAAGCTGGGCAGATGCAGTGCTGAGGGATGTGGGTTAGTGGTGGTTTGGGCAGTGCTGGGTTGGACTCGATGATGTGAAAGATCTCTTCCAACCTAGACAATTCCGTGATTCTAAGATGACATAGTGTGGGCACTTCTTGTTCTTAATAGCTGTTCAACAATTACCCAGCCAGGGAAGGAACAGTGCCCTGCCGTCAGGTGACCAGTCACACAAGGAGACCATTTCATGGCCCTCCGCAGCTCCGTAGGACAGGGCTGAGAACTGGGAATCCTTCAGAACCTTTGGAAGTGGCAGGACCCCCATAGGGCAGTTTGGGTTGGCCCACGGCAGCACCCCTGACCCCAGGGCTCAGGCAGGATGGTTGCAGGACACAGCCAGGGGCTCAGCGTTTCCTTAACCCCAGAGGTTCGGGAGCTCTGGGGACATTGGGAGAGGCCTGTCCTCCCAGCATGGAGCCCCTGTAAAGGGAAAGTCACACCATGATTTTGCAGAAGGAGATTAAGGTCTTTATTCGAGATGGGGGACATTTATAAGTCACTACAAGGAGCGGGGCGTGGAATTTCCCTCAGTGCGAATTGATCAGTCTACGCTCCAATGAACGGCTCCGACAGCAGAAATAATGATTGCTGTCAGCGTCCTGGGATGAACTGGCTGTGACCCAGCAATCCGCTCTGGGTCCCTGTCCCGCTCGGTCCCTGGGCCCGATCCTGTGAGCGTTTTCCCATGGAGGGGGAAGCGGCTGCGCGGGAGGATCCAGCCCGGCAGCAGCAAGAGCACCTCCCTGCGCGGCTGAGGTCCTCCTGCTCCTGCATGTCCATGCCTCGCTGGCAGCGCTCGCCCAGCGAGCGATGGAGGCAGCAATTCAATTTCAAATTCCCTGGAGGGACTCACACAATGACAAGTCTGCAGAAGGAGGTAAACTCTCTGCTACTGCCATTTGCAAGTAAATATTTTTTTCTCCAGGCACAGCAGTGCCACATTTATCTGAGAGCAGCAGCATTTTCTTAGAAGCTGAGCGGACCAGACCACACTCTCACAAGCTGAAACTCTGATCTGGGGAGCTTCAACCCCCAGGTAGCAGCTCTAGGAGCCACACCACCGGCATTTCCAAAAAAGATCAATACTTGTGGCATCCCGACCACTCAGTGAATGACCACGATTCAGTGCTGCCCGGCAACAGGACAAGGGGTAACGGGCACAAACTTGACCATGGGAAGTTCCACCTCAACACGAGGAGGAACTTCTTTGCTGTGAGGGTGGCAGAGCCCTGGCACAGGCTGCCCAGAGAGGTGGGGGAGTCTCCGTCTCTGGAGACATTCCAACCCCGCCTGGACGTGTTCCTGTGCCACCTGCTGTGGGTGACCCTGCTCTGGCAGGGGGTGGGACTGGGTGATCTCTGAAGGTCCCTTCCCACCCCTGCCAGTCTGGGATTCTGGGATTCTGTGACCCCAGGTACAGCTTCCTGCTTTTAGCCAGTATTTAAGCTTGTCATTCCTTGTGCTTTCTTGGGAAGGTGCAGGAAAGGCAAGTGCATTTACCAATAGCAGCCGTGGGACCGACAGAGGGACGCTGTGTGCGCTGCAGTCGAGTCACAGGGACATTTCTTTGAGCAGTTTTGTTTCTGCATGGCGTTGGGAACTGAGCAGGGGTATTCCTCTCCTGGAACATCACCTGGTGGCTGTTGTTCAGAAGTCCCGTCAAATCCTCCATCCCCTCCTTCGCTTTCCATCACTGGCACCACGTGCCACCCATCCGGACCCACAGCAGTGTCCCTGCCCTTGCATTTACTGTTTTACACCAAAAATGGGTCTCCTTGCGCACCGTACAGCAGGCAAAGCCTTACCACCCCTTGCCAAACAAGGGAGAAGGCAGCATCTTTCCAGGTTCAGGATTTTAAATAATTACCTCTGCTACGCTCTCCACATGTGTGCTCCAAGTGCCTCTGATAACGCAGTTCCACCACCAATCTCCCGTGCCAACCGTGGGGCTTTGTTCCTGCCACACACCACTTCCTCCAGAGAATTTACTTACAGCTGCGAGGAGCTTGGCACAAAGGAAAAAGACGTTTTAAGTTTGCTCGGGGAGGAAAACAGTCACGCTGGTTTACTGAAACAGTTTCTTGCTTGGCCAAAATCCACATAAATAGGACTCGAACGCTTTGTCCTCCTTCTCAGGCAGAGTCCTCTCGCTACCAGACACACGCAGCTGCTGTTTGGGCACCCAGCGAGGGGAAGGCAGCAAATGGCAAAGGAAGGCTGGGGCACGTCCTCTGCAGCCCCCTGAAAGGAGGTTGTGGCCAAGTGGGGGTTGGTCTCTTCTCCCAAAGAACAAGAAACAGGACAAGAGAAAATGGCCTCAAGTTGCGTCAGGGAGGTTTGGACGTTAGGAAAAATTTCTTCACCGAAAGGGTTGTCAAGCACTGGAAGGGGCTGCCCAGGGCAGTGGTGGAGTCGCCATCCCTGGGGGTATTTAAAAGCCGGGCAGACGCGGTGCTGAGGGACATGGGGTAGTGGTGGCTTTGGCAGTGCTGGGGTGATGGTTGGACTCCACCTTAAAGGTCACTTCCAACCGAGACAATTCCATGAACTGGTTGGCGTTTTGAGCCCAGAGGCTCCAACCTGGTGCCATTAGCTTATCTACGAGAAATAGCAACCCACAAGCGTAAAGGTGCATTACTCCTATTTACAACAGAGCGGAATGCAAGGCTCTTTGCTGCCTTCTCCCAGCGCAAGGCAGACAGCTGACTGGTGTGGATGGCCATGCAGGTGTGTGGCCACCTGACACCCACCAGTATTGAGCTGCCAAACTTCCAGGCACGCGCCCACAAAAAGAGGAGTCTCATACGTGCTAGAGGAGCCTCAAAATTTCTCTTCTGTATCAGTCCGGTGGATGAAGCATGGGAGATGATATCCCTGCCCATCCGTCCACTTTCAAACCAGTTTCCTCATGCTCTGCTGGGCACCTCCTGCTCTTGAAAGCCATTCAGAGAGGCTTAGTTTTAGTGCAGCTCTACCTGACCATCACAGCCCCACGTACATCCAGGCTTTAATGCATGTCACCTCCCTGGGGTGAGGAGGGCCAGGACACCAGATTGAGCCCCAGCTATGCATAAGAGCAGTGGTAAAGTGTGAGCGCTGAACGACAGGAGCCCACACACGGACTGGAGTTGTTTGCCAGGTCTGGTTCATGGCCAGCATTTGAGCCAGGAGGTCGGGGCGGGGAGGGACAAGTGCCACGCATGTAACACGTAGTCACTAATTAATCCAGGGAATACCGCAAAGGAATGATTTTTTTGAGGCAAGCATCTAAACACCTGGGATTACAAGCTCTTTTTACCTAGGAAAAAAATAACCATGCTGACAGTTCTTACATTTCCAAACTCCTGTTTGATCCTTTACAAGATACAGGAAAGCAGAAAGGCCCAGCATCGTGGGCATCTGATCAATACAACTAAACCCCACTTTCACTTTGATCTCACACCAGGCCCTGGTTGGTTTTTGAAATGTAAATAGTGCTTTTGAACACTTAATCTTCCCTTAAAGCCTGATTGAGGGGATAGATTCATCTGTTCAAAGACTAGAGGGCAACTAAGCCGATTCCAGACCTGACGACAGCAAGGTCTGCACTGGATGTTAACCTGCTCCCCTCTCCCCATCACCCGGCCCCTTCCAGGACTCTCCTGGTGTCACGGGCAGGCTAGAGGGGACAGACCCCAGCAAGGTCCACCTAACCCCAGGCACAGTCACTTGCTCTTTGGGCAACAGCAGCGCCCAAGGGCCAGAACACCCATGGACCAAGTGAAGGACGTGATCCCACCCCAGGTACATCACTCTGCAACCACAGACCCCATCCCACCCAGGACCAGGCATTTTTGACAACAGGAGGGAACAGTCTTCTGGAAACACGGGGCTTCCAGCTGCAGATAGGAAATACAGGAAGGAAATCAACAGAGATTAGTGGGGGAACTAATAACTCATGCAGGACACCTGGGTGGGCAGTCACACCTAAGGAACTGAGGGGTCTCTGTCCTCAGCTGTGGCCTGGCCACCCTACATGGGCTGGAAAGTTCTTGCTTCTCCTAAACTGACATGTATCAAATTTAATATTCTTTTTTTTTTTTTTTTTCTGAAATAAGCAGCATCACCTTTGGAGAGTGCTGGATATTCAACAGAGCTCCTGGGAAGGAATAGGAACCTTTCATGGTTGCAACATTTACTGAAAAGCTATTTAACCTCAGGGCAAAGTTACTAATATCCTTAACTCATCGGAGAAAGGATGGGGCATTTCCCCTGTCTCTAGCGGCCAGAGAGCACAAAAGAGCCTGAACTTGGCCAAAGTTACTTAGCTAAAGGCATGCAGTTTGTTCAGCCTCCTGCTAGCCCCAAAGCACAGGGTAAGATGCCTATCGGTAGGAAAAAGCTCACCAGTGCATGGTCAGCATTCACCTGGCACCAATTTACCCCAATTTCAGTTGGTACATCGGACCTGGTCATCTAGGTATCTTTGGAGGTTGATCGAGAGGAACATACAGTAGGTAAAAGCTGATCTCATCCTGAGGCCATCAACCTCAGGAAAAAAAAAAAACCCTTAATTATGGCTAAAAAGACCTACTCCTCATCAAGGAGAGTCCCTAAATCAGCTCACATGCTGACAACAGGCAGTGATGCATGGTCAGAGCAGAGAATGGTGCCTGTTGTAGCACATTAGTCTTGCTATAGGTTCCCAAGATTTCCAGCTTCCCCTCAGCTACCTGCCTCCACAGACAGAGGTCCTGTCTGTCTATCCATCTATCTATCTCCAGAAGGTCCTGAGCAGTACAATGAAATATCAGTAGTCCCTCCACTAAGAAGAAAAATTCATTAGGAATGGGAGGCTCCCAGCCACTTTTGCAAGAGGAGCCTATATTAAATGAGCCGCTTCAATGAGATAGATAGACAAGTTTTAATCAGCATTGCTAATCACAGAATCATAGAATCCCAGACTGGCAGGGGTGGGAAGGGACCTCTGGAGATCATCCCTGCCAGAGCAGGGTCACCCACAGCAGGTGGCACAGGAACGCGTCCAGGCGGGGTTGGAATGTCTCCAGAGACGGAGACTCCCCCACCTCTCTGGGCAGCCTGGGCCAGGGCTCTGCCACCCTCACAGCAAAGAAGTTCCTCCTCGTGTTGAGGTGGAACTTCCCATGGGCAAGTTTGTGCCCGTTACCCCTTGTCCTGTCCCCGGGCACCACTGAGAAGAGCCTGGCCCCATCCTCCTGACACCCACCCTTTAAGTATTTAGAAGCGTTGATGAGATCCCCCCTCAGCCGTCTTTTTTCCACACTGAAGAGACCCAGATCCCTCAGCCTTTCTCCATAAGAGAGATGTTCCATCCCCTCAGCATCTTGGCAGCCCTTTGCTGTCCCCTCTCCAGCAGGTCCTTGTCCTTCTTGACGCGGGGAGCCCAGAACTGGACCCAGCGCTCCAGGTGCGGCCTCCCCAGGGCAGAGCAGAGGGGGAGGATGACCTCCCTCCACCTGCTGCCCACACTCTGCCTGATGCCCCCCAGGATGCCATTGGCCTTCTTGGTCACCAGGGCCCATTGCTGGCTCATGGTCACCCTGTTGTCCCCCAGGACTCCCAGGTCTCTTTCCACAGAGCTGCTCTCCAGCAGGTCAGCACCTGCTTCTTCTCCGGAGTCTGAGTTATACACATTAACAATACAGTCCCTGAAAACTACTGCCGTGAGATTCCTTTCCACATATTTCTCAAGTAATTTGCGCAAAGACCTTCCCAGTCACAAGTCCCCAGCTATCAGCTAACGCGGCAGCAGCGACCCCCTTCCCCAGGGGCAAACAGACGGCGAAGCTTCCGTAGGGTTCCTAGAGCTTGGGAGGGGAAGGGTGGCTCAAGGACTGGGCAGAGGTCTCAGGAGGGGACCAGTCAATCCCAGTAACGCCTGGATGCATGGTATGGATTAGCAATGCAAAGTGAAGCAAGAGGGTTTTAAAGGCTGGGTCTGCACTCTGCTCCGCGTACGTTGGCCTGCCCTTGGTGGCGGGACAGGCAGCACGGCTCCGAAGAGCTTTGCGAGCATCAGAAGTGACGGGGAACGCGTCCATCCCTGCAGCTGGGGCTGCTCCGGCTGGGACGGAGCCTCCCAGCAGCTGTGGCTGGAGCGCGGCAGGGGCAGGGAGGTTCAGCAGCCGGGGGCGAGTTCAGCCGGCGCCAGGCAGCTGGAATTTCTTTTGGAATTTCTTGCTGAGAAATTCCAAAATTGCATCTGTTCATGTCAGGTAAACACAGAAAGAATGATAAATGGAGATCAGATAAAGGAGGGGAAAAAACCTCACCAAGCATTAAAACAGTTTCTGGTGACATTTTAAGCTGCTTTTGCTGTTGGATCTGCAGGCTCTCTGCCCTTTTATGAGCATTCAGCTATGTCTGGACTATATTTGCAAAACTGTGAGGTTTTGTTTGTTTTCCTTACTGGAAACTAAGGACATGTCAGGTCTTGATGAAATCATCACTCTTCACTTAAAGGACTGAAGTCCTTTATCCAAGTACAATCAAAGGGCAAGGCACGGACTGCCCTGACCTCTGCTTTCAGAGATCTCCGGGAAGCATCAGCATTTCGGGCTGTCTGTATTGTTTATCCTATCAGGAAAGAGCGGAGGCCTAGCAACAATATCTATTTATCAGTCCACCTGTCAGACAAATAAAGCAGTCGGATTAATCATAATCATCCAAACCCTTATCTGAAGCACAATCTTGGACTGAGCACATCTCCCCAGCACAACGCATGGCCGGTCTTGGCTGGGCTGCTGGTAGGAAAGCAGAAGGAAATTAAAACTTCGTTAGGGCAGAGGCTTGGGCCATCTCTTGGTGATAACGATGTACAGTTCGGAGGAATGGCTCAGGGGAAGGAAACAAAGTCTCCTCGATTTGATCACATTGAGGTTTGGGGAAGAAAGCTGCAATGTCCCCATAATCTCCATCACAACTAATTGCACAGCGCTGCCCGTGGGCTTGTGTCTTTTTGGTAGAACCCACCTATGAGCAACACTGAGGTGATCATTTAACGTTGGTCAAATGACCGGGAAGTATTATAGCCTCTTTCACCACCCTTTGTTCCAGTGGGGACAACAGTGTCACAGGATGCTCCATTTTGGGACACCACAACTGGTGACAGAGCTAAAGAGCGGAACAGCAGAGGACACACAAAGAGGGAGGGTTTGGAGGTACCAGGGCCTGTGGCTCCAAGCTGGGCTGGAGGTCACCCCATGATGCAGTGGCAAAGGATGGGCTGACGTTCATCTGAGCGCCAGGTCTCCTCTGCGATGGGGATGACTGACAGCAGAGTGATGGTTTTTAATGTGTTTACAGTCAATGTTGCAGGAGATGCTACAGCTCATTTCTGTTCAGGCACCTTGTGTGGATGATGAATGTTCTTTAATAGCTGCAATATTTAGTGTTTAATGTAAAATCACTTGCTCCTAATGCTTTGCACTTGCAAGGTTATGAAGCTCAATTTACGCCTGACTGCAGAGTTGACAAATCCACACTAGTGCCCAGCCCAGGTAACTGCACGGCAAAGATGGAAGTGGGGAAAGTCTTTTCCACCTCATCCCACCTTTTATACCTTTCCACCAAGAGCTTTCCTCTAAACAGCCCCCAAAACAGATGAGGTTATACAGGGAGTATTATATACAGGGAGTATACTCCCTGTATATATATATATATATATAAAATATACTCCCTATACAGGGAGTAATAGACTCCCTACACCTTCCCATAAACATTTTCTCCCGCGTGCTTCAGCATCAGCCAAAGAAAACGCTCCCATCCAGCAAAATCACCCTGTGCAGCAAAACCCTCTCTGCTCCTGACTTTCCATCCTTACCACAGCCACATTTTGGGCTTTTCCCGTCCAGACCTCAAAGGAGCCACCAAAGGGAAAGGACCATGAAGGGAGGGAGGAGGCACCTTCCTAAATATCAAGACAGAGTCTAGGTTTGGGGAGACTAAGGAGGAAAGGACCACCAGGGCTCCAGGCTGGCAGCCCGGTGCCCCATATGCCCTGGCCCAGGCTCTGGCCCAGCACGGGAAGCTCTGGAATTGCAAGCAGCAACGCTGTAAAGCAGCTCAGCTCTTGGAACGTGAACAAATACCATTTCTTGGAGGGATGGTTGCTTAAAATCCAGGGACTAGCGTCAAGAGCGCAGCAATCCGCTCCCGTTACTGTCATTTATTTTGTGCTGCTGGTGGTTGCCTAGGGGGAAAAACCAGGCAGAGATTTGAAAGACAGTGCTAATTTAATTTGCCAGTATGAATAAAGATAAGACTGTAAAGGATGTTAATGAAGCTACAGTATCACATAATTCACATGCAAGGGAAACACTGCCTTTCTCACATCATGATTGTCTTTTCCACATTCAAAACTGATTAAAACAGGATGAGGGCATTTCATTACACGCCCTCCCATGAAAGGCAATGTTCTTCCAGGGACACCGGGGCACATTTGGAAAAAGCTGTAGGAGGAAAGATAGATGCCTACTGCCATGGTCGGTTAAATGTACAGATTCAAGTGCCTTCCCCGTATCAGCATGCTTTACCTCTTCACACCTGTTTATCTCAGTTTTACGCCTCTCTGGGATCCTTTCTCTCTCCCTGTCGCCTTCATTTGTCAATTGACAAAAGAAAATAGCCCAAATTATGTTTAAAAAAAAAAAAAAAAAAAAAGTACTTCAAACCCCAGGGAGTGAATTATGCCCCTAGAAGAAGGTAAAAGATTTTCTTTTCGCTTAAGCAAATTAGAACTCAGAAAAATCAAAATTCTCAGCAGCAGATGAAAGCCCTTGCTGGCTGCCGGGAGCACCCGTGAGGGTTCCCAGGCTTGAGTTTTCATCAGGTCCTGGCTTCAGAAAGCAGGTTCTATCTGGAAAGAGAAGATGACTCTGATCCTTACAGATATGAAGGCTTGTGCTTCTCACCGAGATCAGTGGAAAATCACTTCCCTACCCTATAAGAGAACAGCAAGCCAATGACTGTGACTCAGAAAGAAAAAAAAGCATATTATTATTCAAATTAATTACCTACCAAGCCCCCTTAATCTTGATTTAACTGCATGAGAGAGATGGATTTGCTGGTCTAGCCAGTGGAGTGGCGGAGAATATAAGGGGATTTTAGAAAAGGAGTGAAAGCACTTCCATGGATACGTAGGAGGGGATCAAGGCATGGAGGAGCATCATCCGTGACTTCCCGACCGGGAAGCCGGAGCGTGTGCCCTGTGCGTAAGGCAGGCTGCCGCGGGGCATGCGGTATGCTCCGTTTTAAGACACTTTGCTGCTGTTGTGCAGCATTGCCCGCACCGCGACTCAGCCCCAGAGGGATGTTACCACGAGTCACGCGCCCTGTGCTTCCTCGGGCATGGAGGCGTCTGTTTTGTGCCTCGCTGAGGTTTCCTTTAATTGCCAAAATTGCCCAGATGATTGAAAATTCTCTTCGAGACAGGAAATCACAGCACAAACACCACGTATCTGTGCCCTTTCACTTTAAAAATGCAAAAATAATAGGCTGCTTTCATCATCTGTCTGATCCGATCACGGCAAGCTTTAGGAAAACCACTGGGAAGAAGTCTTAGCCCCACTGCTCTGCTGCCACCAGGACACAAGGACCTGGTGCGTGGCACAGATTGAGAGTTTGGGTTTAAACCCTGATGGGTTTAGAGCAGAGGGAGGCAGGAAAATTACCCATTCTTTAATTTAGCCATCACTGCTATGGACCCCCAAAATCTTTTTTTTTAAAAAATATGGTTTTAAGGGCTGCAGCACTAGGCTCAACCCATCAGTGGCCTCTGTGGGACAGAGGGTCCATGAAGTGCTCCAGACGAGCGGGCAAGGAGGTTGGCCATCCCTGCACCCCTGGGACCGGAATCAGGTGCTACATCTATTCCCCTCACAAAGATCTTCTCCTTGGGCCACCGCAGTGAGCTCTGCATGGTTATGGCTGTTTGGTGCCCACCCGGGGCTGTCACCAACATCACGGTGGCTCCTGCCAGCTGCCTTGTTTCGGGTTGAAGGCAGAGTGTGGCCAACACGTAGGTGTGGGCACAGCCGGGGAGCTACAAGCCCAGCCCCTACTCACACCCTGATCAAGGACACCAGCACCCACGGAGGGCAGAATTACAGGCTCTTGACTACTAAAGGTCTCATGCTTCAAATCGGCCTCCCAAAATCACTGGGCAAAGCTGGGAAAGAGCAGGGGTGATAAAGCAAAGTGATATTTATTGAGCGTGTCATACATTTATCCCAGCTTTTTTTTCAAGCAGCTTTTGGAAATCTCATTTCTAAGGATTTATTTTTTTTTCCGCTGCCTCGGTTCCCTTCGCCACTCTCCCTCCTTTTTCTTTCTGTACAGCAGTATCTCTTGCGCCTTCCTCCATCTAGTAAAGGGCTATGAATCCAGGGAATTCATGAACTCCCAGAAAGTTATAGCTCTTAAAAAAAAGTATTCATTTGCAATGTGAAAAATGGTTTGACGTATATCTAAACCTCGGTGACTTTATGGAGCCATTACGGTGCTGGTTTGAATTGTAACGCTATATATCTGTCTGTAATTACTTGGTCTTAACTGTTGCTCAAACCTTCTGTTTTATACAGAAAAGGTACAAGCAACAAAACCGCTCTTGCTTTGCCGTGAATCTCCAGGGAGAAACCTGTGCTGGGGGGGTCAGGCCAAATGCCAGAGGCATGTTGGGGTTAATTGGCTGAAATCAAGTAATATGGGTCCGGTTTTACAGCACAAAAGAAAGAACTGGACTTCAGAAACCCATAAATTATTTGAAACAACAAATCCGGCCTGCTCTCTGCGTTTCCTTTGGTTTCTAAACCTTTGTAAGTCTACTTGAATGAAGCGTTTAGGCTTTTTTCTATATCCATACACGAAAGCTTTGTGTTTGCTGGAGTTTTTTCCTTTTAATGAGAGAAGAAATTCTCCTGTAATCACATGCCTTCAGGAGCAAGGGCTTTATGATATGAGACTTGAAAAACAATTGTGATATTTAGCAGAATGACACGGTCAGCAGCTGGTTTCTCCAAGCCGCGCAGCTTGGATTTTCACATAAATCTCTTCCAAATAGGTGCAGGCCCAGCACAGACCAACACCAGAACCAAACAGTGCTTTACACTTGATTTTCTCCAGGATAAATTACCAGTTCCAGAGCAAAGAGGATCATCACTTCCTTAAAAAATTGGCTGAACCATTGTTTGCTTTCTTTGCCTCCCCTATGCTCTTCCACAAGAGATTCTCTTATTTTTAACGATGACTTCTACCTTCACCTAATACAAGACGTTAACGCATTGCTCCACCGCAAGGCAGCCCACGGACGAGCTGGGGAAACTGAGATAGTCGCTGTGAACGAACAGCAATGCAAAATATACTGCATTTTCCACGTGTGCTCATGCCAAGAACTTGGGAAGAGCATTTCACCCAGCCTCCTGAAAATGTGGAGGTAATTACAGATCCTCAGCACTTCTGACTCCAGGCCAAATATTTGATAAAATAAAAAATACATCTGTCACTATTTTGGCAGAGTTCTTTTTCCCTGGCAGAAAATTTATCTTCAACTTTGACTAAATTTTTTTTTTTTTTCTATTTTTAAAGAAAAAAAATGGGCTCTTTTGCCATTGATCTTTGCATCCTCAGAACTCTACCATTTGTTTGAAAAATTCATTTTGGCAGGCGTTTTTTTTTTCCGGAGTTCTTCTCTATTTATCTGCTGTGAAGGGAATAAAAGGCAAAGTTTGCATGGTCTTGGCCGCATCCCCTAGTCCACACAGCCCCTGCAGAAGTGATGCCTTTCATCTCACCTTTCTTCAGGTCAACACACGCCTATAGCCACAGGTGAGCTGGGAAAAAAAAGGGAACTTCTCAAAAAATGGAGGTATTTAGTAGAATCATAGAATGTGTTGGGTTGGAAGGGACCTTTAAAGGTCGTCTAGTCCAACCCCCCTGCAGTGAGCAGGGACATCTTTCACTAGATGAGATTGCTCTCAGAGCTCCAGCCTTTTGATCATCTCCGTGGCCTCCTCTGGCCCCGCTCCAACAGGTCCATGTCCTTCTTGTGCTGAGGGTTCCAGTGCTGGATACAGTAGACCAGCCGTCCTCTGTTACAGCCAGCTCTTGGTGAATATTTGCTCTCTTCTCGCCACAGATCTATTTTTTTGAAGAATCTCATGGAGTTTTAAGTGGCCATGCCCTGACCTCTTCTTCCTCAACTGTTTAGCACAATCCTTTCCCCAACCTTTCCTGCAGGTCTGCCTTGTCCAATCCTGAACATGGGAAGAGCGTTTGCCGCCAAGGGCGCTCCCATCCCCGACGCTCCTCGCAGATGAGGACTTCAGCCAGCTCTTGTGTTTCTGCTGCTGGAGAAGACAGCAGTTTGGCCCCTGTTTCGCTGTAACTCCAAGCAAATGTTTTTCCTGACTTTCTGCCAGTGTAAAGAAAAGCTTTAGGCTTGAGAAAACAGACCGCAGCACCAGTTACTTCAAAAGCGTGAGTTTTCTTTTCCCCTTCCTTCCGTTTTGATCATTGAGTTTGTGACACAGTCTGTTTGTCCAAGTCAAAACTCTCTTTGAATCCTGGCCACAAAAAACACAACCAAACGAAACGAGTGGTTCAGCGGAGTGTTCATAGTCTCTGGAAAGAAACTTTACCATAGAAATGAGGATAGTCATAAAAGACGGCTCCGGCTGACATCTCTGATGCAGCGTGATGCTCCACAACTGAATAACTACAGCAGGCGGAAGCTTAAAACAAGACAGCTTCAGGATAAGTGACTCAATTCATGCTGTAATGCAAAGAGTCTGAAGCTTCATATTTATAACTTGCAACATGTAAAAGGAGAAATTATATTTATTACTCTTTTTCCAGCTGCTCTCTCAGATTGATGCTGGGACTTATCGGGGAAATCTCTCTTCTCAGGCTCAGCCTTCATCAGCCGCCCAATCTCGACCTGTCAGGACAACATTATCTTTGTTCATTTGCAGAACAATTCTGCAGAGTTATTAAGAAGGAGCCTTGCCGTGTTAATGCTTTTGTGCTTTGAGGCAGTAATCTGGAGTCACTGGAAAGTACAACAGATAGACAAAGCCCTCAGTGCATGAACACAAACAAGAGCTGCAAAGGAGCCAACGCTAATTCTTTTTGTCTTCAACCTGCAAATTCTGTTTCTCCAGGAAATAATTTATCAAGCATGCTTCACAGAGAAGGCCCATAAAAAATACCATCGAGCCATTCATCTTTCTATTGAGAAACCCAACTATTTTACTATTGTAAAATTAAATTTAGCATAAATGAACCAAAGCTAATTTTGTATGGAATGAGAAATACCGGAATGCCACAAGCTCCCCTCCCCATCAGTAATGTTTTAGTGTGTTTTATAGACATTTGCTCAGACGGTTTGTGTTACAGCAAGGCTGATCAGCAAGAAATTACCTCTGAATTGAACAATGCTGGCTCCACGTCTGCCCTGACGGCAGATGGGTTTCTTACGGGGCAGGGGACTGTGTGCTGGCATCAGTGTGCCAACGTCCAGCTCTTCAACTCTAGGCTAAATCAACTAAGCTAGGTGACTAGATCAACTTCTCTCCCCCCGCCTCAGTGCAGACGCACATCGAATCCCTGAATTCATGCACCAATATTACTAGTTGTTTCTTAGGACAGGTTTTGCCGCGGCAGAGTAGCTCGACAGCCCACACATCCAGAAGAGCAGTGCTCAGGTGCTTGAGAGGGGGTGACCGCGACCAGTTCTGCAGGATGACACTTGGCTGATCTCCAAGTACGTAGGACCAGTTGCAGGCTGTCTCTGCTAACCGGACCAACGTGTCCAAAGACGAAAGGAGAAACGACCTGAGCAAGTTGGGAACAGCACCCAACCATGTGAAACGTTCCCCGTTGGGAACAGCGGGTGGGGGAAACCACCCTTGAGCCTCAGCCTCTCCATGTGAGATGAGAGGGACAGTATTTCTCCTCTGTTGTTTAGTTGCATAAGGAGTTTTGATCTCAAATGAGAGGAAGGAGTGATCATTTCTTCATCTGATATGTCCCAAAACCGGCTGTCAGTTTACGCAACTGAGCTCAGGCTGAAGCTACACTAAGCAAATTATGGTTTCCAGAGTCTTTGGTCACCCTAAGCAGCTCCCACCACTAGGACTGACTCCAGATCACTGCTATCCCCAAAGTGGCTCTGATGCCCCTTCCTTCCTCACCTTTGGATATCTCACTGCAACAGGATAAGGGCTAAGGGTGGTGGGGGCTGGACTGTCAAGACCCCATTAAATTAAACACTCAACTGTAATCAATACAGAATCGCAGTCAGATCTGTGCTACCCTTAGGCACCCCTGAAAAAACCCATCCTAACGGCGCTGAAAAGCTTTTCAGGTCAGCACGCAATGGGCTCTGAGATCCTACAACACTTCCACTTCCACTCAGCTTCAGCGACAGCACTGTGCTTGCTTGGAAACGTTGAGTTTTTCTTGCAGAGATCACTGCATCTATCTCAGGATAAGCACTCACTTACGAGACACGTATAGGAAAGCTGTCCCCATATCTCAGTCTTTCTGCAGATTTCACAGCGTATAAAAGCCTCTTATTCCTTGTATTCATCACCGAGAACAGAAGCTTTGAATTCTTTGATTCCAGTAAACTACCGTTTATTAGACACATTAAATGAAAGACAGTCAAAAGGAGAATGCAACAGAAAACTCCAGCACTGGAAAGCCTGCGCCTGCCTTGCTTTTCTCATCACTAGCACAAACAGCCTTTCGGCACATCAAAGGTAAGCACTGCGATATAATAAGGCACAGTGCAGTCGGTGCGATACGGGTGGATATAAACGCAGCTAAATAGGAAGATGTGTATTTAGAGATAAGTTACATCCCTGAATTCAAATCCTCACTTATCGCCTCTGATAAGTTACTCGTGCATTTAAGTCAGGACATGGGGTGTGTGTTTGCCTCTCTTCCCCAAGAGATGCATACGCTTCATGATACCGAGTCAAAATTTTCAGTTCTAGTGAAAACCTGTTACCGGAGCGGTCGTGGCAAGGTTAGCTGGCTCTGGGGGCACTGATCTGCAGAGCTACAACATCCCACGGGGCTTGAGGTGACGAGGCAAAATTCACTTCGTGTTGGCTGTAAAACCTCCCAGCAGCTGCTGGCTGACACAGTAGAGGTGTATCGTACATCACCGGGAGGTCTGTGGAGTCAAAAGGCCTCATCGTGATATTGGTTATCACAGGGCTTGACCAGCTGTGGAGACACCCTGAGGTGTGATATCTCATGCTAGGTGAGATGCACCATCCAAGCCCTAGAGCGAACAACGGTGAGAAGATGGAGGAACCTTAAGGAGGCCTCTGGAGGTTGGTGCATAAACCACTGTGACATAAAAAGTGTCGGTTCTCTTGTGCTGGAAGACGAAAAGCAGATTGGAAGGACGTCTCTCCCCCTAGAGCTAAGAGCAGATGCATGGGAAGGATGTTACCTCTGCACCCTGCAGAGAACATCAAAGGATCACAGACTTCCTTGGAAAAGGGAGCGTTGACCAATTTGCTATAGTGAAATCACTGGCGGGCACAGTGTCCATGAAGTGCGCAGAGGACTAAGAGTTAGTTTGAAGGTCACGGCACTCTGTGTTGGTTTTGTTGCTTTGAGAGGAGAAAAATCTGTGCAGTTCCTAAGAGCTACCCTTGGAAAACAATGATGATTTGGTGGTGGACTTCGATCAGTGGAACTCCGTGTCTTCTGGAGCTTAACCCTGTCAATTCCGGAACTTAACCCCGTCAATTCCAGAACTTAATTTGCTCACTTCAGGTTTTTAAATTTCAGATCACACCTATTTCTTTATCTTTTACCTCATTTTACACATCAGGGATTTTAAGCAGCTAAAACGTAAGAGTGGAACTCACCGTCAGGGTCCCTTGCTGAGAGCAGGGGTGGGGGCCGTACGGATAAGGAAAGCTGCACTGCTGCAGAAAGGACTAAGTCTTTTAGAGATACTGATCGTTCCTTATCAGAGCAAAGAGAGCCCTAACCTGAGCAGGACCGAACAGAGCGAGCCCAGTGAATGCAGTCTGCCCAAGGGCTTCCGTGCTTTCCTGGGAAAGCTGTGGCTCTGACCACATCGGATAGAGCGATGGTGGTGATGCCCGTGGTGATGCCCATGATCACACCTTTCTCGCAAGCCCATCATTCCTGGCTGCTTTTTAAGAGCCATCTGACAAAACCCTGTCTCCAGAGAGGCATTCTCTAATCCTCCCCGGCTCAAAAGGGCTGTCTTTGATAAGCAACAGATGTGCAATGATGCGATAAGAGGACCCAGCCTTCCTCAGATCCCTGACATTAGGGGACCGGCACGGGCTCACCTACCTTGCAAGGGCTGTTATCTGCTAATTCAGCACACGGTAACTCACACCTAAAGGCATCCCTCTGTAATTACAGCCTGCTCTGATCCCCGAGGCTTCAGGACTAATAGGGTTGTGTTTACAGAATAAATTACCATTTAATAGTGTCCATTTGACTCAACGAGAAAGAGTGAGGCTGCAAAGAGGGACCAATAAATGCTGCTGGAGTCCAGTCACAGACACTAACCGTAAAGATAAAACTAAAATGATGCCGGGTTACTCTCCAACAGCGTATTTCTCATTACAGGTTTAGGGCTTCAAAAGCCCCAAATGGCTGATGAGCTGAAACCCCCTCTTCAAAGGAATCCAAGGGCTGGATTCCTGAGGTCTTGACACCACAGTCGACTCAATGACCAAAGAAGCTGGCAACCGGTGGCGTGTGCAACTCTTCCTTTGCCATTGATGTTCCTAAGACCCCTGAAAAAGGGTAGAAGAGGGGCTTCTAAATCACTTTGGAAAATGCCTTTTTAAGGAAAATTAGGACCAAAGAACATCATAAAATTAGAATCAAGGGTCTGATTTATATTCGTGCCATTTCCCTTCTGTGCAAAACACGGACATGCTGGCATGGTATCCCACTGACCGCCAGCCTGCTGGGACCGCTGGCAGTCTCACACCGACCTGTGCTCTGCAACAGAAACGGGGATGTGTTTGAGGGATCTCTGCCACTTCCATCCTCCTCCAGGAACTGTTTTTCCTGGTGTCACTGTGGACACCTCCTCCGTCTTATCTGCATGGAAATACGTCAGCCAGCACCTTGCTGGAACTCACCTCCGAGGCGGCTGGGACTGACGGATGTATTTCCATGCAGGAAATGAGACCTCGCATAGCATGGTCTTCACTCTCCCATCTAGGGACCAGGTCCAGCCTCTATTTTCAAAACAAATGTCAGTCTAGACATCCCTGGATACTCCCCTATCTATTTTCACTGACGTCTGTTAGGCTGGAAGACGTTAGTCATGTCATTAGATTAGCACGTCCTGAACCAGTAGAAGAAAACAACCAAAAAAAACCCCCCTTCTCACCCAATAAAGGTTTCTGACCTGGAGAGTTCTCCAGTAATAAGGCGAGAGCAAAAGCTTCCTGAGCAATTCGGGCTTTGAAGCTGGCTAATAAATCTTTTCGGCTGATCTCTGCTGTGAGCACTGAAAGCTGTCAGAGGTTCAGAGGCAGGATCCTTTGTGCGTCCCCGCAAAAGTGCTTCTGAACGGCGCACGCTGCTCTCCGCCGCTCAGCGACGGATGCTCCTTTGAAGGTGAAACCTTGTTTAAATTAGAAGAAGCAGCCCCAGCCACCACGGTTTCTTTGTTTTGTTTTGTTTGTTTCATCTGCGGAGAGCAGCAAAGGAAGGGCAGCCGGGGCACGCGAGAGCATTGGGATTTTCCCACTCTTTCTCGTGAAAGCCCCATCTGTGCAAAGCAGCAACGCTTCACGTTCAAAGGGGCAAAGGCCAAGGAGGTAACAACAACTGTCGTTAAAAAATGAAGCATCACAGAAGTCCTTTGTCAAACACTACCCATCCGTCCCGCTCTCAGAGGCACTAGGTTTCCTTGGAAACTACAGAAATGCCAACAGGCAGCGGGACTGATCTATCAGGCACGTGTTTGACCATCCCGCCGCTTTGGGTGGCCGGTTAGATCCATCAGAACACTGTCTTGCAACCTCAAGGGCCACGTTGGCTTCTAGGGGTGTCAGGGCATGCCACGAGCTTTAGGATGCCTCTCTTCTACCAGGAATGCAGGACGAGCTCTCTAGCAATTCAGCTGAGTGAGGCACGGACCTGCGCTGGTGAAGCGTGTGAGCCCACCACAGCTCCGAGAGCACGGCCCACGTGGCTGAGCTGCTGCAATGCTGGGCTTAACGCACCTGAGACTGGAGCTGGGGCGGGCAGCTGTGCATCAAGGACCAGGAAGGTTCACCAGACCTTCTCTGAGTTGGGAGATTCTCCTGTGCTAAGAATCCAGCCTGACACGAGGAGCTTAGGGTTTCTGTTCTGCCACTGAGTCACTGTCTGCTCACAGCAAAGATTTCAGGGGCTGCAGTTTTTAATCCTGGGGGCTAGACTCAAAAGCACTTAGGAGCTGCTTTAGTGACCCGCAGGGCTCTTGGGCCAGGCTAAGTTTCCAACCCATCAGCAATTCGGACAGCCGGACTCTGCACCACCTCCCGGGAGCACAGAGGTTACCACACTTTGAAGAGACCAACTGTGCTCAGAAACTCAGCCAAAGCTGAGACCTGCTGCACAGAGCGTCCCCATCTCAGAGGCTTTTAGCCTGAATGCAGAGAAATCAAGTGAGGGAAACCAGAGAGACACTGACCTGCTCCATCCCCAACCCCACAGAATCACAGAATCCCAGACTGGCAGGGGTGGGAAGAGACCTCTGGAGATCATCCCGTCCAACCCCCTGCCAGAGCAGGGTCACCCACAGCACGTGGCACAGGAACGCGTCCAGGCGGGTTTGGAATGTCTCCAGAGACGGAGACTCCCCCACCTCTCTGGGCAGCCTGGGCCAGGGCTCTGCCACCCTCACAGCAAAGAAGTTCCTCCTCATGTTGAGGTGGAACTTCCCATGGTCAAGTTTGTGCCTGTTGCCCCTTGTCCTGTCGCTGGGCACCACTGAGAAGAGTCTGGCCCCATCCTCCTGACACCCACCTATTGCTGAGCATTGATGAGATCCCCTCTCAGCCTGCTCTTCTCCAGGCTGAAAACCCCACAGGGCTCTCAGCCTTTCCTCAGCACAGAGATTCTCTAGTTCCCTGATCATCTCCATAGCCTCCACTGGACTTTCTCCAGCAGTTCCCTGTCCTTCGTGACCTGGGGAGCCCAGAACTGGACCCAGCACTCCAGATGTGGCCTCCCCAGGGCAGAGTAGAGGGGGAGGATGAACCTCCCTCCACCTGCTGCCCACACTCTTCTTCATGCCCCCCAGGTGCATTATTCTGTACTGTATATTCTGTAAGTAGGATCAGAAACCAACCTGCAGGAACAAGCCCTAAACCCTCCCTAGCCGTGGGGGCCCTCTGGACGGGGCGGTGGGCAGTGTGGTTCAGGTGATGGGGATGCAGCTTGGGAGTTGCTGTGGATGAAGCAGAGTCCACTTGGCCTCGCTGCTCCCTCTCCAAACCGTGGTGGGTCTGGCCAGGGCCAGCCCCATGAGCCAACACGACGAAGGAGACTGGGGCTTAGCTGGTGAATCTGGGAAAGACACCCCCTCCCTCTGAAACTCGGCGACACTTAAAAACACGGGGGAAGTGAGCCCAGGCGCACAGACGTCGCGCGGGAGAGCAGGCTGGGGCTTCAGCCTCCGTGTCTGCCTTCAAACAACTTCTTCATCTACTGAATGTACAGAAGGGAGGAAAACGCGCAGCCTCTCAGAGCTCTTTTCCTGCAGGGCCACAAACTGTTCCCGTTCCCATCTGCTCTAATGTCAGCCTCTCGCAGCAGAGCAGCAGGTACTTCACCGGCTCCTCTCTGATCACGCTCAGACAGGGTAGGTTTCCATCACAAGCTATTTGACAACTTGTCTTTAATAAAAAGACCTGGCACATTACATTCCTATTTCACTGGGAGCCTGGCATGCGGCAGCCTGAAATTCTAATTGCTCTGGCTCTTTCTAATGTAGATCCACAATATAGGTCTTTTTCGTATTATTAAGAAGGGACTCCCCTTTCCTATAACCTGTGAGATGATTTTGTGTCAAGTTTATTTTATCAGGATCTGGCATTACTCTTCTTTTTAACTCCCAACTTTTCACTCCCCGCTCCCATGTAGCTGGTGTTTCCAAAATAATACAAAAAAACCCCCAACAACAAACAAGCAAAAACACCTCAAACCCCAAACAAAAAAGAAAAAAAAAAAAAAAGAAAAAAAAAAAGAAAAGAAAAAAAAAAAGAAAAGAAAAAAAAAAAGAAAAGAAAAAAAAGATAAGAAAAGAAAAAGAGAAAAGAGAAGTGATGGATTTTATCCAGGCAAATGCATCCCTAAGCAATTCACTCCTGTTCCCAAAATAGACTCTGCTCTATAAATGTTAACTCCTGCGCCGTGCCAAAGGGGGCGCGCTGCCCTCCTGTGCCTCCTGCCCCTTCCAGCACCCCAGACCTTCCACCCACAGCGAAGTCATTTATGTGCTTATTCCCTTGGCTCCTTCTCTCCATCCAGTCTGTATTTAAGGGAGATGGTGGCACCAGAGAGCCGGAGAGCCTAGCACAGGTCAGGGCTTCTGCTCTACCTGTGCTTGGTGATGTACCGACCCAGACCAAACAGATGCGCCGTGGTTTTGCCCTGATTCTGCTCCCACAGAAGCCAGTTGCCAAACTCATTAGCTCCAGTATGCGCAAGACAAAAAGCATAACAGGAAACTTCTTGGGGACTTCAATGTGGTTTGACCTTCTAGTGTCAAAGTTTTCTGCATCACTTTTTTTTTGTTTGTTTGTTTTAAAAGTAGAGTGGATGAAAGGAAGAGCAGAAGAGGAAGAGGTTAGATGAAAAATAGACGTGCCGATCTCTATTATTTTATGACTGTAAGAGGTTCTTCTGTTCAGTCACAGAATCATGGAATCCCAGACTGACACGGGTTGGAAGGGCCCTCTGGAGATCATCCCATCCCACCCCCTGCCAGAGCAGGGTCACCCACAGCAGGTGGCACAGGAACACGTCCAGGCGGGGTTGGAATGTCTCCAGAGACGGAGACTCCCCCACCTCTCTGGGCAGCCTGGGCCAGGGCTCTGCCACCCTCACAGCAAAGAAGTTCCTCCTCATGTTTAGTCTTTCAGCATTTCCAGAAGGGAAGTAAATAATAGCATGTCCCTTCAATGGCACCGTCCAGCCCAGAGGATGATGTTGGTAGTGGTTCGGGTGCGGTGGACATCAGTCCCTCTGGCCACCTCCTGCCTGCTGGTGCCAGGTACCCACGTTTGGGAAAGCTGATAGACCAGTGCCCGGGTCTCCTGGGCCAAAGGGAGCAGCATTTGCAAGAACTATGAACCTCTGCATTGCCCAGATGCGAAGGGGAAAGGTTCCTATTGCCTGCGTTAGCACCAGCTGGGATGACCTCTATTCCTGGGATGCGTGACAGGATCACACACCTCTGAGCCCTCTGTTACGGTCCTGGCATTTCTGTCCGATGTTATCAGAGCAAAGAGATCCAGAAAGGGCAATAAAACAAGTTCCCTCAACCAACACAACCAACACATTAACCTGCCGGTACCCTCACAAAGGAGCTTTTCTAACAATGAATTTCTGACCGATTGCCAAGGAAGACATTTCTCCTCCACTGTGAAAAATTGTTTTAATATTTTCCCTGTATTGGACCAGCTCTTAAAGGGCGCAGCAACCCAAACCAGAATTAGAGGTTTGAGCGCTGTTTAGTCTTGGTTTCCATCCACAGTCAAAAAGAGCTAAATCCTGATGGGCTGGTGTAGAGAAAGCAAAACACATTCAGGCTTTGATTTTCCAACAACTCTCTCTTTTTCCCTCTGACAAAGGCAGAAAGGAAAGCTTCCATTTTATTAAGATGCCATTCGCTGCTGAGAAAAGATATTAGGAGGGAAAACGCATGAGCAGTGCCCACTTCGTGACCTTGTTGGCCACATGAATGACCCAAACCTGCTCAAACCCTGATTATACACCAGAGAAATGTGTTTGTTCATCTTCACTGGGTGGATGCAGAAAAGGTAACTCATGAGACGGGCCAGCAGAGAGAGAGTGAGGTGAAAAAGCAAGAGCAGCTGGCTTCTAGTAAATGCTCTCAGACTCACATTTTCATTAGTCCTAAATTCAATCACAGTTTAAAAGGAAGCAAAAGATAAAGAGCAAGGGAACATTTAAAGGATTCTTCAGAGGGAGAGAGGTTTGCTTTACCATTAAAAACCTGTCTAAAAGTTATTGTTATTATTCACATTACCGCTGTGCGCAGCGGCCTCAGTGGAGATGAGATTCCCATCGTGCGGCGTGTGCTCAGCCCAGTGACGGGCGGAGGATGCTCTGCGTCTGCTGGTGTCTTCTGCAGCTGGAAACGCCACGCTGGGAGCGGGGCTGCAGCCCCCCCGGGAGCTCAACCCGCACCGAGGGGCTCTGCTCCCCGTTCTTTGCAACTTAAATAGATACAAGTGGCAGAGGGGTTACAGCGTAGTGATAGTGACAGTAATAATATGAGAAGTATTATTATCAGCACTGTCTTTGCAAGAGAAAGATGCTGAGCAGATGGTGAGGCTTAGGAGTCCCGTGGCCATTCCCATCACCGCTCTGCCCTGGGCTCTCTGTGGGTACCGTGTCCAGTTCGGGGCTCCCCAGTTCAAGAAAGATGAGGAGCTACTGAAGAGATTCCAGCGGAGGCTACAAAGATGCTGAGGGGCCTGGAGCATCTCTGTGCTGAGGAAAGGCTGGGAGCTCTGGGGCTGTTCAGCTGGAGAAGAGCAGGCTGAGAGGGGATCTCATCCATGCTCAGCAATATCCAAAGGGTGGGTGTCAGGAGGATGGGGCCAGGCTCTTCTCAGTGGTGCCCAGCGACAGGACAAGGGGGAACGGGCACAAACTTGACCATGGGAAGTTCCACCTCAACATGAGGAGGAACTTCTTTGCTGTGAGGGTGGCAGAGCCCTGGCACAGGCTGCCCAGAGAGGTGGGGGAGTCTCCGTCTCTGGAGACATTCCAACCCCGCCTGGACGCGTTCCTGTGCCGCCTGCTGTGGGTGACCCTGCTCTGGCAGGGGGTGGGACGGGATGATCTCCAGAGGTCTCTTCCCACCCCTGCCAGTCTGGGATTCTGTGATAGATGGGCTGTGGGAGCTGGGCGAACACCGGCTTCGTTAGCATGGGGCTCAGGGCCCAGCCCCAGGGCAGCAGGGGAGCTTTGTGCTCCAGCCTTGCTCGCAGGCTGCGGGAGCGTGGGAAGGCAAGGAAACGGTGAATGTGCTCCCTCGTGGCAGCTCTTGCGTATGCAGCACATCCATCCTTGAGCAGGCTTCGCAGGCAAGAATATATAAGGCTGCAAGGTCCCATCCTGCCAGGCAATGTTCAGAGGAAACCTATCCATCCGCCTATGTAATTATATTGATGTAATTAGGCAGCTCCCTCAGCACTAGTGCAGATTTCAGTTTTACATAACATCAGCACTTGGCAGGTTTTGCTTAGCCACCTCCAAAAGAATAATCGTTACACGGTTATTTGTGTTGTGGGACTACGTGCCCTAGCTGGGATCAGTGTCCCGTTGCACGAGGAGCTCTCTGTACGTCCTGTGCGACGTGGTCCATGCCCTAAATTTCAGATGGATAAACAAGGTGGGTTTCTCGGATTCACCAAGAACCTCTGTGCCTGTGGAGCCTGGCGTGGGACTGCTAAAATGAATTGCCCCAAACACAATAAAATCACCACAGAAGCAAAATCTGAACCCTTGGCAGCTGGATTTTGAGCCAGGCTCTGCCAGTGACTCTTCAGCCTCCAAAATTGTTGTGGTTTTGGCCAAACTGGCCAATGGCTGGTGACAGATGGGCTCCCCCCACCTCTCGCACAAGGAGAGGAGGAGGAGAGATAACGAGATTTATGAGTTTAGAAGGAACTAAACTACTTCAATGAAATATTAATAATAAAATAGAAAGGAAATAATGAAATAGATACAGTATATACAAAACCATATCAAGCTCCTGGGATGACGTCACCGGCAGGCACTGGGGAAGTCCCAGCCTGGACTCAGCGACGGGTGGGAACTGGATTCCAGAGCTGGAGTCAGGAACCCACGGATCGGGATCCAAGGCAGATGAACTGACAGGGTCCTCCTCGGACGTCAGCCATTGAAGAAAGAGCCTGAGCCTTTGATCCCTCAGCTTTTATACTGAGCATGGGGCAGATGGGATGGAATACCCCGTTGGTCAGTTTGGGGTCCCCTGTCCTGTCCCCTCCTCCCTGCAGGTGGGACCCCTCTGCGCTTTTCTGCTTCCGACCCTCCAACGGGGCAAACAACGACATTAGCTGACCTTGGGTGTTATAGCAAGAAGTATCAGCGAGAGCCTCTGTGCGTGCCGTTCCTTGGCACTAACTGTAAACATTCGTCTTATCACTCTGAGAACGAACCGTTTTCGGCACAACATGCCGTTAATTTCAGAGAGTTAGAAGAGCTAAGAAATAAAATTACTGAACAGAAAGTTGGTTCTGTTTTACCCCAAACCAGGACAAAAATAAACTTTCAAAACAAGATATCAGGCTGAATTGCAGCGTGAACGCTCCACCCCCAGCACCTCCATGGGCCAGCGCGGAAAATCCTGCAAGGGCTCCCGGGTTTGTGCTGAGCGGTGCCTGTGGCAACTCCGTCTGCAGCAACATCTGAGCTCCTCTCAGCCAAGGTGAAATTAAAATAGACAGAAACAATTACTGCAGGGAAAGTGGAAAAGTTAATAGGGGCCTTGAGTGTGCTTGTGAGACATTCATAGGTTTCGGTTTTGTTGGGTTTTTGTTTTTTTTTTTTTACCCTTCAGGTCTCAGAAAATAGCTCCAAAGGTAGAAAGATTTTTTTTAAAAAGACTTTCGCAAATGTGCATGAAAGAGCCTAGGAATGCTCTAATGATCAAACAGGGATTTTGCTCCCCATAGTTTATCTCCTACAATCATGAGAAACCTGTAGTAGAGGAAAAGGAGCATCTGGATGTCTTTTTTATAAAACAGATTGTTAGAAAAGCAAAGCTGCCTTGGAGAAAGGAGGAAATTCGATACGTGTCTTTGTCTGGTCCAGTACGAATCCACACAGAGATGTCTAAGGCTCATGAGAAACCTCTTTTTGGCATCACTGGGCATTGGATCAGGCCCACGTGTCACAGAACCATGCCATGCCCCAGCGCACACACACGCACTTCAGCTCCAGTATGGAGAGCCCTCCCTTTTCTACGCAGTAAGGAAATGGGTAGATGAATTGGGACCTAAAGCCTTTTTGTGATCAGTCAAAATGGGAATCACCTTTACTGATGAGCTACTGCGTGAGCACTTCCACATCCAGCCGTCGGCTTTGGCCAGTGGAGATGAGCTCCTTCAGGGACACCACGTGGCCATGGCCATGCCCCAGGCTCTGCTGCATCAGCTGGCCATCAATATCCTCCTGCTCCAGCAGCGGTGGCCCAAAGGGTTGTTCTCCCCTTCACCTTTCCAAACCAGAACCTCAGAGCTCAATGCACCCAGCTTGAGAGCGTTTGCAAAACCACACACACACACACACACATACAAAGAAAAAACTCGGGCTTTTTAATTTGCGTCTCGCACAAGTCAGCAAGATGGATGGTTCGCTGCCTAGATGACGGTTTCTAGATATCCCCGTCTTGTCGCCTAATCATACATTATATCAAGCAAACAGTCCACAGTCTTAATACGACACTGGCAATGTCTGACTGATTCTCCCCGTTCATAAACCAGATTGTTATCTCTTCCCATCTGCAAACATAAAAACCCATAGTGTTATTACACGACTGATGCTGTCATAAAACGCTCGCCATGTCCTCCCCGCCTTCCTCCCCCTCTCCCCGCCCCGTTCCCATTTTCACGTTCCCATCAACCGGACTGGGACCATCTCCCTCTCCTGCCACCCCCTCTGCCCCCTCTCCGGGGGGCTGATACAACAGTCTTTTCCCTTTTACTTTCGCCAGGGGAGGTTTATCCCTCTGGCATCTTGGCCCCGTGCTCGGGCGGGAGGTAAGTGCTGCCCCCCCCCGCCTCCAGTCCCGGCAATATGTCTCCTCTTAAGTCTCTCTGCACCCAGTATAAATCAGGGACGCTAAAGCATATTTTATTTGGAGCGTCTGCTGGAACGGCAATTAATCACTGTCAGGCTATCTGAAAATAACCATTAGTTTTTGTTTTATTCTTTACTACATAAGCAGAAGAGATACATCTCCATTCCAGTTATTAATCCTCTCGCTCGCTGGAGGAAGGCCAGCCTAAACCTGGGAGCAGGTGTCTACCGGTTGATCCCAGGAAATAAAAAATGGAGTTTAGGTAGAAAAGTGGAGCTTCGCTGGAAATAGGGATTGACCGAGAAGGGGGGGGGAGGGGGGGCGCTTCGCTGTGAACGTAGAAGGGATCATGTCTGAGGAGAGGGAGAAAGTCTTGTAGCTCTGCAAACAGATGTTAATGTTTAACAGGACGCACGAAAGGAACCGCTACAAAGCTTCGAGAAAATTATTTTTCCTTTGTTAGCTTTGAGCTCTTTAGGCAGTTAATTAAAGGATATTCTTGGAATGTATCTTTTTCAAATTTAGGCCCACAGCCAAAACAAGTGACCGTAAACTTGGCATCCTAGGGCTCTCTATTTAACTTTCCCTCTATGATTTCAGAGTCGTGCACTGCTTTTTAAGGTCAGAATATTGTTTTCCTAATTTCTAGGAGGACAAATTCTCCTTGGTGAGATCTAAAAACATCCAAGCTCTGGTTTTTTAAGCCCTAGGCTTCACTGCCAGTAGAAGACGTCTTACAAGTGAGACTTCCAACAGATTTTGCAAAGTCTAGTTCCTAAGTCACTTAGACACTTCTGAAAACTCCTACGAGATGTAACGTTGAGGCAGCGGCACAGCGGAATATCGTCTCAGCTGCTCTCTGCCAGGTTCAGCTCCGTGGGGCTAACAGCCAAACTACCTTTAAAGTCAGACCGACGTGACTTAAAGATAAAGACAGGGAAGCTCTGCTGGGAACGGACACACCATGGTCTTCTTCGCAGAGCTCCAGCCACGGTTTGAATATCCGCAGCAGGAGAGCGGGAGCGATACAACACCTACACGCAGCACATACGCAGCGTCGAGATCTCTGCCAGTATGTTTCAAGCTCTCTGTGCACAAATATGGGTATACAAAGATATATAAAGATATAAATATATATATTTGTATATATAAAAATGTCTGTGTGTGTGTCTGCGTGCACATGTGCATTAGTGGCTGGGTGTAACCACGCCCGCAACACACACAAAAGAATTTGCATGGACTGATTGATAATTACAGAAGTATTAATTACCCTTATAAGCATGAAAACTGTGTGTGTGCACCTAAAATTTTCACGCCTACCAAAACTGGCTCCATGATTATAAAAAGCGGCTCCATGCAAACTGGCTGTACTTCTGTGAATACATTTGAGCACATCAAATGAAAAATCCCTTTATTATTCACGCTCATCTTAATGCTGCAGAACACCGGGCTGTGTCCTGCTTGGTGCTGTGGCTGATTCCCAGGGACACTCCTCTGGCTCCCACCGTCTAAAATAATGAATCCCCAACCTCTGCTGATGACCATAGAATCATAGAATCACAGAATGGTTCAGGTTGGAAGGGACCTTAAAGCCCACCCAGTGCCACCTCCTGCCCTGGGCAGGGACACCTCCCACCAGACCAGGTTGCTCCAAGCCCCATCCAACCTGGCCTTGAACCCCTCCAGGGATGGGGCAGCCACAGCTTCTCTGGGCAACCTGGGCCAGGGGCTCACCACCCTCACAGCAAAGAATTTCTTCCTAATATCCAATCTAAATCTACCCTCTTTCAGTTTTAAACCATTCCCCCTCGTCCTATCATTACACTCCCTGCTCCAGAGTCCCTCCCCATTCTTCCTGTAGGCCCCCTTTAGGGACTGGAAGGGGTCTAAGGTCTCCCCGGAGCCTTCTCTTCTGATGAAGATCTGAAGACTATAATGGATCTGGAGCAGAAGATCACAACACGCACACTGTGAGAGTGAAGCTCATATGCCAGCTGGAGAACTCTGCTATTGTCATTACTGGTCCTTTTATTCCCCATCAGCCCAGCTCTTCCTTTGCCGTGTGCCTCCTCTCACCACCTACATGAAAAGCTTCATGGACCAGGTTGTCTCTCCTACTCTTCAACCTCCTCCTCGTGTCCCATACACGTGTGGGAGAGACGGCACAGGGCTCTGTAGGACCCTGTGGTGGACACGAAGGGGGTTTCTGCAGAGCTTTAGGCATTTGCTACCATCCATTCCCAAATTAGAAAAAAACACACCCCTAATTGCTCAGGTTTTTCCAGCAAGCGTTCCTCAATAATCTGCAAAATAGGTCCTTAATGCATCATTTCATCTCATTGATCTCTTTAACTGGAATGACTTATTTACTTAAAATTTTAGAATTTGCAACTGTCCCTCAGGTCATTTTGTTTTTAGAGATGCAGACTGCTAGGAAGCTCATTATGTAAAACTAGCGATTAATTTCTCACGGGCATGACAAATATTTGACTTAAAAGACGTAGCTCTCTTTTGGTGAGCTCCAGCCAACTGGTGTTCTGCTAACTGCAGTGGCATGTGCCAGGGAATGAAAGGCTGTCCTGGGATATCAAGGTCTTCACTTTAGTTTTTAGTTTTAAGATATATGTGGTTCCTTTCTGCTCAACCCCTATTGCTTCTGTCTACACCCAGGCAAGAAGAGTGCAGGGACATCACACGTACTCAGGATTTTTAGGCATTTCAGTATGACTTTGCCTAAGAGAACATGCAGAAATTCTCTTAAATCCACTGGACTTCCTTCTTAGGGGCTGAGGTTCTGCACTTCTGCCCAGAATCGTGTCATATATCATTATATATTTAGCTCCAGGATCTAAACGAGGTGTCCAGTCTCCATAGGCTTTCTCACCATGAGCATGTGGAGAGAAGAATACCTCCAGAAGACGTTAGCCCACCCACAAGGTGCAGGGCTCTGTGAGCTGTCGGTCCAGCTCCATGGACTATAGAAATAGCCAAGGTTTAGGCTCTTCTAGGCATGACAGAGCTCTTGCAGATGGATACCCTGAAGGACTTCAATGACCAAGCTGCTGAAAAAGCTAGGAAAGACACTTAAAGTGAAAATTTCGCATGAGACGACAACTGCCAGTTTTGCACAGCCTTGAGGTGGTGGTTCCTGGGCTGCACTCACTCAGGCCCTCAGATCCCACTTGCACAAACTCCCATTGAAACGAGTGGGACAATGTCAAAGACAAGCGAAGTCTGTAGGAGACCTCCTACCGATGCCAGCTGCCTGGAGCACACCATTAGAATCACAGAATCATAGAATTGCCCAGGTTGGAAGGGACCTTTCAGATCATCAAGTCCAACCACCAACCTAACTCTGACAAAACCCATCACTAAACCACATCTCTAAGCACCATGTCTACCCGGCTTTTAAATACCTCCAGGGATGGTGCCTCAACCCCTTCCCTGGGCAGCCTGTTCCAATGCTTGATGACCCTTTTGATGTAAAAATTTTTCCTGATATCCAGTCTAAAGCTCCCCTGACACAACTTGAGGCCGTTTCCTCTTGTCCCATCGCCTGTTCCTTGGGAGAAGAGCCCGACCCCCCCTGGCTTTCCCCTCCTTTCAGGGAGCTGTAGAGAGCGAGGTGGTCTCCCCTCAGCCCCCTTTTCTCCAGGCTGAACACCCCCAGCTCCCTCAACAATCCCATTCCCTCACTGGGAACGAGCACCGAGGAGGCAGGTTCCAAGAAAATTGCTGTAACTCCCGAGACTTTCTGGTACTTACACAAGAGGATTAGGTTTTCTGCACTAGATTAAAGTGATGCTTGAAACGGTATCTTTCCAAAATCTGGAAGGTTTGGGGAGGGGAGACATTTTGTTTGTTTTTCTAGGTGTGTGTGAACAAGATTTATAATATAAAAGTGACAGTTCTCCAGCCCATTTCTGCTGCCAAAGGTTGCGTGGTTCATGGTCCCACATGTGTTTCCTGCTCATTTATTTATTGTCTACCTGCATTAAAGATAGTGACGGAGCCATTTTTCCTGTTTGTAGAAACCTTGATGTTGCCAGCCGGGAATTTCACACAGGAATCAAAGCGTGACTGCTGACCTGTTTTTTTTTTCCACCACTTTGGATGGAAGGCAGTGGCTGAAATTCCCTGCCCTTTCCCTGCAGAAGGCTGGTGACTAAGAGTCAAAGTCCTCGTGTTACCTCGTCAACGGGTTACTGACTACCAAGACAGACGTGGTGACGAGTCATTTGGATGTTCTTTGTCCATCCCATTGCAAAGAAGATGTGTTAGCTCCATGAAATGTAGTTAAGCCAGCAGTTCTTGGGGTGGCTTAGAGCTCCTGTGCAGCTCAGCTCATGAAAGGCGATGCCTTGACCTGTGATGGCTCCACAGTTTTCACGGATGTGTCAACTTGAGTCTATCTAAAGTTCATTTGTTCTCGGTATGAAGCTGAATTTCACCTTTTGTGAATACAAAATGTCATGGACAAGCTGCATCTTTACTTCCATTGGCTCACGGGAGCCACATGGTTCACACGGGCACTTTTACCCTCTGCGAAGTCGAGGTTACAGAACCGAAGTGTGAAATGACATTACAGAGAAAGGCAACATCAAGTAGGAAGAGCAGGATTTGTTCAGACTGGAATCTTATTGAAAACACAATTCAAACCTCACTAGAGATTCAGAGATGAAAATAATCCTTTACTTTTATTTTGCCTTTATTTTCAGGCTGTCTCTTTTATTCTCAACACTAGAAGGGCAGAAACACCAGTAAAAATGCCATTCCTATTGCATTTAATTGTTCCAGTTGAACATGTGAACAAGAGCCGGAGATGGAAAAGGCCCGAGGCAGCTAAAATGTCAGACTGAGAAGCTTTGACAGTGGGGAGAAGAAAGCACACTGCAGTAGATGTTGGTCATATCAAACGCCTGAATCGCGGGATGCACCCTCCCGGCAGAGGGGCTGCCATGTGCCAGCTCCCTCCTTCTGCTAAAGGGGAAGTTTTCCGTAGGTTCAGTCAAACCCATAAAGTTCGCGAACACGTGCCTGTCGGAGAAGCACCTTGCTTCCTCCCGCATCCTCTCAGCTCTTTGCACAAAATAACACTAATTATCTAAAGCGCTGGCTTCCTCAAAATACCTGTTGGAACAGAAGATACAATTACCATAATTCCATTGCAAATTTCACTTCCCATAATCACTCTCCATTACAACAAGCATCTAAGGTACCTTTAGCTTCACCTGGGAGATGGTGAAAGCAAAGGTTTAACGTATTTAACTCTTTTCAGCCCAGTTTAGAAAGACTTAAGTATGTGCTTTGCTGTAAGTGGTCTGTAGGAGCTGCACCCATGGGCTTGCTGAACTCGTGACTTACAACTACAAGGAAGGCATTAATCTGTCCCCAAATTTAAGTATCTCTGGTTTCGCTATCTGAACTTTCACAATGTCCAGGTGAGAAACAGGCAGTTCCAGAAGGTAGCTAGTTCATCCAACTTCACAAAATCACAGAATCCCAGAATGGTCAGGATTGGAAGGGACCTCTGGAGATCATCTCGTCCAACCCCCTGCCAAAGCAGGGTCACCCAGAGCAGGTTGGACACTGTGTGTCCTCGTTTTGTTTTGACCTAAACACCTCCTATTGCTGAGATGAGTCAAGTATAGATGGGTACCCAAGCCGAGTCATTCGTGCTTGTGAGCTGGGGAGAGGAAAGGCCAGCTGAAGGATGCAGCCTCGGGCTTCAAGTGACCACTGAGGATGTGACACCGAGACCCCAGATTACTTTGCTTTGCATGGATTAGGAGCAAGCACTACGACAGCTTCTCCATCTCAACAACTTCCAGCAGAGAGCTGGACACTTCTTTAGGAATTGAAATATCACGGGTTCTCCCAGCCCTTCTCCTTCCCTGCTCTTGGCTCCCTTTTCTGAGGAAAGCAAGCAAAAACTTGGGCTTTATTCTCCTGTTCTGTTTCAAACTCCCTTTCCGTTCCTTGAGATGCTCCTCTGAGACTGAGCTGGTAACAAGGGAATGCTGGGCAGCATTTCACTCAGATCTGAGCAGATAATCCCACTCAGGATGTTCTCAGATACCAATCAGCATGGCACAGCAGAACACAGTCCCTGAGACCGGGTGGAAGCAAACCTCTACAAAACCTCTCCAGGATGCTGGAAAACCAAAAAACACTCATCAGTTCTTCCACCTGCTTGGATGATGGTGCACCAGGTGCTGTAATTGCTGTAACACACATTTCTGCAATTACAGCCAGCTACAACACCTCCCCATTCTGAGCGATAGATGGATGTTTGAATCAGTAACCGAGGCCTTTGAAAGATGAGGACTGGAATTTTAACAAGCACGGGAATATTCATTCTCGCCACCCTCCAACACGTATTTTTTCATTTTTTGTTAAAAAAGGCAATGTTGCAACTCATTGCCTGCCTTCTCTGAAAACCCTCCACCCTGGCCACAATTCCAAAGGGTTTGCTGGCCTTGTGGTGGTAGGCTCTGAGCACAAGCAGAAGAGAGGGAGCTGCTGAACTTCCAACTTCTGCGCGTCACCACCCCCAAAGAGGAGGAAGTCTTCCTTTTTAGACAGCGAAATTTTGCCTGTGTTCTCCTGACATACCCTTAACAGACCTTGTCCCACTGCAAGGAACTGAACTACCAGCTCACACAGAATCACAGAATCCCAGACTGGAAGGGGTTGGAAGGGACCTCTGGAGATCATCTCCTCCAACCCCCTGCCAGAGCAGGGTCACCCACAGCAGGTGGCACAGGAGCGCGTCCAGGAGGGGTTGGAATGTCTCCAGAGACGGAGACTCCACCACCTCTCTGGGCAGCCTGGGCCAGGCCTCTGACACCCTCACAGCAAAGAAGTTCCTCCTCATGTTGAGGTGGAACTTCCCATGGTCAAGTTTGTGCCCGTTACCCCTTGTCCTGTCCCCGGGCACCACTGAGAAGAGCCTGGCCCCATCCTCCTGACACCCACCCTCTCAGTATTTAGAAGCGTTGATGAGATCCCCCCTCAGCCGTCTTTTTTCCACACTGAAGAGACCCAAATCCCTCAGCCTTTCTCCATCAGAGAGATGTTCCATCCCCTCAGCATCTTGGTAGCCCTTTGCTGTCCCCTCTCCAGCAGTTCCCTGTCCCTCTTGACCCGGGGAGCCCAGAACTGGACCCAGCACTCCAGGTGCGGCCTCCCCAGGGCAGAGCAGAGGGGGAGGATGAACCTCCCTCCACCTGCTGCCCACACAATTCCTGATGCCCCCCAGGATGCCAGATCATACAGGATCATACCAGGTCATACAGGACATGAGCTCGGCCGCTGGCAGCCCTCCTTGAATGCTGGCAGCTCAAGCCAAGGATTTTACAGCAGAAAGTTTTACATTTTAATCCCACTAGTGACCATAAAATTGACAGAAGCTCACAAAGTTAGTTAGGCCGTATAGATAAATCCTTTTTTCCTTCATGTACCTAGAAGTATATTTTATATGATCTCCATTGGTACTAACAAGGTGAGCAATAGCGGTAAACATAGCTAAAATAATGAGAAAATTGGATATTAGGTTTCTGTCCTGGCAGAGTTTTCTCAGAAACACCAATCTGTTTAATAACTTCAGGCAGGCCTCCAAATCACGAGGGTAATGTGCTTTAAAAATAATAAGATTTCATAAATACAAATCGATAGTGAGGTTCAGTTTTGTCTTTCCAGTGGGTTCCTTGGCCTTCATGTGGTGCTTGGTCTCACTCCTCAGTCCCACAAGTCCAAAACACTACCTTTTCTTTAAAATAAGAAGCTGTAATCTCTTTTACCCCTGGCTCTGGGAGTGGGAGCTTCCGGAAGAATACTGAATATTGCCAGGCTCTTAATCAAATAATCAGAATTGCCAGCCTCTTAATCAAATAATCAGAATTATTTTTTTTTCTCTATTTTTCAGAGATTGAGGATTGCACAGTATGTTAATGAACAGCTTTCAGGATCCTTCCCCTTACCCCTCCTGCCTTCTTCCAGGAGTTTATTTTTAAAAGTACCATCCAGGGCATTGGAATAGCAATAAAGAATAGGTTAAAGCCTCTGATGTTTCATTCCAGGAAAGCTGAAAAGATTAATGCACTTGTCTGGAACTTGAGCCTGTGCTATTCCCAGCTCTCCAGAAACCAAACAGCGTGTACAGCAATTTCTTTATTACTTAAATCACATTGCACGATTATTACACCGCTTGGGCTGGAAGGCAGCAAAATTGCACTGGCCGCCAAGGTGAAAGGTGGCCGAAAGAAGGTCAGCTTGGCAGCTGATGGGAAAATCGCGTTGGCTTTACAGGATAACATTGTAGGTGTAGTACCTGGACCTGCTGGAAGAGGTCCAACGGAGGGACATGAAGATGCTGGGAGGGCTGGAGCCCCTCTGCTGTGAGGACAGGCTGAGAGAGCTGGGGGGGTTCAGCCTGGAGAAGAGAAGGCTCCGGGGAGACCTTCCAGCCCCTTCCAGTCCCTAAAGGGGCTCCAGGAAAGCTGGGGAGGGACACTTTGCCAGGGATTGTAATGATAGGACGAGGGGGAACAGTTTGAGACTGAAAGAGGGGAGATTTAGATGAGATCTCAGGAAGAAATTTTTCACTCTGGGGGTGGTGAGCCCCTGGCCCAGGTTGCCCAGAGAAGCTGTGGCTGCCCCATCCCTGGAGGGGTTCAAGGCCAGGTTGGACGGGGCTTGGAGCAACGTGGTCTGGTGGGAGGTGTCCCTGCCCAGGGCAGGGGGTGGCACTGGGTGGGCTTTAAGGTCCCTTCCAACCCAAACCATTCTGTGATTCTATGAACTGGGAAGATCTGGTGTGTGGGGAAGGTAGAGGCTACCCCCTCCCTGCATTTTGACATCTTTTGTTGTTGCTTTGCATGGGACAAAGGCTCATTCTGGCACCTACAGCAGGCCCTGTCCTTGGGGCTGGAGCTCTTGGAAGCATCAGCTGGATCTAGAAACCCAAGCTTCTCTCTCACACCTCAAACACACAGCACAGAGCAGCCACGGTGGGTTCCATGTGTCCAGCGGTTCCAAAATGTCATCCTTAGACCACACAGTTCAGCAACGGCACAAGTCAATTCAACGTGTAACATCATCCAGTGTGGAGCAGAGCGCTACGCCTGCCAGTGACGGTTTTTCACAAAGCCTTTAGCACACAAGGTAGTACCTTACAAAACCAAATTGAATTCCTGTACAAAGCTCTGGGCTGCTGGGTTTGGTCCTTTTTTCACAGAATCCCAGACTGGCAGGGGTGGGAAGGGACCTCTGGAGATCACCTCGTCCCACCCCCTGCCAGAGCAGGGTCACCCAGAGCAGGTGGCACAGGAACGCCTCCAGGTGGGTTTGGAATGTCTCCAGAGACGGAGACTCCCCCACCTCTCTGGGCAGCCTGTGCCAGGGCTCTGCCACCCTCACAGCAAAGAAACTTCTCCCTATGTTCAGACGGAGCATGTTTTCCTGCAACCCTTTCCCATAAACCTCATTATTGCTCAGAGCAAAGCTTTGAGAGAGGCTGAGGAGAACCTGAGGTTAGGCCCATGAGAAAGCAAGTATCTCTTCAACTGCACTTTTGCATTATGGGTATCGGACCAGCTCTGCAGCTACTAATGCAGACGTGGAAGATCTCATTTTGCTAAAATGCTACGGCTTTTGTAATGATATTATACACCGTAAAAATGGGCATAAATTGTAGTGCGCTGCATTGTTATCATTATTTGCACAGCACAAACACATGATTAGATGATATACCAGGACAGCGTTAATGGCCTTTGCTAACTGCTAATATTGAATTTCATGTTTCAAAAGATTTGGGTTTTACATTATTCTTTAATTTGGATTTTCTTGCTTTCATTTATTTTTTCTAAACATCTTTTCAAAGGTTAGATGCTATTAATATTAATATTTCTGCTATTAATATTTCTGGGTGTTCCTAACTTTAGCCGTATCTATTTTTTGACATTATTTATATGTTGAGTATCTTTGTTAATAGTAACCAGACTCTTTAGGATGGCAAGTGTGAGTGACAGCCAAAGAAATCACTTTATACAGGATTCCTGACACAATATTTTGACAATTTCATTTTAAGTAAGACACTATGATTGTCAGTTCAGTTACAATACGGTTGTTGCTCCCTAGTGGGGGGGAAAAAAAAAAAAATCAGAAAATTGAAGGAAATCAAATTCCCGGCTAAGTGATTTTCACAGTAAAACATTCAGGTCTTGCCCTTGCCTCTCGGTGCACGTGTACAACACTGCATGATGCTTGAAATGCATAAGGAGAGAGCAAACATCCAGCAAACGTTCGAGAACCAGGGCATACTTTGAATAAGCATCTAGAAAATCCAGGCAATTCATCACTCTTTGTAGGCTTTGTAGGCTTTTTGCCATTTCTGCTCCTTTTCTGCCTAATGCAATGCCCAGAACAAAATACAATATTGCTGCTGGAAACGCTTTGGGGAGTTCTTTTTATTTTTAACCCTCCCCCCCCCCCCAAAAAAAAAAAAAATTATCATGGGAATTGAAAGGGAAAATGTTAAGACAGTGCCTACGCATAGCTTTCTTGGGTGTCACGGGGGTAGGGCAGGAAGGGCGTTAGGAAGAAATGAGGTGGCGCTGGTGGGCAACTGCTGAGGAAATATTTATTTCTCTGGTATAGAAGGAGAAGTTATTAAAATGGAAATGTTACGGGAAATGCTTTTGTTTTGATGAATCTGCTCTTCTCACAAAAAGCACTTTTACCCAAGAAAAGTGCTTTTTTGCATCACCAAGTCTTTTGGATAAAGGGAACGGGTAAGGCTGGCGCCGGGGCCAGGAGTTTTAGATGGATGATCCGGGGGAAAGCGGGTGGAGAAGTCCCAGCCTTGACTGTTTAATTTAGGGCCCAGAGCTGAGCCCTGGGTAATAACTCTCCCTGCCTCAGTGCTTCAATACCAAGTTGGGACGGTTTCCCTTCTGTTCAAGCACATCATGAAAATGCATTTTGAAGCTAAGTCTATCGTTAGATGGAATATGTGTTTTCTGGACAACTCTAAATGGTGCGCCACACACCCAAAGGAGGGTTAGGATTAACTGGGGCAGGTCATCGGAGCATTTTGAAGAGTTATGGGATTAAATTAAGCAGGAGAAAATTCAGGATGAATACCAGGAAAATCTTGTTGGCAATAAGCTTATTGTTGCTGTGATTTATGTAGCCATTACCTCCTAGAAGCTTACATCAGGGCCTCTCCACAGATCTATAAATTAAAGACTGAGGCCTCGCTTTAGAGACACACAACGGATGATAAGATACCGAGGTTGCTGCTGGATTAGGTCCTGGACAAATGCATCCTCTAACTCAGATCTTAGACCAAACAATTTGCAATGCAAATATGTCAGGCAGAAATTTTGGAGCAATAGGAAGAGCCAAAGCGAAATACAAATGATTCAAAATAAGCCTCTGGTGACCGATCTGCCATGGAGCTGCTGACCCTCAGTGCCTCCTGCTGTCTGCAAGGGGAGTCTGTTTGGATTTGACGGAGGGAAATGCAGTCCGGCTGATGCAAATCCCTACTGAGCACATGCTAGGGATAATCAAACAGGAATTTTTCTTGGGGTCTTGTCAGAGCACTTTCTCACTCAAAGCCGTGCCCACCCAAAACCTTTGCTTTCTGATAGTCCTTCCAGCTACTTTTGTGGACCTGAAGACTTTTTTGGTGGCACACTTCATCTTTATTCAATGCCTTGATTCAATTGCCTTCTTCCCTTCAAAGATCTGGCTGTTGGCTTCCTTCTATACGTGTACTTGTCCTTAGAGATTTGGTGTCCGGGTCTCATGGATTGATTGCTGGCTTGATTCATGGTTATTGAACTCAATCCAAGAGTGGGATACCTCTGTCTGCCAGCGTGTTACATCTCACAGAGAGTAACTATAGGCCTGAGCAGGTTCATAAAGAGAGTATTGGTCTCGTAAGACCCACAATCCTCATCCTTGTTCACATGGGCACTGCAATGATGAGATGAGTCCTCATCAAGAGTGGCAGAGCCAGCTCAGGGTGGCGGTGGGTCACGTTAGCCCACGCTGGCAGGGCAGCTCTGACTCCTCGGTGTGACAACCGTCTTTTTATGTTTCTTCCAGTCCCAGAGCAGCGTCTGAGAGCAGCCGAAGGATCTCTGCCCCATGCCCAGGAGCACCAGATCCATGCTCATCGTGGGCTCCACATGGCACACGTTGAGGTATCTACCACAGGCACGTCTGCACCGCTGCCAGGCCTCTGCTGATAGAAGTGTAATACTGACTTCTTCACCCTGCTACCAAATTTTGGACAATTTTAGCCATTCATTTCACTAATAAACGTAGAGATGTTGGAGTTGGCTGATGAACTGTCTGGGATTTAAACTCTACCACTGCATCACATTTGATTTGATATAAAGCAAGGTCACTCCTCATCCTTTAGGTTATTCAGGATTAGAAAATTGAAGCCATTTGAACTGAGATGATATTTCTTAATATAATAATGGCTGGGAAATTGAACTGTAAGAATGGCTTCTTGTTATTAGTTCATAGGAGGTGCTTTTTAAAAATTAGAGTAGAAGGAGGATGACTATAGTTTAATCCCAAGATAAATCACATTTCCAAAATGGCTAGCAAAGCTCAGGAGTTGATTTGATTAGGAGACTTAAAGCTGTGGCAGGGCAAGTTAAAGCGCTCACTAATGATTTTCACTGGATTACAGAGGGATACACAGGACTTTCTACACTCTCTCAGTTCTTTGCGTCACTGTAGGTTGCAGGTGGTTTCCAGTCAGGACGGATGCTTGATATTTTGCAATAAAGGCAAATAATGACAAATACAACCAGTTCATCTGATCTTCACATTTCTTTGGAGTTGCGGGTTTTTTTTTTTTATAATCTTTCTCCAAATTCTTGAAGTATGGAAGACGTCAGCAGGAGCAAACATACTGGACTGGTTAAAATAATTTAAGTTAAAATCCCTCTCTCTCCTACTCTGTGTATATTTAAGCACGGAACAGCTTTATAACCAAAGCGAGAATTTTAGCAGAAAGCTGTTGTTTGGGTTAAAATATCTCCAATTTTGATCACTGAACATTTTGATTCTTTGCATATCCTTCTCATTTTCTTCCTCCCTCTTGCTTGGCTTTAGTCCAGCGGGAAAAGAAGGCACGGTATTTCGCTTGGGTGGAGGGGTTTTGCTTATTTTAAGCTTTGCAAAAAAAAAATTAAATCGTAGTCCAAAAGATATCCGTGTACTGAGTCTTTTTGAGATAGAAAACACTTTTTTCTCAAACAGCTGTAACACACCAGCTGCTCCTGTCTCTCTTCACTCATCTGAATTCTTTCTACCCTTCTTCTTTCCTCATTAAATTCCCTCTTTCAACTCGCTACTTTCATTGTTCAATGATGAACTTCGGGCTGTTGGAGACATGACCTATTTAGCGACGTTCACAGGAGGAGGAGAATGGGCTTCTGTGATGGCCCAGACCACAGGCACTGCCACAAGCCTTGCATTCATTTTCCACCTTTATTCAAACAAAAGTCCTACTGCTTGGGAATCGGAATCTGTGTTCGGTGTTGTGTAAAACAGGGTTTGCCTTTTGTTCTCCCGTAAGCGTTTTGCTGTTCGAGAGCTTTTGGATTGGCAACTCTGATGAATGAAGGCAGAGACATTGTCAGAAAATGCCTTATTTTTTCTTTTGGAAATGCTCACTATGACAAAAACGTTCATTGTTTTGGTGAAAAACATAATCACGTAATCTCTTTTTTTTTTTTTCTTTCTAAAGAATCGAAATGCGGAAGGGCGTACCCCTCCCCTGTAAAAAGTGTGAATTCCGAATTAGTTGAATTTGATTTGTTTCGCCTAAATAGGCTTCTGTAGAAGGAGGAAACAATCTATTCTCTTTGTCCATCTTTGACAAATCAAACAAAAGTGGATTGAAATTCGTGATGGAAATGAACAACTTGTTAACAGAAGGAAGAGGCCGTCTGGGGAAAGTGAAATTTGCATCGTCGGTGGGATTTACAGGGAGGTTACACAATCCTTTGTTGCAAATGGACAATCCTTTGTTCCTTTGGACCTGCTGGGAAGTAGTTCTGAGGAGAAGGATCTGGGGGTCCTGGTAGACAGTAAATTATCCATGAGCCAGCAATGTGCCCTTGTCGCCAAAAAGGCCAACGGAATCCTGGGCTGCACAGGGAAGAGTGGGGCCAGTAGGTCAAGGGAGGTCATTCTCCCCCTCTACTCGGCGCTGGTGAGGCCACAACTGGAATCCTGTGTCCAGTTCTGGGCTCCCCAGTTCAAGAGGGACAGGGAACTGCTGGAGCGAGGCCAGCGAAGGGCAACTAAGATGATGGAGGGATCGGAGCATCTCCCTTATGAGGAAAGGCTGAGAGAGCCGGGACTCTTTAGCCTGGAGGAGAGGAGGCCGAGGGGAGACCTTATTATGGCACACAAGTATCTAAAGGGTGGGTTGAAGGAGGATGGAGCCAGACTCTTTCCAATGGTTCCCAATGCCAGGACGAGGGGCAATGGGCACAAGTTGGAACATAGGAAGTTCCGTTCAAATACACGGAAAAACTCCTTTACGGTGAGGGTGACGGAGCCCTGGAACAGGCTGCCCAGGGAGGGTGTGGAGTCCCTTCTCTGGAGATGTTCAAGCCCCGCCTGGATGCAGCCCTGAGTGATGTGCTCCGGGCAATCCTGCTTTAGCAGGGGAGTGGGACTGGGTGATCTCTAGAGGTCCCTTCCAACTCTGAAGATTCTGTGATTCTGTGAAATGGTGTGTATATATATATATATATATATAAAATATATACTTTATGTGTATATGTGTGTGTAGATATATATACATATATATACACACACACACACACACACACCAGTTACTACTCTGGGATAACGTGTAGACTAACTCTTAAGCAGCTTTTTGCAGAATACCAAGGGTGGGAAAGACCAACAAAACCTGAAAAAATTAAGTAAAACTACTGAAAACTGGTGGAAATTAAAAGAAATGTTGCATTTTCAGGTCTAATTTTGTCCGTCTCTCGCGCGTTAGATAAAAAAACAGGTATTTCCCTGCCATAGCTCTCAACCCTGGTGCCAAGCAAGGTGGACGGGGTAGCACCAGCCCTTGGGAATTCTGGGGGACCGCTGGTGTCCTGTTGGACTGGCTTTGCACGGGTGGAAAACCCTGCAAACCGGGGCCTAAACCGGTGAACGCCGGCTCTATCTCACCAAAGTCAGCGGAGTTATTGTGCTTACACCAGCGGGGAATGCAGTCCCTAAGTCTCTATATTAACATAATCCTCTGCAATCTTGCTGGAAAAGGTTTATTTTGCCTACTGAAGAGAGAGAGAGAAAGCAACAGGCAGCTTATCCAAGCTGAGGGTGCCTCTGTGGATTAGAGCGGCGCAGGAAAGGAAGAAAATTATAATTAAAGTACATTTTATCTTTTGAGAGTTATTTGTAATCAAGGCCTGTCTCTGTAGTGAAGGTAGGCCTTTGTAACGAAGGCTGGTTGGACTCTAGGTCTCGCTTTATTTCAGTTTGCTGCGTGCGCAGCAGGAGAGCAGGTAGGGATGGGTATATGGTGGATCAACACGCGAGGCCAGGCTTTCGCTAGCAGCTTGTAATTTTAGCTGTCAGCTGAGTTGTTTACATAGTTAAATAAACGCATCCCAGTCTCGCTCCCTCTTATCTCTGGTACACACACATGGTGGGAACAAGTTAGAGAGGCCCCTCCAAAAATATTGCTTGCTCACGGCTGGGCGGCGGGTCAGGAGCCCTGAATTTGTTCCAGCTGCCTCCATACATTCCATTAGAGCCCTTGCTCTCTCCGCTGCTTGCGTCTCCTCTCTGTGGGAGCACGCACAGGCTCAGCGTTGGTTGCGTGGTTTTGTTTTCCAGGAGAGTCCATCTGCTCCTGCCTCGTGTAATCCCATTACAGGAATTCCTGGGTTCCAGCCCTGCTGCCGGCTGCTGCGAGTGACATTTTTCACGTCCCCCTCTGGCTCGCCAAGGCTCCGCGCCATCCCGAGGAGGCCTCGCTCCCCCTTCCCGACCTTTTCCTTTGCTATCTGCTCATTGATCCACACCGGGCACGTTCAAATGCTTCCTCCGTCTGACAGAAGGAGCGAGGAGACTCCGGGTGAAACCCAGCTCACAGACATCAAAGAGCCATCCATCCTCCCAAGGTCAAGCAAAACAAAGCTTAAACGCTCTTTTTCTCTCGCACATGTACAGCGGCATCAGCTCACGCCAGGAAAGATGGCAGCAAAGGCTGCGCTCCTGCCAGGAGCTACTTGCAGTAAATCAAAGCAAATCCGGCACAGACACCCCAGGTTACGGAACTCCTCGGCTGACTTGGTTTTAGCTGTGGGGCAGGTGACGTGTCTGACTCTAAAGCGTCTTGATTTGAATTGCCTTGGCGGGGGGGAAATATCAAATCACTCTTGGTGAGTCCAGTGGACGTTTTCACCTCCTAAAGGTTTCTTACGGTGGCTCTGAAGAGCTGCTTTCGTTGAAAGGTGGTGGGAAATGGGCAGAAGAGACTTTTCCAGCCTTTCCCCTGGACTGCACGCTGGTAAGCAAACTGGGCAAGAAAGCGCCTTCAGGGCGACGCAGCCCGAAGGGCTGAGGATACAGAGGGACCAACAGACACGGCAAAAGCCCCTCCGTAACAGGCGTGCGCTAAGCTGGCCGGGGCTCAGGGAGGAGAAGCCACCGAGAGCTGGATTCACTTTTATCCGGAGCATCATTTTCCAAGTGACCAAACGAAGCGCGGAAGCGCGATCCCACCTCACAGCGCAGCGGGGCCCTCTCTACGTTCTGGCTTCGCTCAATGATTGAGTTTAATCTGAGCAGTGAAAACTCTGAGGGGAGGGAGGGAAGAAGGGTTTAAGGACCAGGCTGTGATTTATCCTGCAAAACACGCGCAAGGCTGGAGGCGCGGGGGGAAGGTTCTGGTTTTGGCCGTATGGCACGACAGCAAAGCAGGATGTCTCCATTCGTGTCGGTGTACTGCGGTGTTTGAATTACTACCCTGATGAGAGGAAGCTTGCACCTGAAGGGAAGATGCTGTGCGAAAAACACAACCTGCCTGGAACGGGGTCATCGGGTTCATAACATCAATATCCAGTCAGCACCTACAGATTGTTTCCAAAGCTCATTATTTCAGAGAACTGCTGTACATGTGAGTGAAACTCATTAACTGAGAGGCTTGTTATATTTTCTCGTCGCTGACAAAATGTGGGCATCGCTTGGCTACCTTAATTAATGCATGATTACAAACTGAAATGTATCATTTGTATTTAGATATGTATTTCGTTGCTGGAGCTGCAGCCATGGAAATCCATCTTTCAGAGAAGCCATCAAAGGCCAAGCAGCCTCATCGGACGTGGCAATTAAAAATATTTTTCCCTCTTGGAGCAGAAAAACTTAACCACAAGGCTCCAGGACCAGGTTGGAACCTGAGCAAACCTACGCAGAGTTTGCTCCATGGCTGTGGTCCTCCGCTCTGCAGGGCCCTATTTTACTGGTAAAATGGCACCAGCCTCCCCTACGACACGCAAACGACCTCGTGAGTAACACTTGATATACGCGAATCTCTTCTCTGCAACAGCCTCTATAATCTATCACATCCTTTACATGAAAAGAAGCCAGCCTCAATATTTCACTGTAGGTACCAACAGCAACACTTTAGGGTGCTCTTGGGAGCCATCTGGCTATCTTGGAGGTAAAGCGGAATTTGTGCGTGGATTACCTGGCACTGTCCTACTGTGGCCCGTATCTTTGCACTCCTGAGCAATAACCACCGGTGAGTGGTGAGGACACAAACATTTCAGCTACCAATAGGCTAAACAAGTTGGGTTTTTCCCAGCTTTTTGCTGTAACTATGGCGGCAGCATGAAGGGACCCAACACACGCCCCCAGCATCGGAGCCCCAGGGAGGCTCTACCAGGGGAGATGAGCTGCAGAAGGGAAGAGAGAGAGGAAGACGTGGGCCCGTGCGAACCTCATGAGGTTCAACCAGGCCAAGTGCGCAAGGTCCTGCACCTGGGTCACGGCAACCCCAGGCACAAATACAGGTTGGGTGGAGAATGGCTTGAGAGCAGCCCTGAGGAGAAGGACTTGGGGGTGCTGGTGGACGAGAAGCTCAACATGAGCCGGCAAAGTGCACTCTCAGCCCAGAAAGCCAACTGCATCCTGGGCTGCATCAGAAGAAGTGTGGCCAGCAGGGCGAGGGGGGGGATTCTGCCCCTCTGCTCCGCTCTGGTGAGACCCCACCTGGAGTCCTGCATCCAGCTGTGGAGCCCTCAGCACAAGAAGGACACGGACCTGTTGGAGCGGGGCCAGAGGAGGCCAACAAGATGATCAAAGGGCTGGAGCCCCTCTGCTGTGAGGACAGGCTGAGAGAGCTGGGGGGGGTTCAGCCTGGAGAAGAGAAGGCTCCGGGGAGACCTTCCAGCCCCTTCCAGTACCTGAAGGGGCTCCAGGAAAGCTGGGGAGGGACTCTGGAGCAGGGAGTGTAATGATAGGACACGGGGTAATGGTTTCAACCCAGAAGTGGGGAGATTTAGATTGGATCTCAGGCAGAAATTCTTTGCTGTGAGGGGGGTGAGCCCCTGGCCCAGGTTGCCCAGAGAAGCTGTGGCTGCCCCATCCCTGGAGGGGTTCAAGGCCAGGTTGGACGGGGCTTGGAGAAACCTGGGCTGGTGGGAGGTGTCCCTGCCCAGGGCAGGGGGTGGCACTGGGTGGGCTTTAAGGTCCCTTCCAACCCAAACCATTCTGTGATTCTATGAATTCCCACCAACCTGGTAGCAAGGCTGGGTAGAGCAGAAGTGTCTCAGCCAGAGGGGTGAGTTAGCCTCACTGAAGGTGAGATTTATTGATCCTGACTTGGTTATCTAAACCCAAGTTGAGCCAGGCTATCCGTACAGGCGATGGAGAGAATCAGGCAGCTCTGAGAGCAATTCATCTCCTCTTAGGACAGGTACTTTAGGTAGGCCAGATGGTTCACTCGGTGCTTCTGGGTGGAATAAAACTGAAGTTTCCTCCCAACACCTTAAATCAACAGTGTAATCAAACCTGAATTAAATCCAAATCTTGACCCGCTGGAATAAACAAGGAACGAGGTATGAAAAACGTGCCTTGTTTTGAAAACAGCATTTTAACTTTTTTGGAAATGTCACACAGCTGCACCTGAAACTCCGCCAGAGCCAGCCGGTGCTTTGGGAGGGGAGGGAGCAGCTTGGCAAAACCAGCCTCGTGACCGGGCTTTGTGGCACAGTTTTAATTCCAAGTTTGGAATTTTTCAGTAAAAGCTTTCAGAAATAGTTAACTTCAGAAGAGCATGCTTAATTGACAGGCTTGGAGAAAGAGGAAAGGGTTCCCCCCCCCCCCCCCCCCGATGTTTTCTCCAAATTTCTGCGTTTTTAGTTTTGAACGTTTTTCACTGGAAATAGAAATTTTGGTATGCGCTCAAGGGCTTGAATAAAAAAAAAAAAGGTTTCTCTAATTTTGCTGCTGAACGCATACATTAAACAGTTAAACTGCATTAAACGATTTTCACTTCTGCTGACATTCTGTATTTGTGCAGCACCTTCTGCAGTGGGGCACCGTCTCAGACAATGCTGATAACAACAACGGTGAATTAACAATAATTACAAAAACAGGTCAAAGATTTATTTTTCCCTTCAGCTTTCATATAATTATTCTGTTCATCTTGCCAGAAGCATCTCCTTTTCCATGAGAAATTTCAGCGTCTCATGAAAGCATTAGGAGTGTTTCATTGTTGGTTTTTTTTGGGTTTGTTTTTTTTTTAACCTGTCAGGTTTTAAGAGGAAACTAAAAGAAAAAAATCAAATTTCCTTGTTCAAAGAAAGTGCATAAACTCTAACTGCGAATTACAAATAGCCCCTGGGAGCGAGGCCTAGGGATTAAAGAAGAGGAATGGAAGTCGGGGTAATCATGTTAAGACAATGTGTGTCTTTGAATCCTACAGCTTTTAAAAAGGTGTGGGGGCTCACGACTCCGTCACTAGCGGAAGACTCAAGGGCAAACATCTATAAACAGAATTTAGCCACTTCTAATATCAGCTATATTGCATTCACCTACTGCCTGTATACAACAAGTATATGAACTGACACACTTTTAAATTTGCTACGACATCTTGCCTGTTGAGTAGGTAGTCTACGAGATGGCTGAACGGAGTTTTATATAAGGGCACGGGACCCACCTGCAGTGCTGACCTAGACAGAGGCATTAAAACACACGTGTTGGCTTCTACCACAGCAACACCTTACGGGAACGCGGGTATCCCATGCTTTTTGTCCACCCCATGGGTCTAATTCCCCAGCCAGATTTATCTGCCCAGGTTGGATCTACCCGGGTTTACCTTACGAGGGTCAACTAGCTAAGTGTTGGCCATCAGATGAAAGCATCTCCAAAGGGTGATTTCTTCCATCCTCACGTAAACGTCCAGCCTACGTAGGATGGATGAGCGTGCAGAGCTGCCCATTTCCTTCAGCTCTGGGGGGAGTCTGAAGTGACCAGCCGTAACACCTAACTTGTAGATAGCTAAAGCTAAGTGACATGAACTCCACCCTAAGTCTCCAAGAACATGCCCGGATGCCCAGGATGGACCGCGGTGGGTAGTAGGAGGGTGCCTGAGACAGCGACAGTGCTCCAGGACATTGAAGTGACATTTCTATGTAGAAACAATTCCAAGATTTGGTTGATCATTTTTCAATGCATGATTTTCTCTCCAAAAAAAAAAAAAAAAAAGTATTTTGAGGGAAGGGAGAAAAACTCCTTTATTTTTTGACCCTGTGCAGAAGGGGTTCAGGTAAGTACATCTCCTCGGCAGCTGCCCTGTAATCACAGGTCCTGGTTCATGCAGTAAACCCATCCTCCCAGCTGCAAGGCCTCTTCTGGGCCTGACTGTGATCCAACAGTTTCCTAAGCAGTCGCTCCTTCAATTCACAGATCTCTTTCAACAGTCTGTTAAAGCTCCCTTTCACTAACAGCTGGTTTTTAAAGTACAGGGGAAAGGTGCAAGACAAGTGGCCCTTCCTATTGTGCCTCAGGAGCAAGCCAAGGTGGGAGGTCACCTTCTTGCCAAGCAGGAGCACGCTGGAACACGGCCTGTCAAGTTGCTCTGGAGATGACGGTCTCCCTCACAAGCACAAAGCCAGCGTGCAAATTCTTCTCACTTCGCTCCTTGAGCGTGTGAGGTCCTGGAAACCTCCCTGTCGCTCTCTGATCCATTGTGCTATTGCATTGAAGGACAGAAGAGCCCTTCTTGCCAGCAGAGCTCGTGGGCATGAATGAGCCATAAGCCACGCAGCCGTACCAGCAGCCTGCTGGTGGTGGCCACCACCTGCCAAACAAGCCCGGCGCCACCACAGCTCGGCAGGACTCCTGACGCCAAGACAGCGGGACCACGCTGTCTCTTAAAACCATCTTACGGTGCCCCAGTAGGGCACTGCAGGGATTAGTCCATACTTGCATAACCGACCGGGTAGTTTTGGAGAAGAAGACATCTGCGTTACGGTCTGAGGAACCCACAACGATTTCTTGTTGTTTAGACAATTATTCTGTCACCTGATGACCCCTCCCCACCTGGGAAGGGCAATCAGGAAAAAGCAAGGAAAGCCGAGGGTTGAAATACAAACAGATTTAGTAGAATAGGACTAAATAATTAACATTAATAATACTAAAGAACCAGTATCAATCCCGATATCAATATAAAATACACAAGGACTATGCCCAGCCCATTCCATCAGCAGGACACTGTGCACTCCCAGCAGGGGACAGCCAATGTGGGACACTGCGGCTTCGGGAGGAGGGGAAGGGCTCAGGGTCCGGCACCGGGACAAGGAGTTCTCAGGATGGCAGCCATCAAGGGAGAGAGAACTCCTCAGCAAACTTTCTAATTTATATAGAAGGTGACGGTCATGGTATGAAATAATCCTGTTGGCAGCTTGGGTCAGGTGCCCGGGTCTCGCTCCTCCTCATCCCAGCACCTGGCGAGGCTTGAAAACACTGAGACCTTGAAACCCGCACACCAGACCTGGCTATAAAGTAGATATTTTCACAAATCCAGACACTCGAGTCTTCTAAAAGTGCAGTTTTCCCAAGCAGTAGAAGCGAAATTAGTCCTGTGTCCTTCAAACCAGGACAATCTACTACAGAAAAGCAGGTACTGCGCAGTTTCGCTCCGCGGCCGGGCAGGGAGCTCCGGGCAGAGCCTGCAGACGCTTCCCACGGCCCCTCTGAGCAATGGCCCATTAACAGCTCCTGTCAATGACCTGCTGGTCTGGTTCTCAGGACCAAAATGCTGGAAATGCCTGGGAACAGCAAGATGCTCCTTCCCTCCGAGCCCCAGCTCCGCCGCAAACTAAAGGGGTAAGGGTGGCTCCCGCCGCTCCGGCTGTGCCTGCACAATTTTGCGGTAAGTTCCTCTGACAGTTGGGTATCTCTGTAACATCTTGCCGTGCTGTCGGATACCTCGCCCGGTAAGAGACACGTTGAGCTCTCCGACACTCACACAGCGCTAATTCCATGTCTTACCCTACGGTTCTGTCGTGCCTCCCGCGGAGAGCAGCGGGGAGACCCAGGTTAATGTCTTCATCCCGTCAGGATCCGGCGTGTCTGGTAAAGGTGTGAGGAAGGCAGAGCACAGACGAAGGCCAGACGAGATCCCATCTGCCACCCAGATCGGGCGATAAGAAGCGGGGTGCAGCGTTGGACCCCCGCCAGCTCCCACCCCCCCCAGTCTGGATGAGGCCCATGTCTAGGACTTGGCTGGAGGGGCACACGCGGGGTGTGCTCCGGCTCCTGCCTGGAGAACGAGCTGACCAAGTGTGCTCTACTTCACGTTCCTCATTATAAAGCCTTCCGGTAATAAGAGCTAGTGAACTAAATGTCACTTCAAGCCCTCCTGTCTCCTCCTCTCCTTCCCCTCTCCTCCTCCTGGACTCTTCTCTTCTGTCACCTCATGTCTCTATCATCACCTGAGTCCCAAGATTTGGGCTCTTCTTTAGGAAACAGGTAATTTAATAGAGATGCCACTTAAGAAAAAGAGCCTCTCTTTTTTCCTCCCTCTCAAAAGTTTGAGCCTGCGACCTCTGTCACCCCAGGGGACAGCTGGGATGTAGCCCACGCGGTCGCCCTGCACTGCTGTAGGAAGACGGAGGGGTTTGGAGCTCTTGGTTTGACGCGAGAGCTGTGACCACACGCACAGGACAGTTTATAGCAGCTTCTAGTTACGGCTCGCTGGGCAGGACAGGACCCACACAGGTCTTCAGCCAGCTGCAGGCACCCCCCACCGGCTCAGTTCCCAGGAGGATGTCAAAGCAAGTACTCCGAATAACCCTCTGGAGACACCTCTCTCTTGACCACTGAAGCAGCCGAGGGTGGTGAACTCCCCGATTCTGCCATCTCAGAGATGCCTGGAGTGCCCTGCCATGCCCCAAGGAGCTCCCAGGCATTTACAGCCACTGCAGACTGGGGGGACACCTTCATTTTTACCCCCAGTGACCTGGTTTCCTACTTGGGTTTCATAACAATTCCTGCCGGCCTGGCCAGAGTTAAATCCAAGGAAACTGCAAAACATTTCCTGAAGAATTAGCAAGAAAGGTAAAACAGACGGATTAAAAACAGCCTCCGGTACAAAGCTTCAAAGGAGCACCGAGAACAACGGCCAGACTGGTGAGAAGGGGAGGATTCAGGGCCAGCTCCACCTGGACCATGTGTCCTACCCTTTCCTCACATCAAAGGATGTTTCTCCCCCATGCAGTGTGTAGCCCCCAGTAAAAAAAGCAACAGGGGGTAGGAGGCTGGCTGGAGAGAGAAACTGCCCACGGTACGTTAGAAAGAGATCTGACAGACCGGGAAGACGTTATTTAAGGGAGAAAAAACAAATGTTGCGTGAAACACAAGCTGTTCCTCGTGGCTCAGGGAGGTAGAACAAACTGGACCCATCTGAGCTCAGCTTGGAGGGGTTAAACTTGGCCGAGGGAAAGAACGCGTGGGGTCTCTCTTGCTTCCTCTGCACGTCGCAGGGATGAATAAGTCGTGCTTTGTTTTAAAGCTGCTGTTTTGCAGGCTCTGCTCTGCCTAACAGCAGGCACAGGCTGTGGCACGCTCAGCCCCCGGGCACGTGCCGGCGAGTGGAGGGGTTGCAGGTGGGCGTTCGTGGGCACGTAGACAGGGGTGGAAAGGGATCCAGTGCTCCCGGGGGGAACAGTGGGGAAAGCCAGCCTGGAGCCCTGCCAGGGCAGTGTAAGACCATTCTGGGTGGATTATTACACGAAAAGTGGAAAAGAATAACAGAATCACAGAATGGTTCAGGTTGGAAGGGACCTTAAAGATCATCTAGTTCCAACCCCCGGCCATGCAGGTGCTGGCGGGACCCGGGCTGGAACCAGTATGTCACTTCAGCCCCAGTGCAGAGCAACAAGCGGCGCAGGCTGGGCAAGGGAAGGTTTTTTTGGGCTTCGGTAAGGTCTGCAGAGGGATTTGCTTCCTTGTCTAAGTATGACCAGCCTTAGTGGGAGGGGAGCCCCCCAAACATACACCCTGAGAAGCGTGGGAAGGCAGAGGACAGAGGGAGATGGGAAGAGAGGAGATGGCGACGGAGCATGTGTTGGGGCTGGTGGTGGATGTTCCCGTTCGGGGCCAAAGGCAGGAGGGAATGGGCTGTAAGAGAGCGGGGAGACTGCAGTCACGCTGCCAGGGCCATGGCTGCTCAGGCACAGCTGAGGCCATCGTGCTCTGCCCTGTTCTCCTGGGGCTCCTGCCCAAGAGGCCACCAGACCTCCCAGCAGGGCAGGAGCTCCTCCGAGTGTTTCTGTGGAAACCAGCCAGTGGCTTTTTTTGTTGTTTTTTTTTTTTTGTTGTTGTTTTTTTTGTTTGTTTCCTCCTCTCAGGCTGTCCCTCTCCCCGGGGATACTGCAGCCACAGGAGCTGTTTTCTCCTCTGCGCTGCGTTGCCCTACCAGCTGCTGCGAGAAACGGAGAAGAGACAGGAGAAGATGTGGGAGAAACAGCTCCGTTCCCTGCCCCTTCCCTTCGCAAAGCTCTGTCAAGGATAACAACCCCCTATTTAGTGTAATTTACAGTAACGCTGTTTTAATAGATGTTGTGGGATCCTTAGCCTTATTATGAAAATCCTCTTATGAGCAGCAGCTCCTTTAATAACCTGGGCTGCAGAAAGTGTCTGTCTATTTACATCTATTTGCATGTATTTGCATGCAAGTTGCTAATATAAAAAAAAAAAAATTCTAAAAAGCTCTGACGACTTCACATTTTTAAGTCTGCCCATAATCTGAAGGACGAGGAATTTGATAGCCTGGTTTTGGTTCCATGCGCAAGCGGCTCCCAAGAGCTAACGATGAGGCAGGGTCCAGTCCAGGAGAGAGCGGGGCTCCTTGCCTGCCCCGGCCGCTGCCCAAAGGACTGCGTTTTGGAAGGATCCATAAGCGGATCCTTTGAAATCCCAGCCCTGCGATCAACAATCCCCCTGAGCTCTCCGTGTGTCTAACGACGGTACCTGGTTTCTCAGAGCCAGATGGTAAAATTATGGAAAATGAAGTTGCCACAGCAAAAAGAAAAATCAAGAGAGGGCTGTCAAAACCTGCGAAGGGCTTCACCTTGGAAATGGTACAATCACACACCCACGTGTGACCAGGGTGGTATCTAGGGAAAGGGGAACATGTTGTGAGATGCCAAGGATTCATTCACAAACCACACTGATACCGAAAGGGAAGTTCTGCCCCACAAAATCCCAGGGACATTGCGAGACAAACTGGGGGATAATACCCCAACTGGGTGGAAAATGGGATTTCCATTGTTTGGGAAATATTGCCACCTCCCAGGGAACTCCATTCTGGTTCAGAAAAAAAAAAAGTCTGAATAATAATAATTAAAAAAAACCCCGAACAGCGAAGCAGGAATTCTCAACGTTTTCTACACTGAACATCGCGTGGTGACTTGTTTCAACACAGCTACATCATCCAAGTTCAATAACTTCAAAACTTATCATTCTAATAAGGTAAAAGTGTTGTTTAGATGATCCTAAACACGGCGATAAGAAATGTGAAGTACGAGACAACGTGACTAATGATATAATAAAGTTGATCAAAAGAAATGAAGCATAACAATAACATAGGGAAAAAATGCAGATGTAGTGTCTTGAAACAACAGATTTAGGACACCACCGAAATGAAACGAGACCACTGAAATGAAACAATTCGACTTGCCATAGAAAGTGATGTGTAAATTGGTGTATTTGCACGACGCTTCAATTCTGCATCACAAAACTCCAAATTTTAAGCCCAACATAAATAATCAGAGGCAAAAGCACGTGCCCAGAACACCCTGCAAACCCACAGCTTCCCACCTAGAAGGAATTCGCCTGAACGCAGCAACGTGCTGCAGATCCAGGGAGATCTCCTCTGCTGCTCTGCAACAAAAAACCCTTTCCCACAACCACACAAAGCACATACCTGAAATCCACTGAAAAACCTCCCGTTAATTGCTGGAGATTGCTGTAACTCCTCTGAGCTCTAATTGGGGACTACCTTGCAGAACAAAGCATAGAAGAACCCCATCAACCTGAGGAGCCCCACCCTCAACTTGCCCCTTCCAATTTAAACCACTGCTAATTTAGCCCTGAACTCTTCAGCAGCTGAATTCAATCTGAAGGAGCCTTGGATGAATCAGCCTGGAGAAGAGAAGGCTCCAGGGAGACCTTATAGCAGCCTTCAGGTACCTAAAGGGGGCCTACAGGAAAGCTGAGGAGGAACTCTGGATCAGGGAGTGTAATGATAGGACAGGGGGTAATGGTTTCAACCCAAAAGAGGGGAGATTCAGATTGGATATTGGGAAGAAATTGTTTGCTGTGAGGGGGGTGAGCCCCTGGCCCAGGTTGCCCAGAGAAGCTGTGGCTGCCCCATCCCTGCAGGGGTTCAAGGCCAGGTTGGACGGGGCTTGGAGCAACCTGGGCTGGTGGGAGGTGTCCCTGCCCAGGGCAGGGGGTGGCACTGGGTGGGCTTTAAGGTCCCTTCTAACCCAAACCAGTCTGTGATTCTATGATTTTATGAACTTGGAAAATATGGTGTGTGGGGAAGACAGATGCTACCCCCTCCCTGCATTTTGACATCTTTTGTCGTTGCTTTGCATGGGACAAAGGCTCATTCTGGCACCTACAGCAGGCCCTGTCCTTGGGGCTGGAGCTCTTGGAAGCATCAGCTGGATCTAGAAACCCAAGCTTCTCTCTCACACCCCAAACACACAGCACAGAGCAGCCACGGTGGGTTCCATGTGTCCAGCGGTTCCAAAATGTCATCCTTAGACCACACAGTTCAGCAACGGCACAAGTCAATTCAACGTGTAACATCATCCAGTGTGGAGCAGAGCGCTACGCCTGCCAGTGACGGTTTTTCACAAAGCCTTTAGCACACAAGGTAGTACCTTACAAAACCAAATTGAATTCCTGTACAAAGCTCTGGGCTGCTGGGTTTGGTCCTTTTTGCACAGAATCCCAGACTAGCAGGGGTGGGAAGGGACCTCTGGAGATCACCTCGTTCCACCCCCTGCCAGAGCAGGGTCACCCAGAGCAGGTGTCCCTTCCAACCCAGACCATTCTGTGATTCTATAATCCCCATCGAGGAGCTCGTGGCCTGGGCTCATTACATGTTCTTTCACCCACCTCACTGTTGTGACCACGAGGAGCACACAAAGTGCAGAGGTTCTCGTGAGAAAGGCTCTTTCCTTTGAGATTTTTAGTCTTATTCTTTAGAGCCAGGCAGTCTGGACAGTTCGGAGAACCATGCAGATTTACGGATGCCGGAACCATATGAACTAAAGGACAGTTTTAGAAACTTGGGGGTTCCAATAATCTCCACCTGGCTCAGAAAGATCCTCAGCAGAGTCACTCCCAGCACCTGCCTCCTGCCGTGATTTTCCTGCAGGTGGACACGTTGCCGGCAAAGCTCAGCCCCAGGGAAATAAAGCAAATGAAATAAAGATGGTGATGTAAGAGGCAATAACCACAAAACCCAGCAAATTTTAAAATTAAATGTAAAAGGATAGGTCTCATAGAGACAATATCTCACGGGCAGCATCACTAATCCCACGCATTCAAAAAGTTTGTGTCTGCCTTCCAAGTCATCGGAGCTGCTGAAATACCAGGAGAGCTGCAGAGATAATAAACAGAGGGCTCTCTTTATCTGCCGTCTCAGACACTCAGCCCACTGTGTAGCTGCTCACATTTTCAGGCTTTTCTTTACAAAGGCTGTAAAGGTCCAGTTTCTTTTTAAATAGAAGCTCAGAGTGCCTGCATTGTACGTGCTGGCACTGCTTCACGTCAGTGTTGTGGCTGGGTAGCCCTGTGCTCTAGTAGGTGAGCAAGGCAGCCAAGAAATTTTTAGGTAATAAATATACTTCTCTGTCACTTGGTGATGACAGGAATTGCCCAGAAGGACAACTGTAGGTGTAAAAAAAAGAATCATAGAATGTGTTGGGTTGGAAGGGACCTCTAAAGGTCATCTGGTCCAACCCCCTGCAGTCAGCAGGGACATCTGGAACTAGATCAGGTCGCTCAGAGCCTCATCCAGCCTGGCCTTGAATGTCTCCAGGGATGGGGCCTCCACCCCCTCTCTGGGCAACCTGGGCCAGGGTCTCACCACCCTCAGGGTGAAGAACTTCTTCCTAATGGCTGATCTAAACCCACCCTGCTCTAGTTTAAACCATTGCCCCTTGTCCTGTCGCTCCATGCCCTTGCAAACAGTCCCTCCCCAGCTTTCCTGGAGCCCCTTTAGGGACTGGAAGGGGCTGGAAGGTCTCCCCGGAGCCTTCTCTTCTCCAGGCTGAACCCCCCCAGCTCTCTCAGCCTGTCCTCACAGCAGAGGGGCTCCAGCCCTCCCAGCATCTCCGGGGCCTCCTCTGGCCCCGCTCCAACAGCTCCGTGTCCTTCCTGTGCTGAGGGCTCCAGAGCTGGACGCAGCACTCCAGGTGGGGTCTCATGAGAGCAGAGCAGAGGGGCAGAATCCCCTCTCTGGATCTGCTGCCCACGGTTCTTTTGATGCAGCCCAGGATGCCATTGGCCTTCTGGACTGCGAGCGCACATCGTTGGCCTGAGCACTTGGACACCTCTGCTGGCTCTGATACCCCACGGTCAGCCTGGGGTCCTGCCAGGCTTGGTCTGCTGGGCTGGGCTGTCCCCGGGCCACAACCCCATCCTCCCCACCTCTCTCCCGAGCCACCAACCTGGCAGTGGTTGGGAACCGGATAAAAGCTGCCATTGCTCTCCTCCGCAGTCCTCTTGAGCCAGCCCATCTCAGTTTTCTTTCCGAGCATCTCACCGAAACAACATTAAGTCCCCATCAATTACCACTATTAGGTTAGTGCCAACGAGCTGGTCCTTGGGGGGGCATCTTTAGCGCTATTAAGAATAAGAAGCAGCATCAGGGTCCCTGCTCGTCTTCCCCCCTTGCGAGTGAAAGCCCTTATTGGAGACTTCTTTCGGCATTTCATTAATTCTCAGACATATGCTTTGGGAATGTCAAAACGTTAGGATCTTCTGGAATGAAGCGATAAATAGAACTGACATGGAATTAAACACTGAATTACCTAGAGAGCGCCCATATCGTTTATTTGGGTGTGCGTTACTATAGCTACAGCCCTTGCAGATGCACCTCCACCCCCTAACTTTACCCAAAGCAAAAAAAAAAAAAAAAAAAAAACCAAAACCAAACCAAACCCCAAATGGAAATAAAAATAAAACGTAATAATCTCAGGAAATTTGCGTGTCCTCTCTGTTATTGAATGGATGTGCTTGGTGTGTACGGCTAGCTGATTTAAGCTAATTATTTTTTGTGTTTATATTTATTGGCTGTGATTAGTTATGCAACGAAGACTATGGGAGAACAAATCATGGCAGTGCAGCTAATTGGAGATAACACCAGCGGTAGCGAAAGCAGTAATTTTTATATTTTACGCATGAAAAGGAGACCTGATCCTGCTGGTTGTAAATCAATAAAGTGCTGTTGAGGTCTCCATCTGAGGATATGAATCAAGGGCTGAAAAACAGCACACTACACGAATTACTCCCGATTTTTTGGGCTCTGTCTATAAAGCTACTGAAAGCCACAAGTTTTTGGGGAGTGAAGCTGGGGCTGGGGTCAGAACTGCGCTGGAATAAGATATTGCAGAAAATGAGATCCATGGCATTTCGTTCCTTTTGGAGTGAAGGCCGGTGTGAGGCCATCCGGCCATAAATTTTAGGAGTTTTTAGGAATTGAATATGAACCTCTTCTGCTTATCTTTAGACTGCCAGACTAGAAATGTCTATTTTCACAACCCCTCCAAAGCTCTACTGCTGAGATCCCATTATGAGCTCTAGGCAAGGCACAGGGCACAAGAGGAGCCGGTCCAGGAAGCCACCTCCTGTCACAGCTCCGGCTTTGCTCCCCTTCCCTTTCCAAACCAGGGCAGTCATTCGCATCTGCCCGCGAAAACCCCAGCATCGGTTCGTGCTGAGTTTCCTCCGCTGTGCCGGCATGTAGGAGCAGTCACACTCCATAGCTCCAGCGCCCATATCCAGCCCTGGACTCCACTGCCAACACGCTTTGCCACCTACCGCGCGTTTAGAGAAGGGTAAGTGCCACGGTCTCCACTTTCCAGGGAGGAATCAGCCTCTCAGAACATCTAATGACAAGGTTTGTCAAGGTGCCGCGGCACCTATGGGTGCAAACAGCTGCCTGGTGTCGTATGCAGGATGTCTAATGTGCCTCGTTCAGCTTCTTGCCCACAGCTGGAGCTACAGGAGCTCCACCAGCCCTTGAAATCAGAGCCTAAGGCTGAGATTCGTTTGGCATCTGGCAGGGGACTGGTGAGATGTCACCTCCCAGAGGCACCGGGCTCTTTCCCATGACCACTGAAGAAGCTGGGAGTGCCCAGCTCTGATTTCGAGGTCTGTTTTCAGACAGCTGGATCCAGGTGGGATGAATCCAACCTCTGCTGGCTCTTCATGCTCCGTAGCTGACCCAGGGAGCTCCAACGTGCCACCCAATGCTCCCTCCCCTTACGCCCAACAAACCACCGAACCTTTGTAGAGGGTTGAAGGCATTTCTCTGGCTGGATTCAGTGTCCCTTCTCCTCCCCACCGACACCAGGGGCATTTGCGCCCTCCCAGTTTCAACAGTGAAGGAGAAGCGATCTGGCCCTGCGCTGCCCTTGCTTCCCACCAATGCTGTGCTTGTTTGTTTGTTTCTGGAGTGCAGACCCTGCTAATTTATGTTAATTGGAATTGCACAGGTAGAGTTTTTTCCCCTTCCGTGTCCCCCCGCATCCTGCTGTGAAATCAAGCTGGCTTTATAATCTCCTCCAGCAGCCTGCAGCCTGCTGGAACAACGGAGCCTGAGCATGCAAAGCATGTTGACGATGTTGCCTTTTTCTTTTTTTTCTTCCTTTTTTTCCCCCCTTCCTCATGAGGAAGTCTGCATATTTGGATGGTTCTGCAGGCTCGCTGAGCCACAATTACAATTCCCCTTTATTTATTTATTTTTTTAGCAAGACTCCGCCATTTACAAGGCTGGCTGCCCTGCGGCGCCAGAACAAGATGGTTTCTCCTCCCCTTTTGCTGGCTCCCATACACCATTTCAGGGAGGAAAAAAAGCGCGAGAGAAGACATTAGTGCTTCTTGTGCCTCTGTGCTGGGTGACATTTGTCATTTGGTCTGCGGTGTGGGTCGGAGTTGCCAGCCCAAGGCGTGGGAGTCAGGGGCTTTAGCTCCCAGGGGAGCAGGGTCTGTCTGTCTTCTTCTAGAAAGTGAAAAAGCTCTGCTTTTTTTCCCCCTTAGAGCAGATTTGAAGAGGCAACCCTCCTCCCCACAGCGATGGCTGTGGATGTGCAGGCTGTGAGCTGGGACCCACTAACTCCTCTCCCAGGAAGCCCCATGGAAGGTGAGGGCACCTGGGCAGGGGGGACCTCCAAGCTCCACCCTACGGCTATTTTGGGAAGCAAATCCCAAGAGTTTAAGAGGCTTTGATTACTACGGGAGTTTTTAAAAACCGGCTTATATCATGAGATAATTTGTTTTACCCACCAGACACAGCTAGGGCTTTTATCTTCTGTAAGGAATTAGCCCAGATGCGTATCACTGTAATAGAGATCAGAACTTGACCACAAATATCTCATTAGCTTGAAAAGTTACCTGTTTTATTTCTGTCCAAAGGATATTTTGCTTGGGTGCTTTCATCTTAAAAAACACTAACTTCTAGAAAACCCAGCTTTAATGTCAACGTGTGATTTTTGCTTTCTTTGAGGAGCAGAAAATGCCACACACTGTGGCATATGCACAGGTTTGAGTCACAAGGGAAAAAAATAAAGTCGTCTTTCTTGGTTTGATCTACGTACATCTGTTTCCTGGCAGAGAGGTGAAATGGGATATTTACTTTGGTAAGTATCGGAAGCCAGATGCACTCCACTGTGAAATAAATAAAAAATGATATTAAAATTAACTATGTAAAAGGGATCCGGAGCTGGGCTTTCCATCAGAAACGGGAGTTTTTGTATATAGGAGGCATAACAAGACTGAATATTCTCATCTCTAAAGCTTCCAAATGAAATGTCAGTCCCATCAGAGATAAAAACAAACCTCCTCGCTTTTAATGAGACTGGGGTTTCCCTCCGTGCCTGACGGGGCTGCTCTGCTAACCTTCCTCTTGGCTGGGGTTTGGGGGCAAACCAGCCACAGGCGGGCAGCCGGCAGCCTGGGCTGGCACATGGAAATCACAGTGTAGCTCATCGTCCCTTCCTGCCTGGACAGACGGACACTCACTGACCAAAGACTTTCAGATGCTGCCCCAGCATCTCTATTTCATGTAGACACCGCTCTGTGGGTACATGACATGTGGTCCTCAATGAAGGCACGGCTTCAGAGTGGACTTGCATGATGCTACTAGTCATAGAATCACAGACTGTGTTGGGTGTGAAGGGACCTCCAAAGGCCATCTCGTCCAACCCCCTGCACTCAGCAGGGACATCTGGAACTAGATCAGGTTGCTCAGAGCCTCATCCAGCCTGGCCTCAAATGTCTCCAGGGATGGGGCCTCCACCCCCTCTCTGGGCAACCTGGGCCAGCGTCTCACCACCCTCAGTGTAAAGAACTTCTTCCTAATGTCTGATCTAAACCCGCCCTGCTCTAGTTTAAACCATTGCCCCTCGTCCTGTCACTACGTGCCCTTGCAAACAGCCCCTCCCCAGCTTTCCTGGAGCCCCTTTAGGGACTGGAGGGGGCTGGAAGGTCTCCCCGGTGCCTTCTCTTCTCCAGGCTGAACCCCCCCAGCTCTCTCAGCCTGTCCCCACAGCAGAGGGGCTCCAGCCCTCGGATCATCTTTGTAGCCTCCTCTGGCCCCGCTCCAACAGGTGCATAAACCGAGATTTGATCACCACCCGAAATAAGCTGCAGGAGAAGAGCGGCCTCTATCAGATGCAGGCCTGCTGCTCACTAACCCAGCAGACCGTTTTCAGAAGCTCGAAGATGAATATTAGAAGAATTAAAAGAGGAAATAAATAGCCATGTTTTAACAAGGTGGGTAATTTATCATTACAGGGCTTACTGAGGGATGATGTTCGTTCTCTGTCAGCTGCTGTCTTTAAGTCAAGATGGGATGTCTTGCTAAGATACATTCCGGTTTAAAGCCGTGTTGTCGGGCTCAGCAAAGGAATCGCTCTGCGACATTGTACGGCAGGAAACCAGACTTGATGGTTGCAATTGCGTTCCTATCTGGCCTGAAAATCTATTGATCTGTGAAAATAATTGCCACAGTTTACTGATTTTCCTGAATGTTTGATGGTAGGTAAGAAATACTTCTGTCTCCTGTGGCCTGAGCTGTCCTGAAAGAATTTCCTCTTTGCATTGAGCAGGAATTAGGAAAAAAACCCCATATTGATTCAGCATAACCAAAGAAAGTTTTTAAATGGATCTTTGCTTAGCTGTTTGATAGATTTTTTTCTGTACTTGCTCAATGGAATGTGGCTGTCAGGATTATTCAGCATCATCCCGTGGGTGGGCCTGGGAATGCTGGTATGCAGAGAAACATGGGCACTTTCCGACTTCTTTGACTTAACTGCAAGCCATCACATCAGTCTCGCTCAACTGACGTGACTAAAATTGTGGACATACACCAAGGTGTGTCCTAATCGAGGTTGAAGAGCAAAAATAGAAAGTTGTTTTTACTTCACATACAAAGAAAGGCTTGAGCATGTAGAACAGAAGAGGAGATTTTTTATATTTTTTTCTGGGAAAGAGTCCTGATCCTGCAGGGCACTCGGCTCCGTGAGTCACTGCGACGGGAGCTGAGTGTGCCCACACCGTGCTGGGGCTTCTCCTCGCCTGGAAAAAACCCCTCTGAACAGAACGAATGGGCGCATTTTCATAGAATCACAGAATCACAGAATGGTTTGGGTTGGAAGGGACCTTAAAGCCCACCCAGTGCCACCCCCTGCCCTGGGCAGGGACACCTCCCACCAGCCCAGGTTGCTCCAAGCCCCGTCCAACCTGGCCTTGAACCCCTCCAGGGATGGGGCAGCCACAGCTTCTCTGGGCAACCTGGGCCAGGGGCTCACCCCCCTCACAGCAAACAATTTCTTCCCAATATCTCATCTAAATCCCCCCTCGTTCAGTTTAAAACCGTTACCCCTCGTCCTATCATTACACTCCCTGATCCAGAGTCCCTCCCCATCCTTCCTGTAGGCCCCATTCAGGGCCTGGAAGGGGCTGGAAGGTCTCCCCGGAGCCTTCTCTTCTCCAGGCTGAACCCCCCCAGCTCTCTCAGCCTGTCCTCACAGCAGAGGGGCTCCAGCCCTCCCAGCATCTCCGGGGCCTCCTCTGGCCCCGCTCCAACAGCTCCGTGTCCTTCTTGTGCTGAGGGCTCCAGAGCTGGACGCAGGACTCCAGGTGGGGTCTCACCAGAGCGGAGCAGAGGGGCGGAATTAGCTCCCTCCACCTGCTGACCACACACATTTTCTGAGCCTAAGTGCTATATAAATGGTGCAGAGACCTTGTACGGCTCCGTAAGTACGAGGTAAGTGTTTCTCTGTACAGGAGAGGCAACCTCTCCCAACACACTGAAATATGCCCGTTTCCATTCGGCATTTTAAAAGGAGCGCCGCTCTCCTCCCGCGCACGGAGCCTGCTCCTTCCTCTGGCTGAGACCTGCATGTTTTGTCTTCCCAGTTATCACTGTGGAAACTCAGACATGATACTAGTTTAATTAGAGATCAACTCCTTTTATGGAATGCAAATGCCCTATCCGACTAAATCCCCCTTCTGAAGTTGGCAGATGCAAATTAAATCCTGCGCACTGAAGTGTAATTTGGCTTTGAACACTCTTAAAGGCCCTCAGTGATTCAGTGGGTGGAGGGGAATTAGTCTTAAGCTGCATTTGTTGCTTTCTCCTCCCTTAATTTGTTTATATGAATGCTACTGAAGCAATATCCAATGTAGACAAATTGCCAAGTGACACACATGAACGAAAGCCAAGGTTTTACTGTTAGTTTGTTTGGGGCCGTAAATAACATAGGTCCAGTTTACCTGAAATAGTGGTAAATAAAGGGCCATCTGCCACTTCACGTCCCGTCGTGTTCGCAGTGACCAGCAGGCTGGGAACAGCCAAGCGGTCCCTCCTGCAGTCACGCAAGGGCGGCAGCGCTGGCCCAGGGTGTTTCTGAGCACTCCAATAACCCCATTTTTCAGCAAAATGCTTTTCTTTAGCTGTTACGTCCCCAGCCTGACGGGTGACCTTGGAATCCCAATCCTACCCGGAGCACCCTTGAAGCTCTCCCTGGTGATGCACTAAAAGCTGGTTCCTCCAGACACCGTCCTTCTCTGGTGGGCCTCAATGAAAACTGCAATATTTTTGTCTAGGATTACAAAAAGAAGTATCACACGGAGGATCTGCGGGAGACACTTCGGAGCTCACGCTGCGCATTGTTTCTCAGCTTCTCTAAATTAACAGGCGAAATGGGCATTCCGCAAAAACAACCTATGGCAATCTTCTCGCATTGCCACGATGGTTTCCACATGCAGCCAGGTAACAGCTACCCCTTGGAATGTCCCCTGTTATTTTCCTTCACTGCATTTACTTGGAAGTAGATGTCTATGGTTTTGCGGGCCAAATACCATAACGTGAGTCTGCTCATAGAACCATGGAATCATTTAGGTTGGAAGAAACCCTTGGGATCATCGAGTCCAACCATCAACCCCACTCTACAAAGTTCTCCCCTACACCACATCCCCCAACACCAACATCTAAACGAGTCCTAAACACATTCAGGGATGGTGACCCCACCACCTCCCTGGGCAGCCTATTCCAGGGTCTGACCACTCTTTCTGGGAAGAATTTTTTCCTAATGTCCAGCCTAAACCTCCCCTCCTGAAGCTTGAAGCCATTCCCCCTTGTTCTATCGCTAATTACCTGTGAGAAGACACATTATATCACTCTGATCAGTCCTTTTACACCATACGTTGCAATTTAAGCGAGAGGTGTTTTACGCCAGCCCCAGCAGATTAATTACAGACCACAGTCAGCATTTTTCTTCATCGCTCTGAGATCAGACGGCAATCTAGCCCAAGTATTTTTGCTTCACTGTAATGTTTCTACAGCTTTTATTTTAGAGTCTTTGTTTCCACCCATGTTCTTCCCATCTCTGATGATTTATTCCTGGGTCTGAATTCAAAGTCTATGTTCATCTCACCAGCAGGCGTATTATCACACTGCACAAATTGCTTGTGTCCCACACTCACCAAATGGCTTTCATCCAGTACCTTCAGGTTTTGTTGTATTTTTTTTTTTTTTTTTATAAGGAGTGGTTTCTAAAGCCTCCCACGTGCTATTTTGTAGAAATGAATCAAACAGGAGAATCTGTAGGTAACTGGCACTTCAGTTCCTGCTCCCGGTTTTCTGCCGAACATTTTAACAACTGAGCAAATAAGTGCCTTTCAATTACATCCTTGTTGCAGACACTCCCTGCTTATGTTTTATAACAATGATTTTGGATCAAGAGGTTTGCAGCTAAAGGGATAAACATTTAGCCCAGATAAGCAGATTTGTAGAAATTATTGTTATCGAGAGCTGGTTTGATTCATTAGGAACCAGCAGTGGACAGCTCTTGAAATCCGACGGGGATAAATTTATCCCTGTAAAGTGAAATCTGCTAAGGGATGAGTCGGAATTATGTTATCTTCATAATAGCGTTTCCTTCTGTTATTTAATACGGCAAAAATAACTGTGCGAGAGAAATGATTTTCCCCACCAGTCCCCCTGACCTCAGCAAAGACCTGAAACACACTTCCAGGGAGATTTCTGGCTCCTCCCAGCAGCAGAAATGGGGCAGCGAGGATTCAGAGCCCAAGTGCAACAGGATCTCGGACATCGACTGGTGTGAGCTGTAGGGATGGGCAACAGGAAAAGGGACGTATAAATTCGTAGGTGATACCAGTCCCAAACCACGGATATTCTCAGTGCCTCAGGGTGATAGATAGAACATTTTGCTACAACCCACATTTGCACAGAGACTTCTTTGACCCTGGAGAAGGACTCACCATATCTTGTTTGAAGAATCATAGAATCATAGAATGTGTTGGGTTGGAAGGGACCTCTAAAGGCCATCTAGTCCAACCCCCTGCACTCAGCAGGGACATCTGGAACTAGATCAGGTTGCTCAGAGCCTCATCCAGCCTGGCCTCGAATGTCTCCAGGGATGGGGCCTCCACCCCCTCTCTGGGCAACCTGGGCCAGGGTCTCACCACCCTCAGTGTAAAGAACTTCTCCCTAATGGCTGATCTAAACCCGCCCTGCTCTAGTTTAAACCATTGCCCCTCGTCCTGTCGCTCCATGCCCTTGCAAACAGCCCCTCCCCAGCTTTCCTGGAGCCCCTTCAGGGACTGGAAGGGGCTGGAAGGTCTCCCCGGAGCCTTCTCTTCTCCAGGCTGAACCCCCCCCAGCTCTCTCAGCCTGTCCTCACAGCAGAGGGGCTCCAGCCCTTTGGTCATCTTTGTTTGAAGACTCCCACCTTTTCTATTCTGACCTAGCAGCTTTCCTTGCTTGTATTTCTTTCTTCCTCTATCTCTCTCTCTTGGTCTTGCTCTACTTTCTACCTCCTTTCCCTCCTCCTGTTCTCGCAAGCAAGTTTTTTGCATAGAGGAACATTATGTTGGGACAGGGGTGAGTATTCGCCTGTCCTACGCAGTAGGGTACCCTGGGCAGAAGGTCACCTAGAAAGACCTCATCCCTCATGCTGTTCCCATCTTTAAATCTATGAATCGGCCAGGGGAGAGGCCACGGCCATAAAGAACAGACAAGGGTGGGCAGCAAAGCATGCGCTTGTCACAGAATTAGTGCCAGAAATATATGGGCCATCAATCAAAGTTATGGCATGCTCTCCTTGTGGTTAGTTGATATATAATACCCCCAATCAATAACTAAAAAGGCGGGGGAGAGAAGAAAGGGATTTGATTTAATATTTGCCTAGGCTTTGTAGAAAAGTAAGATTTATTGCAACATAAAAAAAACAAATTTAGCCTCTAGCTTAATAGCCAATTGGTCCCTGTGATATTGCTGGAATCATATTTACTGTGCATCCTAATACAAAGACATTAATATCCGTATACCTGCTCAGCCATGTCATGCTGGATATTAGCCAGCGTGGAGCATACATCTGGTCTTGACTTGTGAATAGCTTGCTTAAGGAAACATTTTCTTTATTGCATTTAACATTTTGAATCCATAAGAGGCTCGCAAACTACCGTCGATATTAGGAAGGCGACCTCAGGACCTGATTTGGCTTGGCCCTGTGTTACCACGTCTGTACGTGTCAGACTGAACTAAAGGCAGGGCTGCAAAATGCAGCTGTTAAGCCCAGATCTGGCGATAACCACTGGATATTTCTGCTTGTTCTTTGTGATGCTAAAGGACAAAATCACACAAGGCATGTCTTTTCCTCTTGCCTTTCTGGATCCCTTAGATCCAGGCCCCTCCTGTTCTGGAGGGCTTCTGGTCCACGCCACGTGGCTCATGGGGATCTGCACGAGCTTCACACCCAGGGCTCACAGCTCTCCAGATGCTGTACGGAATGATGCTACAGTAAGAGAAGGCAAACAATCCAGTTCAAAATAAAACTGTCTTCCCAAGGTTGGGCAGAGCCTTGCAGAAGTTTGATACGTTGTGCCTTTTTACGCATGATCGACTAAAAAACAAGCATAGCCTTCAGCTTCAGCTACTAATCCCCGTTCTTGGCCAAAAAAGCAGTGAAAAACTGTAAACGTTGGGGAATTCAGACCTTAGTTACGGCACATCCTGACACACAACATAGTACCAGGTGGTTTGATGCTGATTTCAGCAATTAAGAGTATTTAGCCAGAAGCAGAACTGCCCTCATAGTCATGTTTGCTTTCAGGTCAGTGCGGGCTTCCAACCTTTATCCAAATTCTCAACAGATGAGCTGAATCTGCAGAATTTGACCAGAATGCACAGCTCTGAGCTTTTCTGGGGCTTTTAAGTTCTAGTCAGGTCGAAGAAAAGAAATAAAAAGTAATAATAATAAAGTCTTGCAACACTCGTATTCACAATACGCATCACAGTTCCAACACAAACGTGCGAGGAGAGCAGCAGTACGCATTCCCATTTTGCAAGAAAACCAGCAACCCCCATGCCCTCAGCCCTCTATCTTCCATGGACATTTCAGATTCTCACAAAAACCCTGGAAGTCTGGCTCAGAGAAAGGAATAGGCTCAAGGACGGTGGAAAATGCTCAGATTTATGACACGTGCACTCAGTTCACAGAAGTGTTCTTGCAAGATCCAAATATATCCTCCCTCCCTGCACAGGACACAAGAGTGACACATGAATTTTGCCAAAGACTTGACCTTTTGAACCAGTACGTCTTGCATAATGGGAAGACTAATGTCCTCCAGCTTAGGAATTATTCCATGCGTGACCTGCGCTACGGAGGAAATCACCTAAATAATTCCTGTGATATCTTCTGGCCTTCAACTCCATTGCCCACATTATTCATCGGCCTGAAATTTATCTCCTCAATTTGTGGCAAAGTGCAAGGTGAGCGCAGACCATCAGGGCTCTCATTTAACAGCTTTTTATACCGAATTTGTAGAAGTACAGGTAAAAATGCAACAGGCAGACCAACGGCATCTCAGGCAAAATCTGCGACTCGGCTGGAATTTCACAGACTATTTACTCTTACTTCACGGGCAAGAAACAAATATATCCACAATAGGAAAGTTACTGGAGATAGCTCAGAAATAAATGTGATGTGTGTCACCATGGGCCACTGATAGATCCTTCATGACAAGAAAAATCAGCTCATTTGTCCTCCCAGCAAATGTCAGATGTTTTAGGAATGGTTTGTTCTGTTGATTAGTTCCATTAAATGAGTCCTATTATAACTACGAAGCCTGCGATCTAGAGTTAATCCCTGGCTCCAATCTCCCCAGAAGCTGAAAAAAATTTATCTCAATCTTGGCATGAACCGTTGTGTTCAGTCTCCTAAAAATTCAGCTCAGGGTAGACAAAGCACCATAAATGTTCCTGAGGTCGGAAATGAATGCATATTTATTGCAACAATAGCTGTATTACCAGCCATTCATAGCTCCAAGAGCAAAACACAGGAGTTTCTTCCGAAATAAAACCAAACAGATGTCTCCAATGAACACAGTTATCGGATCGGCAGAATATTTCTTTCCGTAATCTCCCTAGTAATTAATTTTTCTGTTATCACGAAAGCCATTTCAGAAACTGGGAAGAAAAAAAAAACAACTTTCTTTCCTCACCGGCCTCCACGCCGATCCCGGGATCGCAGCCCGTCTCATCCAAAGGCAGCTTCCGAATAGAGAAGTCACTAGAGACATCCCTCCGCTGCCGCTCACCGGCAGGGGCCGGCAGCCCCCATTGTCCTCCTGCAGGGAGAGAGATAACAATGCGTCGGGTTTTTTTTCCCCCCATAAAAGCGAGTTCAAAAAAGCATTTACCTGTAACAACAAAAGCAAGCGGATAAATAAGAAGAAAGCACACGTGGTGTTTAGGATAACATGCAATTAAAGGATTAAAAATTCATACATTTCGATGGGAAACGGCATTGAAATTGCTGAGCCGTTAATGACTTTGAATGAAAGGGGGACTTATCTCCTCACTCAACCGGAGTGTTCAGAACCAAGATAGACCTTTTATCATTTTTAATTGTTTCGTTCATGGCACGCTGGAGATGTGCGCCTGCCAGAGAAGTTTTTTGTTATTCCAATGACTGCAAGAAACTTTTCTAACCCTGCTGCTGTTGCCTTGGGTGGTGGAGCTGCCAGGGGAGGATGAGGCAAGGGAAGGAAGACCATGGATGCGCATCAGCTTTTCTAGCCTTTTACCCTTGTTGTCTTACTTCAAGAGCTGGATGGAGGCGTGTGAGCACAGTCCACAGCCCAGTCTCATAGAGACGGAGCCTGATTTGGAGATGTTTAGCCCTAATAGGATGGTACCAATCCTCCTGTGTCCTACCTTGCCTTGGCTGAGCCCTTCGGTTGCCAAAGGGCTTTTCCTAGGAGAAAATGACCCTTTGCAACAGAGCCAGCACTAAAGCTGAACAATTTCTGGTCCTCAAAGAAAAGCTCGAATGAGATTTACAGGACTCAAGGCCTCCTGCTGAATGACTGTCACCCTTTCTACATTACTTTTTGAGCCTATGTGTTATTTTTAGAAAGACAGATAGATAATCAGCTAACTAGGTGGACAGGCATAAATAGATATACTGGAGAAAGAGGAATTCATACCAGCATCTTGCCGCCTCTCTCTCTTTAAGAAGCAGTGTTTTAAACATTGCTCTTTCCACAGCCATGAAGACAAGCCGACTGCTTGGTTTTTTTTAAAGCGAGCTGAGAGTCCCGTCTGATCGCACGAATGGCTGGAGTGGAGCTCGAAGAAAAACCTCCGCTATTGGGAGAATTGCACCAGAACCGTAATTGGGCGATGGCCAGTTCACAATTACAGAAAAGGCTGAGGTCTGATAGATGCAACACAAGACACGGGCAATGGAGAGTTCTATTTTCATCACGTTAGAAAAGCGGCCTGATTTTTCTCATTTCTGGAAGATGACGGGCACCCTTGATTTATAATTTCGCCACTCAGTTGGTAGCGCTTCATGATTCTTTCTTTTGTAATTGCGACCAAAAAATGGCGAAAAGGATTTTGCTTACAGAATTTAAAGGCACAAAGCAAACAAAACAATACAGGATCGACTAATGGAAGGGATCAACCAGTGACAATTACAGCCTGAAAGCTGAAAATTTTGGGAAGCCATGGAGGTGTGAAAGGAGGAAAACGGAAAGAGTTTTTTGAGCTTAGCATCTGGTCAGATATACATTTTATAATGAGCATCAGACAGATCTGGCCAACAGGAAAGCGGGGGAGGGACTCTGGATCAGGGAGGGGAGCCATGGGACGAGGGGGAACGGTTTTACACTGAAAGGGGGGAGATTTAGATGAGATGTGAGGAAGAAATTGTTTGCTGTGAGGGTGGTGAGCCCCTGGCCCAGGTTGCCCAGAGAAGCTGTGGCTGCCCCATCCCTGCAGGGGTTCAAGGCCAGGTTGGACGGGGCTTGGAGCAACCTGGTTTGGTGGGAGGTGTCCCTGCCCAGGGCGGGGGGTGGCACTGGCTGGGCTTTAAGGTCCCTTCCAACCCAAACCATTCTACGATTCTATGACAAGAATTATCCACTGGTGGTGTTTGCTGTGGATTCTCAGTGCCCAAGGTGTAACACGCAGAGGGCCATTCCCACAGCTACGCAGTACTGCTGTACTTTTGTCCTATTTAGAGGGGTTTAAGTGTGATTTTAGTGGGTTTTTCCCCCCCTTATTTCAATCTTGTGCTGTTGTTATGGGCGACTGAGTTCCAGAACTATGTAAATCTGTGTAAATAAATGTGCTCTTCCTGAACAGAGAAGAGTTATACCAGCTTTTCCCAGCAATAGACCTTTCTCTGCAGCTTAGCGTTGTGAAGGGCACAACTGGGACCTGGTAGCTCTGACCCGCGCTCCCATCAGAAGGATTCACAAGCTCTTGATTTATTAAGCTCATCCCACAGAAATACTTAAAACTGAGGTATGCGCTTAAAATGAGGAGTGCCACTTGGAAATGGGGCCATCACGGTTGTAACTTCTGCGACTGCTGTAATAAAGACCATTCATCTTTGCTGAATTTTAACACGCAGGTGTAGCATGTCTCTGTTACTTCTCCATTTGCAATAGGAAAATACCAAGAGGTGAATATTTTAAAATTACTTTTTTATTGGCATTTTCATTTTTTAAATATAAACATCATCTGGTTCGCATTACTCAGTCAGCCAGACAGCAAATGGTAATAAGTTTTGTTGATATTATTTTTCTCCGAGGGATTAACAAGGATAATATTTATATGTGTATTAAGAGATCGGTGCGTACCCTCAGGCAGCGGCAAAGAGAATAAGAAATACCAGCAGCATCAAAACAACCTGCAGGTGTCTGGCCGTTATTGCGTTTCAGCGGTATGGGAGGACCAAGGGCAGAGAAAGGACGTCCCTTTGGGTACTGCCACTGGATTACTCTAAGCTGAAAATCATCTTGTGCCGCTCACCAGAAAGGGACAACATGCCAAGAGAGATTCCAACAGAATTATCTATCCAATCAGCTATTGCAGGCTGAAGATTATTTGGGGCCAAAGCTAGCAGCTCTATTTCAGCCGGGAGAATAAGGGAGAAATTGCCCCCTAAAGAAAATAGTAGATTTCTGATAGCCTAATTCTCCGTTAGTCTGATCTGGTACGTGTTTATGATGATGAAAATCAGTGTTGTGGTGCTGCCTGGGGATCCCAGCTCCAACCAAAGGCCCTTTTGCAGGGTATGAGCCATGCAGCCCGCAGCACACCCCCGCTCTTCAAGGTGCAGCTTTGGCACTTCACCGAACCATCCAAATCAAGAAGCAAGTGAATGCAGCTGGCCTCTGGAGTCACCAGCAAGGAATGGGTGCCTTCAGACAGCGTGAGACTATTTGAGGACCCAACTTGGCTCCTGTAGGGCACCCTTCTGTTTTCGTTGGCCGATGAGGGAACATTGGGTGGGATTTATCTCACTACACGATCCAAGCCTGAAATGCTTATGCAGGCCCTGCCTGCGTCTCCTTTCACTACAGAGCTTCCAACCATTTTATGATCAGGGAGAAACGTGGTCCAAGAATTGTAACCAAAGAGCGGGAATAAAGGGGATGGGGCAAGTAATGACACGAGTGGGGTTACGACGTGCTGGAGTCCACAGAAGGGCAGGAGCCCACCAATCACTGAATCTCCTGAATCCCTGTCCTATCACCGCTCTAGGGAAACATGAGAAGACAACCATAAGATGACATTCAGATTATAACCACACAATACTGACAACACTTTCCTCTTTTGCACACCCACTTGACACCAAACCTCTAACCGTTTCATCTTGCTCCGTCCTTCCAGTTCCTCCACAAGCCGCGTCCTCTTTAATTCACACCAGGTCTGTGGAGGATGGAGAGCAGTGAAGGAAAGAAGCCCTGTGGCATTAGAGATGGGAGGGGAAAGGGCAAGCTGTGATTGATGCCTGTAATACCCACCACACAAATCATAGAGCTCAGTGAAACTCCTATAATTTAAGGGAGAAATAAGAAGTGAAACATTATGCCCATGTCACATATGATGTCTCTTGGACACTGTGCAATCAGTTTAGACAGCAGGACACAAAAGAGAGGCCACACACTGAGATTACAAATACTATGGACCCCAAATGGTCCATTCCCAGGTCTGGGTGTCTGGCATGAAGGCACCGATCGGAAACAGACTGCAGCATCTCCTCCCGGAGACTCCTCGGAAAATACAGCGAAAGGCAAAGCATCTCCCTCTGATTTAATTGCTTTGAAACGTTTTCCATTCTTCCTGTACAAGGATTTTGTCTGAGTCAACCTCCTTTCAGGTCCACAGGACATAAACTTTGTGACTGACTTTAATGAGATTTTGTTCATGCTCTGAAGAGTAAGTCGAGCCTGCACTGAGTAAAGCTCGAATGCTCCTAATTCCCACTTACTTCTTCATGGTAGGTCTAACCCCCCTCTCACCTTCTGCTGAGTGGCTCCCTGGCCAGTGAAATTTTGGATGGAAAAGGGTACAACTGTCCTGGTCCCATCTGTAGTGCCTGGACACCCACGTGCCTCCCAGAGGAGGTCCTGCAGGAGCAGAAGTGCTTTATTTGCACCTCCCAGTAGACAGAAACAAAAGTTTTACTGTGTTTGTCAGCAGCTTCTCAAAGCATTTACGCAGAATATTGTCCCCTCTCGCATACCACGTGCAAAGAGAAGCCTCACACAGAAGTCAGGCTTCCAGGAGGTGGATACAGGATGGGCTCTTCCTCACTACAGGAAAGACGCTGAGGGGCTGGAGCGTGTCCAGAGAAGGGCAACGGAGCTGGTGAGGGGTCTGGAGCACAAGCCTTGTGAGGAGCGGCTGAGGGAGCTGGGGGGGTTCAGCCTGGAGAAGAGGAGGCTGAGGGGAGACCTTCTCGCTCTCTACAGCTCCCTGAAAGGAGGGGGGAGCCAGGGGGGGTCGGGCTCTTCTCCCAAGGAACAGGCGATGTGACAAGAGGAAACGGCCTCAAGTTGTGCCAGGGGAGGTTTAGGACGGATACTGGGAACAGTTTCCTTACGGAAAGGGTTGTCAAGCACTGGAAGAGGCTGCCCAGGGCAGTGGTGGAGTCGCCATCCCTGGAGGTGTTTAAAAGCCGGGCAGACGCGGTGCTGAGGGACATGGGGTAGTGGTGGTTTGGGCAGTGTTGGGGTGATGGTTGGACCCGATGATCTGAAAGGTCCCTTCCAACCTCAACCGTTCTATGATTTTTCCAGCACGGTGGTGTGGGCCCGGGAGAGGAGGCAGTGGGATAATCTGGGAAACCTTTCCATGGACACAGCCCGGGGCGGAGGGAGGCAGAGCCTACGGCAGGCGAAGAGAGAAGCTGCTCGGCAGATCCCCGGTGCTGGGCAGGGGCGGTGGGGCCGTGCCCTCCCCTGCTCCCGGCCTGCGCCCTGCCGCCCCGTTCTGCCGGAGGAGGAACTTCTTTGCTGTGAGGGTGGCAGAGCCCTGGCCCAGGCTGCCCAGAGAGGTGGGGGAGTCTCCGTCTCTGGAGACATTCCAAACCCGCCTGGACGCGTTCCTGTGCCACCTGCTGTGGGTGACCCTGCTCTGGCAGGGGGTGGGACTGGGTGATCTCCAGAGGTCCCTTCCAACCCTATGATTCTACGAGGGGGACACAGACCGGTGACGGTGCTGCCGAGTCACCCTGCAAACACCCTGCAGGCAGCAACCGGAGCGTGCCTGGAAGGAGGATGGAGTAGCAGTCGTATTAGGGCCCTGGGGGTTGGCTGCTGTGTCTGTTAATCAACTTTATGAAAACCTTTGGGGTCAGAAGAGTAATAAAATAACGGAGGACAAACCCATGCTGCCTCTTTGCACTTTCCACCTTTCTAGTCATTTTATCCTTCCTTTCCACAAAATCAGCTCGCTTCAGCCTGACCTTGTAATATGACAGCTCTGTTCAGCCCGGCAAAATTAAGATGATTTGTCCCCCTTCATGTTGCTGCCTTTGCTTTCACTCTGCTCCTCCAATCTGTTTGCTTCAAGCTCAGGGCTCCCTAATTGCATTCCAATGGAGACAAACCTCATGATTAAAACTCAGACGCGAGCCTATCCAGGCTCCAGCGGCACAAGGCGGCGGGGACCCTGAAATTGCAAACTCAATCTTTCTGATGGATTTAATTCGGGGATCTGTTTTGTCACCCTCGTGTTGGGTGCAAGAGCAGCGCCCGCCCCGCCTGCCCCTCCTTCCCTCACCCCCCCCGGCCATTTCCTCATTGCTTAAAAATATTCGGGGAGGCTACATCAAAGCGAATATTGAGACTTGTATTGTTGTTGCCAGGGGTGACATTAGATGAGAATTATACGAAACAATAAGGGCGCTGGAGTATAATCCATTTGACATTTGGAACATGTTCCCAGTGCTCTGTGCTCCTCGCAACACTCGCACAACAGACCTGTCTTCATTTTCAGCACAATATTTGTGTGCGCGAGTAGATTTATCTCTCTTTTTATTTTTCTGTCTGGTCAATCTCTGCAAGGCCAACAAAAAGAAAAACCTCCCTTCTGGGGCTGCTGCCCTCTCCATGGATCATTTTTGCTTGTTTATACCCAGAATACGGGGGGGGTGGGCAGTAAATCGCTATCAGCATAAGGCTGGTCCATCGGTCCAGTGCCCATTGCTCTTGTGCAAAGCCACCACGCTCTAACCCTCCCACTGCTGTGCCGGCGTGTCCTGCGCCAGGGTTTGAATTTTTGGGATGCTCTGGGAAGTAGAATCGAAGAAGCCCACGGGAAACAGTTTTCGTTCAGAATCGCACCGGAATGGCAGACAGTGAGGAAGTGTTCGTGAGAGATGGGTTCCTGCTCTCCTTCCTCTGGCCACCTGCCACGAAGGGTTGGCCACGCTGGGTCCCGGAGCGTGACGAGGGCCCGTCCCTGCAAAGCGGAGTCCCTGCTAACAGGGTGCTGCGCAGGCGCTGAGCCCACCCGCCGAACGGCTCGGCACAGCGTGGCAGGGACACGGAGCCGGGGCGTTTGCCCTCCCCGGAGCAGAGCCAGCGTTTGCTGCTCCCACCCAGGCTGTACTACACAAACACATGGAAGTGCAGCCGCAAAGTAAAACCCAAATTCCTCTGGATTTCCAAAGACTTCAGAAAAATTTTTCAACTTTATGGCCAGAGCACATCAAGGAGGAAGTATTTTAGACGGGGATTCTCATTTGCATTCCCGTTATCCCAGGAATTTGCAAAGAAGCCAGAGCAGGTCACGAGCCTTGTTCCCTCTAGGTGATGATGTGGGCACCCAGCCGTGCTCCTTCACAGAATACACAGAATCCCAGACTGGGAGGGGTTGGAAGGGACCTCTGGAGATCATCCCGTCCAACCCCCTGCCAGAGCCGGGTCACCCACAGCAGGTGGCACAGGAACGCATCCAGGCGGGGTTGGAATGTCTCCAGAGACGGAGACTCCACCACCTCTCTGGGCAGCCTCTCATTGGCCTCTGCTTGAGATCCTTCCCCAAAGTCCAACTTAATTGTCCCTCTCTCTCCGATATTACATACAAAGACTGACATTTTCAGGAATAAAAGCCTGGCCTCTTTAAAAGCATCATCACTGAGTTCAACTGGTCCCGAACTGCCACCAGTGAGTCAGCTCAAATATTCATGTATCCACCCAAATACATGAACAGACGCCCCGGCACACGCGCAGAAGCTCCTCCTCCGCAAACTCAATATCCATCTTCCGAGTAATTATCTCAATTACGGATTCAACAGGATCATCTCATTTGCTCGCTAGATTCCCCATGCACAATATCTCTCCACTCAAGGCGCCCTCTCCGCCATATGCTCATCCCCTGCCCGACGCGCTGCCTCGCAGCTCGGCTGTTATTCCTTACGACCGCGGAGCAATTTAGCTGTGAAATTACCCCGTGCAGCGGTGGATCCCTTTTCATCTGGAAAATGCGCAATATTGCATCTTAAAGAGATACAATACAGAACATACAGCATGGGCCGGATTTTGCAGAGGTTTTAAAGCACTTGGGGTTATTGTTAATTTGGGTGAGAATTGTCGGCTTTTCGGTACTTGTCGTGTTTGAGAGAGAGAAAAATGTGGGGAAAGTCAGTGGTCAGAGCAGGCAAATTTACATTCCAAGGTTCCAATAGCAAAGTCTTCAGCATAACTGCATTAAAAATGTGTTTATTCCATATAATATCTATGCTTTACGTTACTTCCACTTTAGAAATCATTATCTTGGCCTCTGAGCTGCATGTCGTGAATTATTTCCTACGAGAACCGTGCGTCTAGCCTGCAGATTCAGCCCAGGTTCGTTTAAAGTTTCCTGAAGGTTCATGAACTTGTTTGAGCGTTTGGGCTGATTTATGGGTCTGATGCGAACACAGGTGAGACTCATTGGCCTCTGCTTGAGATTCTGGGCTCGTTCCTGCTCAAATCTCCCAGCAGAGCTTACGGAACATGAACCTTCCTAAACTGCCAATGAATCAAATGTTTGTAAAAATTTTTGCAAAATGAAACAGCGAGAGATCCCACCCAGACTGTCGCTGCACTGATGATGTTTCCATCCTGCGAGACAGCAGTGGGAATGATTTCGCTGCAGGTTCCCACCACCGAAGGACTGGGAACGGCAGAACTGGTTACTGAGGCCGTGTTTTACCTTGCTGCAAACGTTGGCTCTGCCTGTGGTTTGGGGAATTACGGTCCCTGCTTTCCTTCCCCTCTGACCGGGTCTGGCCCGCGTCCCCACGGGCACGAACTTCTGGGTTGCTTGTGCCCGAGAAGAGGAAGATGTATCTGACCCGATTCATGAATGAGCTCCCACACAGGCTAAGAAGGGAACGGAAGCTGCTCAGATGGCAAAAGCATGTTTATATAAAGAACGCCATGGCAAAATAAAAAGGCCTTTGGAACAAAAGGATTACACTTTCTGTTTTGGAAACCACACACGACAACTTGAAAATAAAATTTTTCTCCCAATATGGAGATGTGTTGACGTGGCTCCTTTCCCACCAGCGTTCCCAGCGTGATAAATCGGTGTTTCTCCACGGCAGAGGTCAGAAATGTCCTCTTCTGCTCATAACCGCTGACTCCACTGGCTTCCCCAGCATCGCTTTCCACGCACCTTGGCCCTTTTTATGGTGAGAGACGCTACAAGGTATTAAGTTCTCCCCCTGGGTGGTGGGAATGGAGCTGAAGGATGCACCATCGTGGCAGGAAATACTTGTTGGGATCCATTACACTTCCGTCTACCAAAAAGGATGCTGAAGGGGACCAGCTCCGGCTTCAACATCCAACCTCTCAGTCCTTGGGCAACTGCCCGGGAGCTGCAGCCGGCAGCCAGGGAACAACGAGGCGAAAGATTTTCCCACTGAAAAATGCACGTTGAGCTTTTTCCTTGCTATTTACGGAAATTTCTCCAGAAGACGCGGGGCAGGGGGAAGGCCGGCTTTCCGAGGTGAGAAGAGCGGGAGCAGCTCCCTTCCTTGCCAGCCTTTACGCAAAGTCCTGGTTCTGAAACCTTCGTACTGTCCTTTTAACTAGGCATGGAGATAATTAAATTTTGCAGTGTGGTTACACCTCAGTAAATATTGTCTATAAAAATCAATTGGCATTTACTGTACTTAATGTATAATAACGATTCTTATAAATCTAAATTATCCTTATAAATCTAAATTAAATGCCTAGGTTTAAATGTATTTAGGACATTTAATTAATAAAGTGTTACCAAATAACCATTACTAATCTGTTTACTTCAAGCCTGATTTCCATTTCCAAAGGATTTATTTCTCAGCAGTGTGTGTGGGAGGGTAAAAGTGAAAGTATGTGAAAAGGTTTTAAAAAGCTGCTGCAGGTACCAGAAATATTCAGAGATTTCCCAAGAAATTCCCTCATCTTTTCCCCCCTGGAGAAATGCTGACGTGCTGGAACCAGAACTTTTCAAAGGAAAAGATCCATCTTGCCCCCTCCGTAATTTTCCATATTAAAAAAGTTGTGAAACCTGAAACATCCTGTTTCGACATTTTCCTAATGAAAGGCTCTGGTTTGCTCTTTAGGTTCATTTTCCAATTCATAATTTAAATACACTCACAAAGAGAGAAAACAATTAAGGATGAAAAGGTCGAAATCAAAAAGAACTGATCTAAATAAAACCGTTAGATTAGACACAAGAACTATATGGATTTGTGAAAAACACAGATTTTTACTTTTTTTCCCTGGAACTTCTCTTGAAATTGCCCTTCGCTGAGGTCTGATGGGCAAAGTGGCTCACCCGAGGTCCCCCAAGGAGCCTGTGACAGGCAAGGACTTGAGGTTACGCTTCCAAGGACAGCTGGGCTCAGCTGGTTTAGGGTGAAAAAAACCAGATTCTGGTAAATCCGGAATATGTCATAAGCTAGTGCTGAGTTCATTCACTTCGGCTCGCTGGTCGCCTTCCCCCACTTCGAATTCCCTTATCAAAACATTGTGATGTTTTATTTTGAAATGGGATTTTATTACTCAACGTCTTTCTAGACAATTGAACAACAAAGACTTCACAATCTCCCCTAAATGAAGCAAATGTTTTGTTCAAGCCGGAACGATTTCTTATTCAGTTTCTCTTTTTTTTTTGCTAAAAAAGCTGGAGAAAACACAATTCCTACCAAGTCAACCTCCAAATATTTTGCAATCGCCACTAAGAGCAAGAGCGCGGCCAGCTCTGCTCCAGCACCCAGCTGGACTTGAACCAGCCGATTATTCTTTCCTCCCACCATAATTAATGACCGCAGGCTTAGCTCACGGAAAGCCAGAGGGTCAAATTCAGAACGAGCGTAGCATGGCGCAATTCTGCTGAACCCAATACAAGATCTAATCCAGCGATTAATTTAGCTAAAAACATATAATTATGAGCAATAAAAATTATTTCTTCTGCTGCTGGAAACTGTCTGAGACTGTTTCCTCATATAATGGCAACACCTGCCAGCATCTAGGCCCAGCAGCATTCCTCCCCCAGTCCATATTGACTTAAATTACAGAATCCCAGAATCCCAGACTGGCAGGGGTGGGAAGTGACCTCTGGAGATCATCCCGTCCAACCCCCGGCCAGAGCAGGGTCACCCACAGCAGGTGGCACAGGAACGCGTCCAGGCGGGGTTGGAATGTCTCCAGAGACGGAGATTCCCCCACCTCTCTGGGCAGCCTGTGCCAGGGCTCTGCCACCCTCACAGCAAAGAAGTTCCTCCTCATGTCATGGTGGAACTTCCCATGGTCAAGTTTGTGCCCGTTACCCCTTGTCCTGGCCCCGGGCACCACTGAGAAGAGCCTGGCCCCATCCTCCTGACACCCACCCTGTAAGTATTTATAAGCATTGATGAGATCCCCCCTCAGCCGTCTTTTTTCCAGACTGAAGAGACCCAAATCCCTCAGCCTTTCTTCATCAGAGAGATGTTCCAGTCCCCTCATCACCTTGGTAGCCCTTTGCTGTCCCCTCTCCAGCAGTTCCCTGTCCCTCTTGACCCGGGGAGCCCAGAACTGGACCCAGCACTCCAGATGCGGCCTCCCCAGGGCAGAGCAGAGGGGGAGGATGACCTCCCTCCACCTGCTGGCCACACTCTTCCTGATGCCCCCCAGGATGCCATTGGCCTTCCTCGCCACCAGGCCACATTGCTGGCTCATGGTCACCCTGTTGTCCCCCAGGACTCCCAGATCTCTTTCCACAGAGCTGCTCTCCAGCAGGTCACCCCCAACCTGTCCTGGTGTGGGGGATTATTCCTCCCCACGTGCAGCACCCTACACTTGCCCGATTATTAGTCTTAAAACATATTCAGTGCCCCATAAGATACAAACGGATGATCCCAGCCCAGCCGTGGGAGGAGAGGTATTGGCAGCAGAGGGAGATGTTGGTACCCTCCTTGGTAGGTTGAAAAGACAAGTCCAAGCACATTAAATTCCCTCCATTGCACAAGGCGCAAAGCAAGGCTTATGTACTAATTAAGCCCGAGTTGAAGGTTATAGTCAGACACTCAGCTGCAATTGTTCCAGTGCATTTTAATTAGTTCATCACCCGTACAAGCGGTTTTCCCATTCCCAGCCTAGGCAGCGTGGCTCATTCCAGGCGCGCTCCTGGTGCCTCTCCGTGCAGGGAGCAACCGTGGTGTGACACCCCGGAGGCACGGGTGGTCCTCACAACCCCCCAGCGCCGTCTCAGCCTCCAACCCGGCCCTGCCCCCTACGCCAGGGTGACCCCCAGTTTCCCCTCGGTAAGAGACGGACTGTAAATTCCCTGCCGAGGGGCAGGAGGCCCTCCAAGCCTTCCATGGAACACCTCAAACACTCGCAAGGAAATAAATGATGCAGACCTGGCCTTCAAAGAACGGATATGGCTCACACTTCTGGCACCTGAAAATGTGGGAGGACTGTCTTGTGAAGACACGACAGTTCTGCCACTCGTGTGGTGAGCTTGCTCGTTCTCAGTTCTCCAGGCCATTGTGTCCGATAAGTGACCTTTGCTTCATTATCCATGAAATGCCTATGAAAGCGCACACCCTGCATATGCTAATGAAGGTTACAGAGATCATGCTAAACACGTATGACTATGGCACTCATCTCTCCACCCAAATCATGCTACACGCCACCTGGGAGAAGGGAGAAACCCGAGACGGGGCTGTCCACGGCAAGGGGGGTGGACCGTGCTAATTCAGCGAACATAAAAGGGGAAAACAAGTGCCCCTGGGGGCCGGGGGGGGAAGAAAGAAAAAACAAAAGAAGATTATGCCTGGGAAGATTCTTCCCAAGAAAGAAGATCGTGCCTGGGAAGATTCTTCCCAAGAAAGAAGACCGTACCTGGGAAGATTTTCCCAAGAAAGAAGAAGATTATGCCTGGGAAGATTCTTCCCAAGAAAGAAGACCGTGCCTGGGAAGATTCTTCCCAAGAAAGAAGAAGATTATGCCTGGGAAGATTCTTCCCAAGAAAGAAGACCGTACCTGGGAAGATTTTCCCAAGAAAGAAGAAGATTATGCCTGGGAAGATTCTTCCCAAGAAAGAAGACCGTGCCTGGGAAGATTCTTCCCAAGAAAGAAGAAGATTATGCCTGGGAAGATTCTTCCCAAGAAAGAAGACCGTACCTGGGAAGATTTTTCCAAGAAAGAAGAAGATTATGCCTGGGAAGATTCCCTGAAAAAGACACTGGAACCAGGATTGGTGATCTCTTTATCCTTGTCTTTTTCTCTGTCTTTTCCTTTCTCTATCCCTCGGTTTCTCCTTTCTCTTAAAATTCTTAAGTAATGGTTAGAGTTGTTAAGTAACGACCTTAAGTACTGCTTGCCGTAAGTTGTCCTACCCCTGTTGTAACTAACACGATGCACACCTCACCACTTGCCGTAATTTGTTATACACCTGACCAATTACCGTGGACTTGTTAAGACCTACACTAATCATTTTGGGAAGCTAATAAATGTTTCTATATGGACCTTGAGATTTACGTCACCTTAGTCCGCGCCGTTGGGAATTTACGAACCTGAAGTCACTTACCCATCCCCCCCCCAACCCTTTCCTGAGAGTGGGACGTGACACCCTCCGACGCGAAGTCTCCAGCCGGGCCAACGCTCCAGCCCCCGGTCCCACCGGCCCCTCTGCTGCGCCGCTGTCGGCAGAGATGTGGGTGGAGAACCGCAGTATGTCCAGCTCCCAAAGGGCATTTTAAACTCACTATGGAAAAGTCATACGAAGGAAAACACCTTCGAGGAAGATGAGGTATTTTATAAGCTGTCTGTCTTTTTCCGCTTGATTCAGACGGAGTTTGGCAGATGGAAGCAAGCCCAATCCTAAAGAGAGAAAGAGGTTGAGAAAATATTTTGAAAGGGAGCCTGGCATCTCTGCCTTAGCAACTGCTCATCTCTTGGAGTGACATTTGACTTCATCTGTCTAACTAGTTTGACGGTCTCTCAGTGTTTTCCCTGATTGGGATAATTTATTTGTTTTCATGCTAAGTTTTATTGCTTATTGATTTTCCAAGTCATTCCGAACCTACGTCAGTTTTTATATGCTCGGAGTAATAGAAATCGTTCTGCAGAAGATACACTGTGTAAAATCTTATTGCCAGCCAGGCTAAAATCTACAAATACTGTTAATTACCGTGATTACAACCCCCTCAGATGACAAATTCAGACCCTCCGTTCCACCAAGCAACCCCCACTGTAAAGAATTCATTACTCCAGACATCAGACTCAATGAGTGGGCAAATCCCATGCCGAGAACAAGAAGTGAGCAGCATCCAAGCTGTCACTCCGCGAGAGTCCAGTGCTTCAGACTCCCCCAGTTGTCCTCTCACGCAGACTGAGGGAACGTGACAAACTGGTCATGCCATGTCCCGTTCAGACTGCTCCAACGTGCTTTTTTAATGATTTCCAATTATTTCAACCAGATCTGAATCAAAAAAAGGAAACTAACAACAAATCTAACCATAGCGGGAAGAAGGAATAGGCCCGTTATGGGCTGCTTACTACAGCGTCGTGTCATTTTGTGGTTTTCTAGCGTGAGATGGAATGACTGCCAAATGAGAAATTGTTCTTAACAGCTATTTCCGCCTCAGCACAAGGCAGGCCACGCGGTTCCTATTGGAGATGCTGGAGTCCACCCGCTATGGTCCATCCTCCGCGGCAGATGAGACGTGTCTCTCCCTTGAAGATGAAACCGCCCTTATCGCATGGTGGGTCTGCTTCCAGCCACAAATGGAAACACAATTGTCACTAACTGCAACGTGTGCCCTCCTTCCGCCCTTTCCATACCAGCAGACAAAGGAAGGGAAAGACCATCTTTGTTCTTTCTGCTTCTAGTCCTGGTTGTTCACCGAGGTTTAAGGTCCGTGCACCCCTCCAGCTGCTGGGGCTCAGCGTGCCCCCCTGGATTCCACCACCTCTTTGGAGACCCTACTGCTCTCATTATCCGCACCCCGATCTCAAACTCAAACTCTCGGTCCAGATGAAGCAAAATCACAAAGACCGACTGTCTAACGCTCCTCCGGCTCAATGGGGTGAGCGACCGATCGCACAAGCAGCTGTGCCAGCAGACTGGACAGACCCTTCCCTCCTGCTCGGGGTGTTGATGGGGACAACATCCCTGTAGGGACTGCGGGAGGCAGAAGATGACGTGTGGGAAGAGTTTTCATGTGGTCGGCGTTGATCCTCTCGAAGGCGATAAGAGGAGACAGAGGTTGTGAGGAAGACTCGGTGGTTACTCACTGCTCCGTCTCCCTCCTCTCCACACTGTGGGGCAGAAACCCATTTATCTTCTCACCCAGGTGGAGGGGCAGGTCCTGGTTGAGCTCAAACCCTGGGAAGTGCTGAAGCTGCACCATGGTGAATCACACGGCCCGCGTGGGGGAGCAGGACGAAGGAGGAGCGGACCAAAGGGAGGAGGGGAAGCGTTTCTCAATTTAGAAAGTAATAATGCAGCTTAATTGCACCAGCAGCTGGCAGTGCTAGGCGGAGTGAGGTGAGGGCTAATTATTGCACTTGGCAGCTGTCTACTCTGCTGACCATGTTGATGGGAGAAGAGAAGACTCCTTCCAGCAGACAGGTTGGGAGAGGGAAGGGTGAGGGATGGTGTCCTCACACGCGCCGCCGGCGGGGCTGAGCATGGAGAGGGGAGGCACGTGTTGCTCAAGAGCATCAGGTGGGACTTCACTCTACCTCCAAATGGATGGGTGAGCAAGGAGACAGCTCTCCTACCTGCTCCTGAAGGGACTGGGGGAGGAAAAAGGCATGGAAAGAAAGGCATAGCTGTGAATGGAAACCAGTCAGAACCCTGTAAGAAAGGTGAGGAATTGGTGGGGAGTTGAGACGTGGCAGCCACATCCCAGCTTGAGGTTTCTGACCTTCCTGCAGCCCTGCAGTCAGCTTCTCCTCCCAGCAGTTCATGATTCCAGCTCCAGAGGTGTCCAGGTTACCTTCTGGCTCAGGGCCCCTGGT